>CAWUFW010000098.1:5777500-6284775 GCA_963921515.1 Calotriton arnoldi
GCTCAACAGGGTTGTGCTGTGGCTACGGTAAAGGGTTACTTGGCGGACTTGTCGGCTTTCCTTTGTTTGCTGGACCAGCCATCTTTATTTAAGTCCACCATTGTTATGAAGTTCATTAAAGGCCTCCCCAATAGGTTTCCTCCCACTCCCTTCATTATGCCTCAGTGGGACTTGAATCTAGTACTTACTTTCGTGATGGGGTCTGCTTTTGAGCCTCTTCATAGTTGCCCGTTGAGGCTTCTTTCTTTCAAGGCGGTCTTTCTGATCGCTATTACTTCAGCCAGGAGGCTAATTGAGCTTCAGGCTTTTAGTTCTCCATTTTTAACCATTCATACAGAAAGATGGTTCTCAGGACCAGGGCTGCTTTCCTACCTAAGGTGGTCACTCCTTTCCATCTAGGGCAGTCTATTACCTTACCTACCTTCTATTCCCCTCCCCCCCCCCCCCAAAAAAAAACTCATCCTTCCAAGGAGGAGGAGAGACTTCACCGCCTGTATCCTAAGTGGGCTGTCAGCTTTTATCTGGACAGAACCAGGGACCTACGGCTGGATGACCAGCTCTTCGTGGGCTACATTGGCCGAATGAAAGGCAAAGCTGTCCACAAACGAACACTCTCCAGGTGGATTATCTTGTGTATCAAGATCTGCTACGCCCTGGCCAAGAAGGAGCCGCCTGAAGGTATAAGAGCTCATTCCACCAGAGCTAAGTAGTCTTCTGCTTTGGCTAGAGGTGTTCCTGTTGTAGACATCTGCAAGGCGGCAACTTGGGCCTCCCTCCACACCTTTGCGAAGCATTACTGTTTGGGTTAGGAGGGATGGCCATTTTGCACGTTCTGTGCTGCAGGACTTTTTGGTATGAGTAGGTGGACACCCTCCTCCCGGGAGCGGAACTGCTGTGGAATTCAATAGATGAGGAATATACAGGCAGATGTATCCATCAGAAGAACAAGTTACTTACCTTCGGTAACGCTTTTTCTGGTGGATACAGTATCTGTCTGAGGATTCCTTCCCTGACCCACCCTCCTCCCTGTTGCCCACCTTCGTATACCGAAAAGGGTTTTTCATTATTTGACATGGTTTCCCTCTGTCTTTTGGTTGCCTTGCTGTTGGGGATTAGGAAATGCTTTGTTTATTTAGCTTTTCCTATTTTTCTATATACTGTGTGTATTTGTGTGTATATTGTATACTGTTCTACTCCAAATATGTTGTCGGTCCACCCGTACGCCTCAAAGGCACGGAAAAAATGGGTGGAACTGACGTCTGCACGCCGACGAGGTCTTATGGCTCCGGTGACGTCATACGGAGTCGCGAGCGGAGCCGTGCCATTGTGACGTCCTCGTCGACGTGGGAGAGCTAGAAAAAAGTTTCTGTGGAATGCTGGCGCAGGAGTAATTCAAAAGGTGAGGAATCCACAGGCAGATACTGTATCCACCAGAAAAAGCGTTACCGAAGGTAAGTAACTTGTTCTTCAGACCACTAAACCTATACATACTATCGGAGCACTTACATAAGGTCACGCTTCAGCACGTGCTTCCGCTTTTACAGCAAGGCGACTTTGTCAACACTGGACTTAAAAGACACATACTTCCACATTCCTGTTCACCTAGCACATCGCAAAAATCTCAGATTTATGATAGCAGGAAATTACTGCCAATTCAAAGTACTCCTGTAGGAAGCTACACACACACTTTTACGTCAGTCCCTTGTAAAAGGTACCATGGGCACTGTGGCCAGGGAAGGCCCCTAAGGGCTGCAGCACTTATTGTGCCATCCTTAGAGGCCCTGTACTTTTACACACACACACTGCCATTGCAGGCTGCGTGTTTTGGTGCAGAACAAAGTGAAGTCAACATGGCACACATCCCTGTGTGCCATGCCTACAACCCACTTCCCTGGCATAGGTCAGCCACCCCTCTAGCTGGGTGCACTATACCAGTGGTGAGGGTACAGGCGCATAAACCCTGTACCCCTACAGTGTCAAAACCAATTCTTAGACATTGTAAGTGCAGTAATGCCATTAAGAGTATATGGTGCTGGGAGTTTGTCATTACGAACTCCACAGCACCATAATGGCTTTACTGAAAACTGGGAAGTTTGGTATCCAACTTCTCAGCACATTAAACCCACGCTGATGCTGGTGTAGGATTTCATGAAAAATGCACTCGGCATCTTAGAGATGCCCCCTGAAAAACGATCAGCCTCTAGTGGATTGCCTGACTGGTACACACCAGCCTGCCAATACAAGAAATGTTTCTGGACCCCTAGGGTGGGAATCTTCGCTCCCTGAGCCCAGAAACAAAGCCTTTCCTGGGCGGAGGTGTTCACACCTCCCCAGGCCAGGAAGAACCATCTGTGGCAGGGGAGCTTCAAAGGCCTGGCAGCCTTTGTAATGCGGCCCCCAGTCTCTCCTGCTATCAGGAGCAGGCCCCCAGCCTCTCCTGCTATCAGGAGCAGGCCCCCTTCCTGTCTCCCCTTCTTTTCGGCGGGAAGACAGGCGGGAACAATTAGCCAGCCCATAAGGTGTGCTCACCTCTGCCAAATCCACACCTCAGATGGGGGAGGCGAGGTGAAGCCCACTCTTCAGTGCCCGCCATCTTGCAGATGGCGGACACTCCCCAATAAGGATTAGGGATTGTGCTCGCTCCCCCACGTAGGGTGAGCACACCAAGGGTGTAGTCCCCCTAAGGTCAGTAGCCTGTTGGCTACTGACCTCGGGACCCCTAAAACTCCCCCTAAATACAGTATTTAGGGGGCAGCCCTGAATCAAGAAGTCAGAGAAGAAACCAGAAGCAAAAAAGTACCGAACAGCCGTGCTGAAGCTAACAAGAGGAGGACGCCCACTGACTTGGCCCCAGCCCTACCGGCCTGTCCCCACCTCGAACCTGCAGAAGCGAAACTGGTGTGTCCAGCAGCCTCACTGCCGAGGACCTGCCCTGCCTTCAAAGGAAGACTGTCTCCCGTGAACACCGGATTTGTTCACCAACAGACTCAAGGTCTGGCAAAGTCCGCAAGTCTGCACCACTCTGCACCTGACGCCCACGGCCCGAGTTCGAGTGGCCCAGCACCAAGAGGTCTCCCCGGCGATCCTGACTCTGGATCCTGTGACCCCTGACCTGCCTCAAGCCTCCAGCAGACTCCTGCAGCCTCAAACCGGAAGGTCCCCCTAACTGCGACCAGGAGCTGGTAAGAAGATCCGACCCTAAAAGGCACCCGTGTTCCTGACGCCCCATGGCCTTGGGTGGCCCAACC
Source organism: Calotriton arnoldi (assembly GCA_963921515.1). NCBI lineage: Eukaryota > Metazoa > Chordata > Amphibia > Caudata > Salamandridae > Calotriton > Calotriton arnoldi. The sequence continues at coordinate 5,780,749 of CAWUFW010000098.1, forward strand.
AATGGTGCCTAATCAACCCCCAGCATTCCAACTTACCTCTCCAACTGGTGGTTGCACCCAGAAGACCTTCGTCCCAGAGCCTGTAGTGTAGACTCCCCATCAAAAGCTACAGGGCACCGGACGCCAAAACAGCACTCTGCACCCAGACGCCCCAGTGCTGCTGAGGGTGCACCTTTTGTGCTGGCTTGATCCCCCATATGCCCTGAGCTTAAGTCTAGGAGCTTTGCTCCCACAACCCAGTGGCCTACTCGTCAGCAGCCACCAACCGGAGGCCCCCTATCCCCCATTGGATAACGTTGGGCCTCAGCACTCTGCAACCGGCCGCCCTAATGCCGCTGAGGGTGTAACAGGAGTGCATCCTTGACCCTGGGAGACCCCTGAGTCTACCCCCAGAATACCAACTCCCACAACCGAATACTTACCTTTGAAGCGATAACCCTATTTTCCTCCATAGGATAACATTGACTATTTTTCTGTGAAAAGTTTCTAAGTGTGGAGTTGGAAAATCAAAGAAACACTTTAAAACTGTAACTAAATAACAAAAACGGTTTTACTTAACTGTTTACAGGAAATGTCCCAGTGCAGCATCCAGGTATACTGCACTGTGTAAGAAAAGTAATCTGTAAAGTAATCTACTTGACATTCTACTAAAAAGCCAATAAAAAGTATATGTACAGTATATCAAAAGCATTGCATAACTAGTAGCTCTACTGTAATCAAATCAAAGTGCATATACAATTACAATTCAAACTGTTTACAAACTGCATTACTACTGTAAAGTATTTATTGCTTACCTGTGCCAGGCTTGCTTGGTTCTAGAAAATAAAATAACTAAAAATGTTTTATACAAAACCAATTGGTCTGAAGTTCAGTCTTTGTGTGCGATATCATTTGCTGATTGTGTACAAGAAATGCTTAATGCTACCCTCTGATACAGCCTTACTGCTCGACCACACTACCACAAATAGAGAGTAAGGGGCTATCTACTTTTACCTCTGCCTACCTTTGGGGAACCACTAGACTCTGTGCACACTATACCTCACTTTGGTATAGTATATACAGAGCCAGCTTCCTACAATTCCCATTTGGGATTACAACTGCATCCAGAGTGTTCACAAAATGTCTAGCAGTAGTAGCAGCCCATCTAAGAAGACGACAAATTCATGTCATATCTGGGAGGAATGCTAAACACACACAGCACCAGCCTCTCCCGATGCAGCCAGAATTCAAAACTTTCAAACTTTAGTACTTCAATTTCAAAACAACCAACACCTAACAGTCAAAACGTTCATGCAACTATTAGGGATGATGGCATCATGCATTGCAATAGTGCCTCACGCAAGATTACACATGCGTCCTCCACAGTAATGCTTGCACGTCAGTGGAATCAATCACAAGGTCAATTAAGAGATCTAGTGTTGGTAGACAGCCGCACTCATCGCTCTCAAGTGGTGGAGAACACAACCGATCAAAAGGGCAGCCCTTCATCGACCCATTCCACAAGTCATACTAACAGCACATGCATCTCTCACAGGTTGGGGTGCCCATCTCCACAATCTAACAATTCAGAGTTTATGTGACATCAAACACAGGAGTCTCGACATCAATTACTTAGAGCTTCTAGCTGTTTATCTAGCACTAAAAGCGTTTCAGCCTCAACTCATAGGGAAAGTTGTCCTAATCTGGACGGACAATATGACAGCTATGTCACGCCTCTCTCAAACCATTTGGCGTTTGGCAATACACCACAAAAATCATCTTCTCTCAGAATACCTTCCAGTCATGCACAATCAATTTGCCAACCTTCTCAGCAGGATGCGGCAACTAGTACAGAAATGGGTACTTCACCCCGAGGTTCTCCTACACTACTTCAAAAATGCGGGTTTCCACCGATGGACCTCTTCGCCACAGCGGAAAACTCAAAATGCGTAGGCTTCCCCTCCAGATTCCCACATCATCTATCTAAAGGCAATGCCCAATGGATCAATCGGTAAAATATTTGCTTACGCTTTTCCGCCTCTCCCTCTCCTTCCATTTCTGGTTCGGAAACTCGGGCAGACATCACTCACACTGATTCTAGTAGCTCCAACATGGGCTAGTCAACTATGGTTCACCACACTACTAGAACTGTCAGTGGTTCCACACTAAAAGCTGCACCTCACTTCCAACCTTCTCACACAGAACCATGGAGAAATCAGACATCCAAACCCCAAGGAGCTCAACCTAGCAATTTGGCTCCTGAAGTCATAATCTGAAAGAGACACGGTAGTGACAGATTCCTTACCTTAGAATATCCCCAGGCGTCAGGCTGGATCCGGAAAGTTTTGCGTAGCAGTACCCTTGTGCGTCGGTAGGTGGTGTCGTGCGGCTCCGCGTCCGTCGTCTGGATCGCCGGGATGACGTCGCAGCCAGTACTTAGACGCCGCCCCTGCGCGCTGACGTCAGTTCTTTCTTTGTCCGCGCCAGTAAGCGCAGATCCGGAGAGAGCAGTGCCCCAGTCAATTTTTGACTGATTTTTTTTGGGACTTTTTGTCACTGTTTTCTCGAGTCTTTACGACTCCTACGGTGTCGGTAGGGATGCCCGGCTTCAAGCCATGCAACGCCTGTGGTCGAATGATGTCGATCACGGACCCGCATCAGGATTGTCTCTACTGCCTCAGGCGCGACCACGACTCCAAGTCGTGCCCTGACTGTCGGGCCTTGCATCCGAAGGCTTTGCGAGAGCGGTCTCGAAAGCTCCTCGAGGTCCGGCAGTCGGCTCCGCACCAAGCCCCGGTCGAGAGAGGTCGAGGGGCCGGTCGCGGAGTCCCCATCGTTCTTCGGGGTCAAAGTCTTCGCACTCCTCCGGTAAGTCGAAGCATAAGATGTCAAAGAAGCGTCATCGCTCGACGACTTTCCCTCGCCGGTCGCGCGACTCGGCTGAGGGTCCCGTCGGCACCGTCCCCGCAGCGCCGGGAGTGCCTGTGGAGCCGCCGCCGCATTACCCGCCCTTTCCGGGTTGGGGGGCGACTCCGGCCGAAATACAGGAGTTCCTGTCGGCCATGGCCCGCCTCTTCAGGCCTAAAGGTCCCCCCGGTGCGCCTTCGGGCCCGCGGGCCCTAGTGGGGTTCCTACAGCGTTGCCGGCGACTCCGGTCCCGGCGACACCAGCCCCGGTCCCGGCCCCGGTGCTGCCGCAACCCCGATCGACGCCGGTTGACCTTATGACACCTCCACCGGCGTAGATCTCACCGGTGCCGTTCACGACGCTGCCTGGGGCTCCGGGCGACGTCGTCCCCAGGTTCTCTCCGGACCCGGACTCGTCCCACATGTCCCTCCTCCTTATATTGATCCTGATTTGGAGGACCAAGAGAACTGGGAGGGGTCTGAGGACCCTCTCACAGTCAATGTGAGTACGATCAGGACTGGGCTGAGGAACTTGGGGAGGCCAGTGGTCTGGACACCTCTCCAGACATTGGCATGCTGTCTCCTCCTTCCGTGGCAACGGAGGAGGGAGCAAACTTTGCTACGGTGCTGCGTAGGGCAGCTGAGGTCCTGCACCTCCAGTTACCTACAGTGGCTGTCAGGACTAACCTCCTGACGGAAGTGCTTCAGCCGGCGGCTACCTCTGCGAAGCCACTGCTGCCGTTAAACAAGGCACTTTCGGATGTTCTTTTGGGCACCTGGTCCAAGCCCACCACAGGGGCTCCTGTGGATAGGAACGTAGCCCGGCGCCATCGCCCTGCTCCGGGCGACCCCCTGTTCCTTTCCCAACACCCCGCCCCTGAGAGCTTGGTTGTCCAAGCCTCCGCCTCCAAAGCGCCTTCCCTACCGCTCCCCCGGATAGGGAATCCCAAAAACTGGACCAATTTGGGAAGAAGGTTTTTTCTTCCACCAGTGCTGGCTTGCGGTCCGTCAACACCGCTTGCCTGTTGGGCCGATATACCCACTCCTTGTGGTATTCGGTGGCGCAAGTCCTGCCCCAGTGTCCTGAGGAGGCCCAGGCACTGCTTTCCTGCGCCATTGCGGAAGGAAGAGATGCGGCGAAGTATACTATCCGGTGTGGCCTAGATACCGCCGACTCGCTAGGCAGATCGCTTGCGACGACAGTGGCGCTGCGCCGTCACGCCTGGCTGAGGACCACTGGTTTCTCGGGCGATGTCCAAAACACACTTATGGACATGCCCTTTGATGGTGTCGGCCTTTTCGGCAACAAGGCAGACCATGCGCTGGAGCGCTTTAAGGACTCACGGGCTACAGCCAAGTCCCTGGGCCTTTCTGCTGTGCGCCCACCGCAACAGTCTGCTTTTCGCCCCTTTCGTGGCCACGGAAGGGGCACCCAGTCACGTCCGCTGCCCTGCCACCGGCCCGCGCAGCAAGCGTCTTCGCGTGGCTGTGGACGTGGCTCCCGCCGAGGCGGGTCGGGTAACCAGCGTGCAGGTCAGGCCACCACCTCCGCCCCGTCCGCGGCCTCCAAGCCCTCCTAGTCCATCCTTTCAGGTCCACAGCACTCCAGTAGGGGGCAGGGTCCGCCATCACCTTCACCACTGGCGTGCCATTATATCGGACAGGTGGGTCTTGAACATTGTCCAAAGGGGCTACTCCCTCCCCTTCGAGACTACCCCCCCCAGCCATGCCACCTCAATGCCACCGCATGTCGGGGGATCATTTGGTGCTTCTTCGAAAGGAAGTTGCGGCCCTCTTGGCCAAGGGGGCCATCGAGCGCGTTCCGACCCCAGAAGTAGGACGTGGTTGTTACTCCCACTACTTTCTGGTGCCCAAAAAGGACAAGGAGGACATGCGTCCTATCTTGGAACTCCGGAACGTCAATCGCTTCCTCCGGAAGGAGAAGTTCAAGATGCTCACCCTAGCTCAGGTCTTGACTGCTCTCGACCCTGGAGACTGGATGGTAACGGACTTACAGGACGCATATTTCCACATCCCCGTCCTGCCGACCCACCGGCGTTACCTGCGGTTCACAGTAGGCCTCGAGCATTTTCAGTTCACCGTGCTCCCTTTTGGCCTTACCAGCGCCCCTCGGGTGTTCACGAAAGTGTTGGCGGTGGTCGCAGCTCATCTGCGCCGAGCAGGGGTTCCAGTCTTCCCCTACCTCGACGACTGGCTGCTGAAGGCGGGCTCGTCCCAGGCAGTCGTCTCCCACCTCCAGATTACGGCCGAACTCCTGCACTCGCTGGGGTTCTCCATCAACGTGCCGAAGTCGCACCGGATTCATTCTCCACAGCTCCTTTTCATCGGAGCAGTTCTGGACACGACGCAGTTTCGGGCCTATCCTCCCGAACGGCGAGTCCGGGATATTCAGGCTATGATTCCGATCTTTCGGCCTCTATCCTGGGTTTCGGTACGGATGACCCTGAGGCTGCTGGGCCTCATGGCCTCCTGCATCCTGCTGGTCGATCATGCCAGTTGGCATATGCGGGCTCTGCAGTGGGACCTGAAGTTCCAGTGGGCGCAGCACCAGGGCAACCTGTCCGATCACGTCCAGATCTCGGAGGGGACTGCACAACAGTTGCAGTGGTGGCTCTCGAACCGGCAATGGTTCATGGGCAGATCCCTCTCCCTTCCCCAGCCAGAGCACACAGTTGTCACGGACGCATCCCTTCTGGGATGGGGCGGTCACAAGGGAGAGGAGGAGATCAGAGGCCTCTGGTCTCTGGCGGAGTCCCGGCTCCATATCAACCTTCTGGAGCTCTGGGCGATCCGACTTGCACTCAAGGCATTCCTTCCCTCTGTCAAAGGGAAGGTAGTGCAGGTGTTCAGACACCACCGCCATGTGGTACTGCAACAAACAGGGCGGGGTGGGGTCGTGGACCCTAGGTCAGGAGGCTCTGCGCCGCTGGACATGGCTGGAACATCAGGGCATATTCCTGATGGTTCAACACCTGGTAGGTTCCCTGAACGCCAGGGCGGACAAACTCGGCCGCAGGTGCACGATGGATCACGAATGGCGTCTTCACTTGGAGGTGGCGCATGGTCTCTTTCAGCAGTTGGGAGAGCCTTGGTTAGATCTGTTCGCCACCGAAGAGAACGCGCAATGTCAGCAGTTCTGCGCGTTGGAATTTCCAAGGCGGCACTCGCTCGGCGACGCTTTTCGTCGCGAGTGGAGTTGCGGTCTGTTGTACGCCTTTCCGCCTATACCACTTCTACCCAGAGTGTTGAAGATTCGGCGCGACCGGGCCCAAGTCGTCCTTGTGGCTCCGGACTGGGCTCAAAGTTTGGTATCCCGAGCTACTCAGTATGAGCGTCGATCCCCCGATCCGTCTGCCTCTTCGGGAGGATCTTCTGTCGCAGCAGCAGGGGACGGTCCTCCACCCGAACCTGTCCAGTCTACACCTGCTTGCGTGGAGATTGAGCGGAGGCAGTTGATTCCTTTCGACTTGCCTCCCGAAGTTTGTGATGTAATTCTGGCAGCCAGGTGTCCCTCCACTAAGGTGGTATACGCCTGCAGGTGGAACAAGTTTGTGGCATGGTGCACAGCAAAGGCTGTGAATCCCCTTTCTGCCCCTCTTTCTCAGGTTCTTCTGTTCCTTCTTTCTCTGGCCCAACAGGGTTCTGCCCTGGGTACCATCAAGGGCTATCTTTGTGCGATATCGGCCTTCCTCAGGCTTCCTGATCAGCCCTCTCTTTTTAAGTCCCCTGTTAACAGGTTTCTTAAAGGCATTACACACCTCTTTCCTCCTGTTCCGTTTATAATGCCTCAGTGGGACTTAAATTTGGTTCTTACTTTCTTAATGTGCGCTCCCTTTGAGCCTCTGCATAACTGTCCTCTTCGTCTTCTTACTCTGAAGGCAGCCTTTCTGGTGGCCATCACCTCCGCTCGGCGGGTGAGTGAGCTCCAGGCTCTTTCATACAAACCCCCCTTTCTGTCTGTTCATCCAGACAAGGTTGTTCTTAGGACGCGTCCGTCCTTCTTGCCAAAGGTGGTTACTGCCTTCCATATTGGGCAGACCATCACTTTGCCCACCTTCTTTCCGCCTCCGCATCCTTCCAGAGAGGAAGAGAGGCTCCACCGTCTGGTCCCAAAACGTGCGCTTTCCTTTTACATCAACCGCACACAACAGTTCCGGGTGGATGACCAGCTCTTTGTTGGCTACGTGGGTGCCAAAAAAGGTCGGGCCGTACACAAGAGGACCATCTCCCGCTGGGTCATCTTGTGTATCAAGGCCTGCTATTCTTTGGCTAAGAAGGAGCCTCCTGTCTGGCTGCGTGCCCATTCCACCAGGGCAACGGCTGCTACCACGGCTTTAGGCCGCGGTGTTCCGTTACAGGATATATGTCAGGCAGCTACGTGGGCCACGCTGCACACGTTTACCAAACATTACGGCCTTGACAGCCAGGTCAGGAGGGACGGCTTCTTTGGCCGTTCTGTCCTCCGGGACTTCCTTGTCTGAATCTGTTCGCAGACCCACCACCGGGGTTGGTATTGCTGGGGTATGTATTCGATAGGTAAGGAATCTGTCACTAACGTGTCTCTTTCAGATGCACAAGTTACTAACTTGTGTAACGATATATCTGTAAGAGACAGTAGTTAGTGACAGATTCCTACCGCCCACCCATCCTCCCCGTTCTGCGAACTGATTTCTAGGGTTAAGGACATCCCTTTGAGGGCCCTAGTATTTTTCAGACACCAATGTCAGCTTCTTGCATGGCTCTGCGTTCCTGGCGCGGAAAGTCGTGTACAGAACTGACGTCAGCGCGCAGGGGCGGCGTCTAAGTACTGGCCGCGACGTCATCCCGGTGATCCCGACGCCGACGAACGCGGAGCTGCACGACGCCGCCTACCGACGCTCAAGGGTACTGCTACGCAAAACTTTCCGGATCCAGCCTGACTCCTGGGGATATTCTAAGGTAAGGAATCTGTCACTAACTACTGTCTCTTACAGATATATCGTTACACAAGTTAGTAACTTGTGCGTTTGGATACCTAAACCTACGTCAACTATGGTTCACCACACTACTAGAACTGTCAGTGGTTCCACACTAAAAGCTGCACCTCACTTCCAACCTTCTCGCACAGAACCATGGAGAAATCAGACATCCAAACCCCAAGGAGCTCAACCTAGCGATTTGGCTCCTGAAGTCAGTTTGGATACCTAAACATACCACCAGATTGTATGACCATTCTTAAAGAAGCAAAATAAACTACCACTAGAGCATGTTATGCAGCAAACTGAAAAAGGGTTGTTATATATTGTAAAAATAACAGAATTGATCCACTAGATGCATCTATACAAAATATTATCTTTTGCATCTACAGCGAGTTGGCTTAGCCTACACATCTATTCGACTACACCTTACGGCAGTAGCTGTATATCTGCAAAACAGACCTGTTCGAGGCATGTGTGCTGTAGATACACATGCTTTGCATACGCTTGCCATCTAGTGTTGGGTCCGGATGTTTGCATGTTGTTTTTCACATGGGCATCGACTCCATTGTTATATTTTTTCCCCCGCCATTGGGTTCGACTGTGTATTACTGCGCTCCGATTCAAAACCATTCTTCGGGTTCCCCTCGGTGCGCAATCCACTCTACCCTCGACGGTATTGTTTCGTACACGTTTCCCACATTTCCGCGTATCGATTTGGTAAACGATATCTCCAATTTCGATTGAAAAGTTTTGTGGGCGGCCCTCGGGTCTAACCGCGTCGGTCCAGCTTTGTCAATGGAGGGGACTGTTCAAATTCTGTCCTCTGTGCCACGCCAAGTACCCGCGCGCTGACTCACACCAGGTGTGTAACTTGTGCGTGTCTCCAGAGCACAGAGAAGACTGCGATGCGTGCAAATCGTTTTGGTCGAAGAAAACTCTCCACGATCATCTGGCTCAACGTCGGGAGATGCAGTGCCGCCAACAAGTTAGCGACATGCCGGATATCTTCGGTGAAGACTCCAAGCAAGATGATCTCAAGCCCTCAGTGGCTGAGGAAGAACAGGCCTTCTCTGTGTTGGACTCCGTTTCAGAGTTGAAAATAGATCTCGACGTCTACGATGTGCTGCAGGGTCAGGGTGACGCAAGTAGAGGAGACCCCTTGCCCTGTCCACCCACTCCCAAAAAATCTAAGGCTTTGGCACCACCTCTGCGTTCTGGCCAAGGTCGGCACCAAGACTGTTTCTGACGCTCCGCCTCCTGGCTCGGCACCGAAACAGGTCATCAAGCCTCCGGCTTGGGACCGAGTCGGTCAAAATCCACTTCGGAGCCGAAGCCTTCCGCTTCAAGCACAAAGTCTGTTCGGAGCCGAAACCCTCCACGCCGAAAAGAAACCGACTTCGGAGCCGAAACCTTACGTGCCGAAAGGCCATTCCATCTCTGCCCCAAAACCTTTGGTCCCAAAAACCAATGATGTCCCTTCAGCACCTTCGGATCCGAAAATAGGCATTGTACCATCTAAATTGGATCCCAAACAAAAGAAACTGTACATTAATCCTGATAAAGGACATATTCACACGAAGCCGCTTTCTAAGCACAAGCTTCCTGATGACAACTGTCATTATAAAATCCCTTTGAAGAAAAATGTTAGTACCAGCCCTTTTCATCCAACATCACCATCCCCTCCACCTCCACACTCCTCTCCACTTTTAGATGCTTTGCACATCACACCTCACGACTCTCCACTCTCTCACCATGAGGGAGACTATATTGATGAGGGAGACACACCAGGGGATTCATGGATGGATTATACAATTGACCCTCCATTGGATAAAGAACCAGACCTTTATCCTGCCAAGCCATCTCCACCTGATGACAATGTATCCTATCAAGAACTTATTGCCAGGGCCGCACAATACCATGAGGTGGTACTCAACAAAGAATCCTTTGAAGAGGATTTTTTTATTTGAGACACTAGGATCCACACACAGGTCGAGCGAAACGCTCCCTATGCTCAAAGAAATGATGAGGCACGCAGACAACATTTTTAAAGACCCTGTACATGCACGAATTCTCACTCCTAGAGTCGACAAAAAATACAAACTTTCCCCAATAGATCTGGTATTTATTAAAGGCCAGTTACCACTTGACTCCTTGGTAGTATCCAATGCTTGCAAGCGAGCTAATTACCAAACCTCTGGGGACGATCCTCCTCCAAATAAGGAATCAAAACTCATTGACGCTTCTGGCAAATGCATAGCTGCTCAAGCTACCAATCACTGGCGTTTTGCCAACACGCATGGCCTTCTAGCTAGATACGACAGGGCGCACTGGGACGAAATGGAGCAATTGCTACAATATCTCCCCGATGAGCATAAAGCTAGAGCCTCAGACTTGGTCCAAGAAGGGAAATTAATTTCCAACTCTTCCATAAGGTGTGCTCTAGATGCTGCTGACAGCGCAGCTAGAGAGGTCAACACTAGCATCCTACTCAGAAGAAATGCTTGGTTAAGGATCTCCGTTTTAAGCCCGAAGTCTAACACTTTTTTTAAAAATACACCTTGTGATAAAGAGCATCTTTTTGGCCCTGAAGTAGATCAAGCGCTCGAAAAAATGAAAAAGGACACTGAGGTAGCAAAATCCATGGGAGCGCTTCAGTCCCCTTCACACAGGGGCTCCTTTTGGCGCTCTTTTTACCTGGGAGGGTCCAAGTCAACACCCTCAGACCAAAACACTTCCTCGTACAAGGGTAACAACCAATCCTCTTCCTCGAGGCTATTTTAGAGGATATAGAGGAAACGACTCTAAAGGCAGGGGTAAGGGCACCACACCCCGTAACTCCCCTTCCCTAATAAGCAGTGACTTCCCCACGCTTCCCTCCGACCATTCCACACCTGTCTTAGGAAGACTTCAAAAGTTTCTCCCCATTTGGCAATCTAGAACAACCGACAAATGGGTGCACCGAATTATCCAACATGGTTATTGCCTGGAGCTTACCACCAATCCTCCAAACATTCTGGCTTGCTCTCACACATTTTGTTCAGACCACTTGCACGAACAGGAAGTGCAATCTTATTAAAAGGAGCTATAGAACCAGTTCCAGTACAGTACCAAGGTTCAGGGGCTTACTCCCTCGATTTTCTAATTCCCAAAAAGGACCGTTCCATAAGACCTATTCTGGATCTCGGGGAGTTAAACCAATATATACTGTAAGAGCACTTTCACATGGTAACCCTTCAACAGGCACTTCCACTTTTACAGAAGGGAGATTTTATGTCTACTCTAGACTTAAAAGACTCATATTTTCATGTTCCAATTCATCCAGCTCATCGCAAATACCTCAGATTTGTGATAGCAGGCAAACACTACCAATTTAAAGTACTCCTGTTTGGAGTGACTACAGCGCCCAGAGTATTTACCAAATGCCTGGCAGTTGTCGCAGCTCATCTCAGAAGACACCATATTCACATCTTCCCCTACCTAGATGACTGGATCATCAAATCTAGCATTTACCAAAACGGTCTATGATATACTCTGACCACAATAGACCTACTTCATCAGCTGGGCTTTACGGTCTATGCACAGAAATCTCACCTGCATCCTTTACAGATGCAATCTTACCTAGTGGCCACTCTAGACACTATCAAAGCTCTAGCCTCTCCCAATGTAGCCAGAATTCACAACATTCAGTCTGATACTACAGTTTCAATCCAACCAAACATTACCAGCCAGACCAGAGTGTTCATGCAACCGCTGGGAATGATGACGTCTTGCATCGCAATTGTACGCCATGCAAGACTCCACATGCGTCCCCTACAAGAGTGCTTAGCACGTCAGTGGAATCAGTCACAGGGTCATTTAACTGATCCATTGCTCTCTGCAGTGGTGGAACCCACAAAATTTATCAAAAGGACAGCCTTTCATCGACCCTATTCCACAGATCGTGCTCACAGCAGACGCTTCTCTGACAGGTCATGTTGCTCATCTCCAAGATTACACAATACAAGGTCTATGGAGCAACAAGCACAAAAGCCTCCATGTCCACTATCTAGAGCTTCTAGCAGTCTTTCTAGCACTCGAAGCTTTTCATACTTGCCTGATAGGCAAAGCTGTCCTAGTACGGACAGACAACATGACAGCAGTGTACTATGTACAAAAACAGGGGGGGGCACACACTCCAACTGTCATGCCTCTCTCAAGCCATTTGGAATTGGGCAATCCATCACAGGATTTATCTTCTGGCAGAACACCTTCCAGGGGTAAACAATCAGATTGCCGACCTCCTCAGCAGAAAGAGGCAGCAAATTCACGAGTTGGAACTTCATCCCCAAGTTCTCCTTCTACACTTCCAACGATGGGGATTCCCACAAATAGACTTGTTTGCCACAGACAACAACGCAAAATGCCCAAACTTCAGCTCCAGGTTCCCACACCCGCTCTCAAAAGTCAATACCCTATTGATGAACTGGTCAGGGATATTTGCCTATGCTTTTCCGCCTCTCCCACTCTGTGTCTAGTTTGGTAGCTCAGGCAAACATCCCTCTCACTAATTCTAGTAGCTCCCACACATGGGCCTGTCAACCATGGTACACCACCCTGTTGGAGCTCTCAGTAGTTCCACATCAAAAGCTGCATCTCACTTCATGGCTCGTCACGCAGAACCATGGAGAAATCAGACATCCAAATCCCAAAGAACTACACTTAGCGATCTGGATCCTGAAGTCATAGTTTGGTTATTTAAATCTACCACCAGACTGTATGACTATTCTAAAAGAAGCCAGTCGTCGAGGTAAGGGTTAACCAACATTCCCTTGCGCCGTAGAGCAGCTGCTACTACTGCCATGCATTTGGTAAACACTCGGGGAGCTGACTTCAAACCGAAGGGTAGAACTCTGAACTGCTAGTGCTTGGATCCCACCAGAAAGCGCAGGAATTTCTGGTGACGTCGGTTAACTGGGGCGTGAAAATATGCATCTTCCAGATCTATCGAACACATCCAGTCCCCTTGCTGGAGAGGAGGATATATTTGATGGAGAGCCAACAAGCGAAACTTTTCCTTCCGGATGGATTTGTTTAGAGTGTGCAGATCCAGAATATGTCTGAATTCTGACTTTTGACCTTTCTTTCTCACTAGAAAGTACCTTGAGTCTACTCCTCTACCCCGTTGAGATATAGAAACTTCCTCAATGGCTGATTATTGTAAGAGTGGATATACTTCCAGCTGTAGAACTTGCAGCTGGTGGCACCCGGATTTCACTGGAGCGATCGCCAGAGGCTGGTAACGAAAACAGAGAGTACCCACTCTGCAACATACTTAACACCCATTGATCTTGTGATGCTGCGCCACTCTTCTAGGTGGTTGGCTATATCTCTCCCCCCCACTGAAGTGGGAAACGGCGATGGGGGAAGTGAGTGCTCGTTGTTTTGATGGAGCTTTTTTTGAGGTTGCAGGTTGACGTGTGCTCCCTCTGGGGGAGCGACGCCCCTGATAGTGGGTTCTGGCTTGGTGCTGCTGCTGTTGGTGCCTCTGCCACAGAGGGGTTTTAACTCTGATGGAATGGCCGGCGGTCGTATGGCCTTCATCTGCGCCGGAACTCTTTTCAAAACCTACCGTCTTCAAAGTGACTAGCTTAGATTTCATTCTTGACATTTCGTCATCCTTGTGTGTGCCAAATATGGAAGATCTGTTAGAAGCTGGGTTTTTGGTGCAGTAACCCCCCTACTTTTTGACAGACTAATGCTGGACTTTTGACTTGATGTGCCCTGGGTCCCTGCCAATCAGGTTCCCAGGGCCTGTGTTCTTTCACCAAAGCTGTACCCAAACCCAATTGGCATCTCTGGCCACAGGTCAGCCCCTGGTAAATGGTGCCACAGGTACCCAGGGCACTGTGACCAGGAAAGACCTCTAAGGGCTGCAGCACTTATTGTGCCACCCTTAGAGGCCCTGTACCTTTACACACACACACTGCAGGCTGCGTGTTTTGGTGCAGAATAAAGTTAAGTCGACATGGCCCACATCCCTGTGTGCCATGCCTACAACCCACTGCCCTGGCATAGGTCAGCCACCCCTCTAGCTGGGTGCACTATACCAGTGGTGAGGGTACAGGTGCATGAGCCCTGTACCCCTACGGTGTCTAAGTCCATTCTTAGACATTGTAAGTGCAGTGCTGCCATTAAGAGTATATGGTGCTGGGAGCTTGTCATTACTAACTCCACAGTACCATAATGGCTTTACTGAAAACTGAGAAGTTTGGTATCAAACTTCTCAGCACATTAAACCCACACTGATGCCTGTGTGGGATTTAATGAAAAATGCACACAGAGGGCATCTTAGAGATGCCCCCTGAGAAACGACCAGCCTCTGGTGGGTTCCCTGACTGGTACACACTAGCCTGCTACCACAAGACATTTTTCTGGACCCCTAGGGTGGCAGCCATCGCTCCCTGAGCCCAGAAACAAAGCCTTTCCTGGGCGGAGGTGTTCACACCTCCCCCCAAGCCAGGAAGAGCCATCTGTGGCAGGGGAGCTTCAAAGGCCTTGCAGCCTTTGTAATGCGACCCCCAGCCTCTCCTGCTATCAGGAGCAGGCCCCCTTCCTGTCTCCCCTCCTTTTCGGCGTGTAGACAGGTGGGAAACATTAGCCAGCCCAGAAGGTGTGCCCACCTCTGCCAACCCCACCCCTCAGGTGGGGAGCGAGGGGAAGCCCCCTCTTCAGTGCCCACCATCTTGCAGATGGCATGCACTCCCCAATCAGGATTAGGGGTTGTGCTCATTCCCCCATGTGGGGTGAGCACATCCAGGGTGTAGTCACCCTAAGGTCAGTAGCCCATTGGCTACTGACCTCGAGTCCCCTAAATACAGAATTTAGGGGGCAGCCCTGTTCCAAGAAGGCAGATTTCCGGAACCTAAGAAGAAATAGGACGAAAGAAGACGGCCAGCAGAGGAGACTGCAGAGAACTGACTTGGCCCCAGCCCTACCGGCCCGTCTGCAGTTTCCAGAGATCCTGGGCCAAAAATTGTCTGTCCTGCAGCCAGCGACCTCCAGAACCCCTGGGAAAACTGACTGCCTTTAACAAAAGCCGAATCTCCTGTGAACAGCAGCTCTGTTCAGAAGAAACACCATAGAAAGACTGAGCCTGCTGAGGAAAAAGAAACCAGACGGCTGGAAACCACCACTGCACCCGTCGCCTACGGCCGTAGTTCGAGTGGCCTACCGGTCCCAGCGAGGTCCCCCAGCGCTGCAGAGTCAGTCCACCGTGGGTTGGCCCCTCCAGGACGCTCCGACGTCGCTTGCAGCCTCTGCACGGAGACCCCCCAACCGCGATTGGCCCGGTAAGGTGAAATCCGACCTCAAGACACCCCTGCATCCAGCAGCTCTGCGCCCTGGAGAAGAGAACCTGAGGTGCACCTACGTCCCCGAGCCCTCCAACTTACCTGCCCAGCTGTTTGTTCCTCCTGGAAGTCTTCCTGGACCGAGCCTGCAGCTGAAAACTGTAGGAAGCTGACTCTGTATATACTATACCAAAGTGAGGTATAGTGTGCACAGAGTCCAGTGGAACCCCAAAGGTAGGCAGAGGTAAAGTTAGATAGCACCTCACTCTCTCTTTGTGGTAGTGTGGTCGAGCAGTAAGGCCGTATCAGAGGACAGTGTTAAGCATTTGTTGTACACACTCAGTCGGCAAATGAATTCACACACTCAAAGACTGAACTTCAGACCAATTGTTTTTGTATAAAAAATATTCTTTTAAGTATTTTATTTCCTAGAACCGAGCAAGCCTGGCACAGGTAAGTGATGAGTACTTTGCAGTAAATATACAGATTGTAACACAGTTTGGATTGCAATTGTTACTGATAATGCATTGCTTTTCAGAATACAGTACATATACTTTGAATGGGATTTTCAGTAAGATTACAGGTAAGTTACTTTTGGATTACTTTTCTTACTCCGAGTAGTATATCTGGATAGAACTCTGGGACATTTCTTGTAAACAGGTAAGTAAAATCGTTTTTGTTAAACAGTACAATTTTAAAGAATTTCTTTAGGTTTTTAGACTCCACACTTGGAAACTTTTCACAGAAAAACAGTCAATGTTATCCTATGGAGGAAAATAGTGTTATTGGTTTTGAGGTAAGTATTTAGTAGTGGGAGTTGAGGTTCTGGGGTATACTCAGGGGGTCCCCCAGGGTCAAGGATGCACTCTAGTTACACCCTCAGCGGCACTAGGGCGGCCGGGTGCAGAGTGCTGAGGCCCAATGTTATCCAATGGGTGATAGGGGGCCTCCGGTTGGCGGCTGCTGGTAAGCAGGCCACTTGGTTGTGGGAGCAAAGCTCCTGGACTTTAGCTCAGGGCAAATGGGAAAACAAAGTAGCACCAAAGGTGCACCCTCGGAGGCACTAGGGCGGCCGGGTGCTGTTTCGTCGTCAGGCGCCCTATTGGTTTCAATGGGGAACCTCCGGTTTGCAAAGGCACTGCAGGCTTGGGGATGAAGGTTTTCTGGGTGCGACGACCACTTCGAGAGGTAAGTTGGGAAGTTAAGGGTTGGTTAGGCACCGTTGGTTTGGCCACCCAAGGCCGTTGGGGGTGGTGCAGGGTTGCCTTTTGGGGTCGGATCTTCTTACCAGCTCCTGGTCGCGGTTGGGGGGACCTTCCAGATTTAGTCTGCAGGCGTTGGCTGGAGGCTTGAGACAGGTCAGGGGTCGCTGGATCTCGGGTCAGGATCGCCGGGGTGACCACCTCGTGGTGTTTTCCCGCTCGGGTCGTGGACGGCGGGTGCAGAGTGGGGCGAGTTTGCGGTGTCTGGTCGGAGCCAGAGGTTGCAGATGAACAAATCTGGTGTTCACGGGAGACTAAGTCTTTGTACTTGAAGGCAGGCAGGTCCTCCGTGGTTTTAGAGGTTGCTGGCTCCAGGACACACCAGGATTTCGCAGGAGCAGGTTCGAGGTGGAGACAGGCCAGTAGGGCTGGTGCCAAGTCAGTGGGTGTCTTACTCTTGTTAGCTGCTGCACCGCTGTTCGTTCCTTCTTCTTCTTGTAGTTTCTTCTTGTCTGAGGAAGCAAGATTCAGGGGTGCCCCTAAATACTAGATTTATGGGCGTTACAGGTAGGTAAAAGGCAGGTACCAATGGGTCCCTTCCCTGGGGTGGGTACATCCCCTATTATGCCACCCTCCAGTGGGAGGGGGGCCTGAGCCCTTCCCTGGTTGGCTGAGTTCTCCAATCTTCAAGATGGCGTGGACTGAGAGTTGTGCTTCACCTCGCCTCCCCCACCTGAGGGGTGGAGTTGGCAGAGGTGGGCACACCTCTCTTCCTCACTTGTTTTTCCCGCCGGTTCTCCCGCCCAAAGCGGGCGTCAGAACCAGTGAGGACTAGTTGCTGAGAGCAGTACGTGGCCTGGGGAAGCTCACAAAGGTGGCATGCCTTTGAAGCTTCCCCTTCGTGAACCCTGCCCATCCTGGGGGAGGAGGCTTTGCACCTCGTCCCAGGATATGCATGGTTTCAGGCCCCAGAGAGCAGCAGGCTCTCGACCCAGGGGTCCAGAAATATATCTGGTGGTGGCAGCTGAAAGCAGCCACTCAGCCTGGACACTAGTGGTTGGTTAGTTTTCAGGGGGCATCTCTAAGATGCCCTCTGCGTGCATTTTTCATTAAATCTCACACTGGCATTAGTGTGGGTTTAATGTGCTGAGAAATTTGATACCAAACTTCTCAGTTTTCAGTGTAGCCATTATGGTGCTGTGGAGTTCGTAATGACAAACTCCCAGCACCATATACTCTTAATGGCAGCACTGCACTTACAATGTCTAAGAATGGACAGACACTGTAAGGGTACAGGGCTCATGCACCTGTACTCTCACCTCTGGTATAGTGCACCCAGCTAGAGGGGTGACTGATCTATGCCAGGGCAGTGGGTTGTAGGCATGGCACACAGATGTGTGCCATGTCGATTCTTCACTTTGTTCTGCACCAAAACACTCAGCCTGCAAAGGCAGTGTGTGTGTAAAGGTACAGGGCCTCTAAGGGTGGCACAATAAGTGCTGTAGCCCTTAGAGGCCTTCTCTGGTCACAGTGCCCTGGGTACCTGTGGTACCATTTACCAGGGGCTGACCTGTGGCCAGAGATGCCAATTGGGTTTAGGCTTCAATGCAGTTTTATGGAAAGAACATAGGCCCTGGGTACCTGATTAGCAGGAGCCCAGGGAACACTCAGTCAAAGCACATAAGCAATTCAGCAAAAAGTGGGGGCAACCATGCAGAAAGAGGACACTTTCTCGCAAAAACCAAAACCCCCAATGAAAACAGGGCACCCGACGCCAAACCAGCACCCTGCACCCAGCTGCCCCTGCGCCGCTGCGGGTGCACTTTTTGTGCTAAACAGGGATCCCCTTTTGTCATGAGCCTATCACTAGGAGCTTGGCTCCCACAACCTTGTGGCCTGTTCGCCAGCAGCCACCAACCGGAGGCCCCCTATCGCTCATTGGATAACATTGGGCCTCAGCACTCTGCACCCGGCCGCCCTAGTGCCGCTTAGGGTGTAACAAGAGGGCATCCCTGACCTTGGGGGACCCCTAAGTCTACCCCCAGAACACCAACTCCCACAACCAAGTGCTTACCTTAAAACCGATAACACTATTATCCTCCATAGGATAACATTGACTGTTTTTCTGAGAAAAGTTTCAAGGTGTGGAGTTGGAAAACCTAAAGAAATTATTTAAAATTGTACTAACTAACAAAAACGATTTTGCTTAACTGTTTACAGGAAATGTCCCAGTGTAGTATCCAGGTATACTACACTGTGTAAGAAAAGTAATCTCAAAAGTAACTTACCTGTAATTATACTCAAAATCCTATAGAAAGTATATGTACTGTATTTACAAAGCATTGCATTTCTCAGAAACAATACTGCAAGTCTAAACAAAGTACATTTAAATTTGCAATCCAAACTGTTACAATCTGTATATTTACTGCAAAGTACTTATCACTTACCTCTGCCAGGCTTGCTTGGTTCTCGGAAATAAAATAACAAAGAATATTTTTATACCAAAACAATTGGTCTGAAGTTCAGTCTTTGAGTGTGTGAATTCATTTGCTGACTGTGTGTACAACAAAAATGCTTAACAATGTCCACTGATACTGCCTTACTGCTCGACCACACTACCGCAAATAGAGAGTGAGGTGCTATCTAACTTTACCTCTGCCTAACTTTGGGGTTCCACTGGACTCTGTGCACACTATACCTCACTTTGGTATAGTATATACAGAGCCAGCTTCCTACACAATACCCTTGGATTAATGGAACTAGGATAGAAGCTCTGAGGGATACAGGTGCCATTGTCACTATGGTGAGAGATGCACTGGTTTCCCCTGAGCAATACTTGATTGGGACAACTTACCCAGTCACTAATGCTGACAGTGTTACCACTAACCATGCAATGGCTATGGTGATATTAGACGGGGGATTACTGGCCTGAAACAGGTAGTGGTCTCGCCAATCTCCAAGTTTCAACCCCTGAGAGTGAGGAGTAAATCCTGAACCAATAATGACATACTGACAGCTACAAGGTGGATATTCCTAGTGACATCTGTAGAGAGCAGGCCATTTGTGCTTTTAGTTCCTTCCTTATTTCACTGTAGTACAGAGGTGATCACGTGGATATGTGATACACCTCAGGTACACTATCAGACTCGCACCACAACCCAGTGTTCCAGTCAAGACTCAGATCTACGTCATACCGTTACAGCATAGAGAAGTGCTAAGTTCCCTTTTCTCTCCCCAGTCCAACTGTGCTTGTTTCTATGCAAATGTGTTGGAATATGGTTGTTGGGAACCACATCTCTCTGACAATATTACGGCACAAGGTTAGTGGTTGTACCATTGCTTTCCTAGCACTAGCACCTCACCTGAAGTTGAACTCCAGGGATACTGCATTCTGTACTGCGGAAAATGTGTGTTCGAGGCATGTGAGCTGGAGAGCTCACACTTTGCATTAGATCGCCATCTGGTGTTGGGCTCGGATGCTTGCACTTTGTTGTTGTCTTCGAAGAAGTCTTTTGTAGTCATGTGATAGGTGACTCCTCCTTTGGACGATAGTGCGCATGGGCATCGACTCCATCCTCAGATTGTTTTTTTCCGCCATTGGGTTCGGATGCAACTTTCGCGCTCCGGTTCGAAACTCTACTTTCAACCGTTTTCCATCGTCAAAACTTTCAACGACTTCTATCGACATCGAAATCTCGACGCGCCTCTTCATCGATTCCCTTTCCAGCCGTCGACGCGGGCCACTGGGCCCATCGACGCCGTAAGGCCTACGGCTAATGGAAAGGACGCCCTTCCGGAAATGCCCCCAGTGTGGAGCAAAGTTCCCCCACAGTGACCATCACGAGTTCTGTAACCTGTGCCTCTCGCCCGACCACAACGAGGCTACCTGTCCAGCTTGCGCCTCCTTCCGCTCGAAGAAAACCATTCGGGATCGTCGGGCTCGAAGGCACGTCATGGCGCAGAGATCCGCTCCAGACCCTGTCGACATCTTCGACGAAGGCCCCGATGTCCCTGAGGAGGATTCCGAAGGTCTACTGATCGTGTCGGAGGCAGAAGACTCAGACGATCCCATCACTCCTGGGCAACGAGTGAGTACTACTGCCCCTACCCCAACCCCCCCACCGAAGCAGAAGGCACCGGTCAAGACTTCGCCTGTTGGCCCCAGTCGCGACCGAAAACATGCTTTGGACGCCCGCCTCGGGCTCGGCGCCGAAGAAAAGACTCAAGCCTTCCAGTACCTCGGCACCGACCAAGCCGCATGTATTAGTTCCACCGGCACCTTCGGCGCCGAAGCCAAAGGAACACTCTGCTCCGAAATCCACCTCGATTCCAAAACCCGCCTCCAACACATCCAAGCATGGGGATAAGTCGGCGTCGAAACCGAGACTCCACGACACAGCCCCTAAGCCAAAGCTTTCGGAACCGATTCCCAAGACTAAAGACTCTTCCACGCCTTCTAAGGCCAAAGAGCACACAAAACAGCCATCACCTCGCTCTGAACCGAAAAAGTCGGCGCCGAAGCCAAATCTCCAGGAGGAGGAGCTTTTCCATCCGGATCCTGTTTATCCTAAACAAGCCAAAATCCACATTAATCCCAAAACTGGACATATCATTACTGTGCCACGCCACAAGCCCGTTCCTGTGGAAAAGGACTGTGCTACTTCACCTATGCCTCCTTCCCCTGTCCTTCCCTCTAACACCCCTCCTCTCCACATCCCTGTTACACCGCCTCAGCCTGTAACGTCTCCACCACATGACTATCAAGATGACATGGGGGACGGTGGTGACCCTGATGACGCATTCACTGACCCAGATGACCCACCACAGGATGATTGGGGCTACAACGATCCAATAGACCTACCAAGCCCTCCACCATACCCAACAAAACCATCTCCCCCAGATGATAACATTGGTTTTGGGCAACTCATTCACAGGGCTGCTGTTTTTCATGGGGTACATATGCACACAAACGCACCAGAGGAAGATTTCCTCCTAGAGACTTTTGAACAGTCTCAAAGAACTGTACAGACGTTACCCATGATTAAAGGAGTCATCAAGCATGCTCCTGAAATATTTAAAGATCCTGTACGGGCCAGAATTCTTAACCCTAGGATCGACAAAAAATATAGACCTGCCCCTGACGACCCTGCCTACATTAAAGGCCAGCTCCCTCTTGACTCCTTAGTAGTATCTAATGCTCGTAAACGAGCTAATTCTCAAACTTCAGGGGACGCTCCGCCCCTGATAAGGAGTCAAAATTGCTAGACGCATCTGGCAACGCAGTAGCTGCGCAGGCCACCAATCACTGGCGCATAGCGAACACCCAGGCACTGCTGGCCAGATATGATAGGGCCCACTATGACCAACTAGAAACCCTATTACAATACTTACCTGACCAGTACAAAACGCAGGCAAATGATCTAATTCAGGAGGGCAAACTAATCTCCAATGCGTCCATTAAGTGTGCCCTTGATGCAGCTGACACCGCCGCTAGGTCTGTCAACACCAGCGTACTCATTAGAAGGCATGCATGGTTACGCATTTCAGGCTTCAAGCCGGAGGTTCAAACCACCATTTTAAACCAGCCGTTCAATCACAACCAACTCTTTGGTCCGGCTGTAGACACTGCCCTTGAGAAAATGAAAAAGGACACAAACTGCCAAATCAATGGGAGCGTTGCAGTCTCCACAACAACGTGGCTCCTTTCGTCGCTCCTTCTACAGAGGAGCCTCTAGAAACACCAACACAGACAGTTCCTCTTCTTTCAGAAATACCACCCAAACATCCCCCAATAGAGGATACTTTAGAGGTGGTTACCGAGGGAACAACAGTAAGGGGAGAGGCCGAGGTAGCACCAACACCCGTACCTCCCCGCTGCTAAACAGTGACTTCCCTCTACTTCCCCCGACCATTCCACTCCTGTCGGGGACGACTAGCACAGTTCCTACCTGTCTGGAACTCCATTACAACAGACAGGTGGGTGAGACAAATTATCCAATATGGTTACTGCCTAGAACTTACAGCTGCCCCCCCAAACATACCACCCAAGCAGCGTCCAATGTCCGCAGACCATCTTACACTTTTAAAGCAAGAAGTTCTTTCGCTGCTTCAAAAGCAAGCCATAGAGCCAGTCCCTCTACTACACCAGGGAACAGGGGTTTACTCCCTGTATTTCCTAATCCCCAAAAAGGATGGGACCCTAAGGCCTATTCTAGACCTCAGACCCCTCAATCAGTATATACGTTCGGATCATTTTCACATGATCACTCTCCAACAAGTGCTTCCCTTACTAAAACAAGAAGACTTCCTTGCCACACTAGACCTCAAGGACGCCTACTTCCACATTCCCATACATCCTGCTCACAGAAAGTATCTAAGGTTCGTACTCGATGGACAACACTACCAGTTCAAAGTCCTTCCATTCGGAGTCACCACTGCTCCAAGGGTGTTTACCAAATGCCTTGCAGTAGTAGCAGCACACCTACGAAGACAGCAAATACATGTCTTCCCATACTTGGACGACTGGCTCATAAAAGCCAGATCATTCAACCAGTGTGTCCAACACACTCATCAGACTATTCGAACACTACACAACTTGGGGTTCACAATAAACTACACCAAGTCGCACCTCCAGCCCTCCCATATACATCAATATCTGGGAGCCACAATAAACACTTCCACGGCTCTAGCTTTTCCCAGCCCAGCCAGGATAGCCAGTATACAAGCCCTCATCACCAAGTTTCAAATCCAACACTCTCTCCCAGCCAGAGTGTTCATGCAACTAATCGGCATGATGGCATCCTGCATTTTCATTGTACCTCATGCAAAACTTCAAATGCGTCCCCTACAAGAGTGTCTAGCACACCAATGGAATCAGGCTCATGGACAACTTACAGATCTGGTGTTGGTGGACAGCCGCACACATCGCTCTCTGCAGTGGTGGAACACAAAAGATTTGTCCAAAGGGCGGCCGTTCCTGGAGCCTGTTCCACAAATAGTACTGACAACGGACGCATCACTCACAGGATGGGGAGCACACCTGTTAGGTCATACAACACAAGGCAAGTGGACCACGCAACAAAAGCTGCTCCACATCAATCATCTAGAGTTACTAGCTATATTCCTAGCTCTCAAATCCTTTCAACTCCACGTACAAAACAAAGCCGTCCTGATCCGAACAGACAACATCACGGCCATGTATTACATAC
The DNA here is from genome assembly GCA_963921515.1 of Calotriton arnoldi. Lineage (NCBI taxonomy): Eukaryota > Metazoa > Chordata > Amphibia > Caudata > Salamandridae > Calotriton > Calotriton arnoldi. The sequence continues at coordinate 5,804,351 of CAWUFW010000098.1, forward strand.
AAAAACAGGGGGGGGGGGCACACTCTCCACAACTGTCCCAACTGGCACAGAACATTTGGAGGTGGGCCATTCCACAAAACATATACCTTATAGCCGAACACCTACCAGGAGTTCACAATCAGATTGCCAATCTGTTAAGTCGACAGACACAACAGATTCACGAATGGGAACTACATCCACAAGTTCTTCTACCTTTTTCCACATGTGGGGCCAGCCAGACATAGATCTGTTCGCCACACACCAAAACGCAAAATGCCCAACCTTCGCCACCAGGTTTCCACACCCGCAGTCCAAGGGCAATGCGATATGGATGAATTGGTCCGGCAGATTTGCGTAGGCTTTTCCACCACTCCCACTCATTCCACTTGTGGTACGCAAGCTCCGACAACAGTCTCTAAAAATGATCCTAGTAGCTCCCACATGGGCACGCCAACCGTGGTTCACCACACTGCTGGAACTATCAGTAGTCCCATATCAAAAACTACACCTCTCCCCATCACTGCTAACGCAGAGCCATGGAGAAATAAGGCACCCAGATCCATCTCAACTGAACCTTGCGATCTGGCTCCTGAAGTCCTAGAATTCGGTTACCTTAACCTACCACCAGACTGTATGAACATCATTAAAGAGGCTAGACGCCCTACCACCAGAGCTTGCTATGCAGCAAAATGGAAAAGATTCGCTATTTACTGCACTAACAATGATATCCAGCCATTACAGGCCTCCACGCAAAACATAATTTGCTACTTACTACATTTGCAAAGATGTAATCTTGCATACTCATCCATACGTCTGCATCTAGCAGCCCTTGCTGCTTATTTACAAAACAGGCAACACTTATCACTCTTTAGGGTCCCCGCCATTAAAGCCTTTATGGAAGGCCTTAAACGGATCATACCTCCCAGATTACCACCTTCCCCAGTGTGGAATCTTAACATAGTACTTACTAGGCTCATGGGACCACCATTTGAACCCCTGCATAAATGTGAACTTCAATTCCTTACATGGAAAGTAGCGTTCCTAATTGCAATCACCTCTCTCAGGAGGGTGAGTGAGATCCAGGCTTCAACTATACAAGAGCCCTTCTTACAAATACATCATAACAAAATAGTTCTCAGGACAAACCCAAAATTACTTCCTAAAGTCATTTCTCCTTTCCACCTTAACCAATCTGTAGAACTACCCGTGTTTTTCAAAACCCGGATTCTGTAGCAGAAAGAGCTCTCCACACCCTAGATGTCAAAAGAGCCCTAATGTATTACATTGACAGAACCAAGTCATTTCGCAAAACAAAACAATTGTTCGTAGCTTTCTCTCCACCACATAAAGGTAACCCCATCTCAAAAGCTGGGATTGCAAGGTGGATCGTTAAATGTATCCAAATATGCTATCAGAAAGCCAAACGCACAATATCAATTCCCCCTAGAGCGCACTCAACACGCAAACTAGGGGCTTCCATGGCATTCTTAAGGAACATTCCCCTAGAAGACATATGTAAGGCAGCCACATGGTCTACAACACACACCTTCACTAAACACTATTGTGTTGATGTGCAAGCCAAGCAACAAGCTTCTGTGGGCCAAGCTGTCCTTGGAACACTTTTTCAAACTACTGCAACACATACAGGTGACCACCGCTAGGGGAGATACTGCTGTACAGTCTATGCAAAGTGTGAGCTCTGCAGCTCACATGCCTCGAACGGAAAATGCTACTTACCAGTATGCATCTGTTCTTGGCATGTAGAGCTGCAGATCCTCACATGCCCACCCACCTCCCGGGACCTGTATGTGTTCCAGTCCTATCTTATTTAGATATACACACATGGACATCCTTTTCCTTTTCTACTAACTCCATCACTCCCCATTATGGCGAAAAACAATCTGAGGATGGAGTCGATGCCCATGCGCACTATCGTCCAAAGGAGGAGTCACCTATCACATGACTACAAAAGACTTCTTCGAAGACAACAAAGTGCAAGCATCCGACCCCAACACCAGATGGCGATCTAATGCAAAGTGTGAGGATCTGCAGCTCTACATGCCAAGAACAGATGCATACTGGTAAGTAGCATTTTCCTTTCTTCTGTACACTTTTGCTTTTGGAACGTGTGACTTGCCCTACGAAGCCAAATTCTGCTGACGGTGTGAGATTTCCTGTCAAATGGAGTGCTCAGTTCCTGAAAGAATTATATGCTGCATTCCTTTTCCTAATAGTGCACGGCTGATTGTTGGCCTTTGAGATACTATTCATGTTATTTGCAGCGCACACGGGCGCTGCAATTAACATGAATACTATCTCAAAGGCCAACAATTGGCACCGCAGCCGCGCACTATTAAGAAAAGAAATGCAGACTCAACAAACACAACGTGTACTTTCAGAATCCTCTGGAAGCGCACGTCGTGCTTTAGATGTGCTGCATTTCTTTTCGTCATAGTGGGCGGCTCCGGTGTTGATTGTTGGCCTTTGAGATTGTATTCCTGTTAATTGCAGTGCCCGTGTGCGCTGCAATTAACATGAATACTATCTCAAAGGCCAACAATCCGCACTGCAGCCGCCCACTATTAGGAAAAGGAATGCAGCAAGTGGAGGAGCCACTTGAAATGACCGTTTTTCGTGCCGCTCGCATTTTAAAAGCAGCAGCGATAACTGTTTCAGGATGTGCTTTGTGTGGTATGTGCGCGTTAAAAAAAGGAGACTGCGCGCTTGTGGTGACTTCAGTGTGCGGGCGCGCACACACACCTTATTAGGGAACAGTGGTGTGGACTATAGAGGGCTCAACTGTGTCACCAAGACAGATGCTCAACCTATCCCAAGAGCAGATGAGTTGATAGACAAATTGGGTGCAGCCAAATTTCTAAATACCTTTGACTTAACTGCAGGGTACTGGCAAATTGGCATGGCCCCAGGAGCAAAAGAAAAGACTGCATTCTCCACACCTGATGGGCATCATCAGTTTACTGTTATGCCCTTTGGTTTCAAGAATGCCCCTGCCACCTTCCAGAGGTTTCTGAATCAAGTCCTTGCTGGATTGGAGTCCTTTAGTGCAGCTTATCTAGATGATATTGCTGTCTTTAGCGCCACCTGGCAGGATCACCTGATCCTCCTTGGGAAGGTTTTAAATGCCCTGCAAACTGCAGTCCTAACTACCAAGGCATCCAAATGCAAGATAGGGCAGGGAACTGTGGTGTACTTGGCCCACCTTGTTGGTGGAGGCCAAGTACAACCCTTGCAGCCTAAGATCCAGGCCATCCTGGACTGGGCAGCTCCAACAACCCAGACCCAAGTCGGGGCATTCCTTGGCTTGACTGGGTACTTCAGGAGGTTTGTGAAGGAATATGGGTCCATTGTGGCTCCCCTCACAGAACTCGCCTCCAAGAAGATGCCCAAAAAGGTAAACTGGACAGTTAGTTGTCAAAAGGCTTTTGACACCCTGAAAGAGGCTGTGCTCAGAACCAATTCTCAAAGCTCCAGACTATGCCAAGCAGTTCATTGTGCAGACTGATGCCTCTGAGCTAGGGTAGGAGCGGTTCTATCTCAGACCAATGATGAAGGCCAAGACCAACCTATTGCTTTTATAAGCAGAAGGCTTCTCCCCAGGGAGCAGCGTTGGAGTGCCATTGAGAGGGAGGCCTTTGCTGTGGTTTGGTCCCTGAAGAAGCGGAGACCATACTTGTTTGGTACTCACTTCCTAGTTCAAACTGATCACAGACCTCTCAGATGGCTAATGCAAATGAAAGGTGAAATCCCTAAACTGTTGAGGTGGTCCATCTCCCTACAGGGAATGGACTTTGTAGTGGAACACAGACCTGGGACTGCCCATGCCAATGCAGATGGACTTTCCAGGTTCTTCCACTTAGAAAATAAAGACTCTCTAGGGAAAGGTTTGTCTCATCCTCTTTCATTTGGGGGGGGGGGTGTTGTGTGAGAAAGTGCCCTCTTTCTGCATGGTTGCCCCCACTTTTTGCTGAATTGCTGATGTGCTTTGAGTGTGCCCTAAGCTCCTGCTAGTCACGTACTGTTGGAAAGTGGGTTATTGGTAGGGGCAAATGTAGGTCTGCCACTGGCAATAAATAAGGCCACTAACACATAACTCAGCATAGGTCTTAGAAAATTATTCCTATGCTCAACCCTTGGTAACATGGCTGCGAGCAGACAGGCTTAACTTCAAAGACAGGTATGTAAAGCATTTAAAAACACCATTTCAGTAAATAATTAAGACACAACACAAAATAAAAATCCAACACCAATTTATAAAAATAGGTAATATTTTTATCTTTTAAATGACACCAAAACGAAAAAAATCCACTGTATGGAACCAGAGATATGAATTTTTAAAGATTAGTCACTTTCAAGTGCTTAGAAACCAACAGTGCCCCTTTTAGTCATTTCGTTTTCTCTGACAGGGACACGCCTTTAGAAATTGTTCTGAAGAATTTTCTCACCACTGTGTTGTGCCGCCTTCTTCAGCAAGCGGGGTCCAGTTAGAACTCCTTCCTGAAGTTCTGCTTGCGGGTCCCAAAGTATTCAACACACAATCCAAGGTTCTGGAATCTCCAAGAGGGTCCTTGAAAGTGTGAAACTTCAATTCCGCAATCCACTTGAACAAAACCCTTACAAATCCACTGGTACTCCAGGCTGGGAATTCTTTGTGGGGATGTCCAGGTGAGCTCTGTTAACCTGTAGTTTGCAGGGAGTCCACTCTTTAGTCCTTTTGCAGCAAGGCAATCCACAGGGCTGTAGTTTCAGTTGGTGCAGTCTTCAGAGGTCAGGCCTTAGAAATCTTTGCACAGCAAAACTTCTCAGCAGGGCTCTTCTTGCTTCAGTAAGTTTCAAGCAGCAGATCTGGAGGGCTCTGCCCCTCTCAGATACTTATTCAAAATTCTCTGGGTCAAGCACCAGGTCACTTCTGACCAATGAGAGCAGGGTAACTCCTCATAGTTATGAGCACATCCTGTAGAGTGTGGCATTATTTTGTCCCAGAGTGCACCAATCTTCCAAATCCATAATGGCTGATTTTCCAGCAAGGAGGTAAGAGCTGGCTAAACACACCCCCTGGGATGGCTTATCTCCATGGACTCTCCCCCTACCATCTGCACATACCTTCCTTAAGCCTAGGCCTGACTCTGGGTCAAGAGTGTCAGAGTGAAACTGAAACCCAGGCCTCCCCTATGCCTTTGAAGAGCATGGTTTACGACTCCACCCCCTGGCCTGGCATTCCTATAGACCAGCACACTGCCCTCCCAGCAGAGTGGTTAACCCCAGGGGTTCTTTATCACCTCTTCAAAGCAGCCTGGCTAATCCACTTAACTCTGACCAATCAGGGCAGACCACTGGAAGGCTGAATTTGGACTTACAAACAAGAAAGTCTTATAACTTCTTGTATGTACACTTTAGGAGAAATTCAACAATCTAATATTGTTGGATTTACTACTACCATTCTGGGAAGTCTTTGAATGGTCCGGCTAGTCCTCTCCTATCAATATTTATTAATCAATAACTTCCTACCATGTTAACCTATGGGCCATGGGGAAAATGACTTGGGCCAGTTTTCTAGCACCAGGGCTTATAAAAACATATTTTATAAGTATTTCCCTAATTTCTACAGGACCCCCACCCCCTGTGCAACTAGGGAGACTTTAGGGGTTCTGAATCTGCAGAAATATTGCAGATCCTCCTTACCCAGTGCTCTTAGCATCAAAGTCGAATTTGAGCAGCACTTTAACACAATGTGGGGAGTGAAATGTGAAATTTCACTTTACCCAGGCATATAAAAACTAATTTTATAAGGGTGCACCTTATAGATAACTGACCCCCACCCCTGGGATACCTAGGGGGAGACCCTGGGGGTCCCTAATATGCCAAAACATTGTAGGTTTTCCATTTTTAAGTGCCCCTACCACCAAAGTCGAGTTTGGGCACAATTTACTGTTTAAAAGCAGTCCTGGCACCCAGTGCTGCTTTTAAACTGACCTCAGGCTTCAGCAAAAAGCTGCTGGCCTCTAAACTGCCATGCCTCAGGGTACTGGGGACTTCTGGGTAGTTTCAATCCCCTGTCCTAGTATATACTAGGGGCCTATGGGGTAGGTCATGCCAATTACAGGAGTACCCCACCATACCATAGTGTACCCTAGTGTATGTTGGGTGTTTTAACTGTATTCTAATGTGTTCCTTTCAGCTCAGCACTGGCCCTGGGCCTGGTTAGGCAGAGCCCAGGGTCAGTCAAAATCCGCTACCACCAGCATCAGTCAGCAAAAAGTTGGGGGGGGGGGGCGGGCACAGGATGACTTTGCAACACGTACCCAGGGCTTATGTTCTTTCCCTAGAACTGCATTGAAGCCTAAACCCAATTGGCATCTCTGGCCACAGGTCAGCCCCTGGTAAATGGTACCACAGGTACCCAGGGCACTGTGACCAGAGAAGGCCTCTAAAGGCTGCAGCACTTATTGTGGCACCCTTAAAGGTCCTGTACCTTTACACTGGCACACTGCCTTTGCAGGCTGCGTGTTTTGGTGCAGAACAAAGTGAAGAGTCGGCATGGCACACATCCTTGTGTGCCATGCCTACAACCCACTGCCCTGGCATAGCTCAGCCACCCCTCTAGCTGGGTGCACTATACCAGTGGCGAGGGTACAGGTGCATGAGCCCTGTTCCCCTACAGTGTCTAAGTCAATTCTTAGACATTGTAAGTGCATTTCTGCCATTAAGGTTATATGGTGCTGGGAGGTTGTCATTACGAACTCCACAGTACCATAATGGCTGCACTGAAAACTGGGAAGTTTGGTATCAAACTTCTCAGCACATTAAACCCACACTGATGCCAGTGTGGGATTTAATGAAATGACACCAAGCCTTCTTGTGATCCCAGTTCCTACCCTGGTACTCATCCTTGGTCTGTGTTCTTGGGTCCACCCTCCTGAATGGTTTAAGGGGCCTTTAGTAGACTTTGTTTTTGTCTTTAGACTGCACCATCTTTCCCTTGAGGAGGGGTGGGGGTGGGAACCCCTTTCTTTAGTCACCCCCACAATGAGCTGTCTTGGTTACCCTAGTCTTGACCCAGTGGTCTGCCTTCTTTCCCAACTCTTAGGGAGAAGGTGGACCTTGGTCTACCAGGTACTTGTGCAATTGTTTAGGAACACAGTTACTTAACAAATGCTCTTTCATATTAAGATTATAACGCCCATCCTAGTCTTGCTCCTTGTTATATTTTAACAAGCCACCTAGTTTTTTGACTGAATTCAGGAAAATCTACCCAGGTCTGGGTCGGTTTTGCGAGATTCCCTGACCCTCTACTCGGTGTTGAGGGCAAAGCCCTCAATCAAGGTATCTTTCATGAAATCTTAGGACTCCTCATCTGTCTCATCCAGTGTTGGGAGTCTATTTATACACTTTCCTGAAAACAGAGTAGAGGGGGTTGGGAAGGGGGGGTCCAAGGGCTCCTCATAACTGGCATCTGTATCCTCTGGCCATTTGAATTTCCTTCCATTGCCAAGGCTCTATCATGCTGAGCAAGTAGTCTGGAGATTTGTCTTAGTAGGTTTCGTCCCCTTGGCAAGGTTCCATGCTATTCAGAAGCCCTTAAGTTGGCTCAGCTTAAGTTTCTTGTAGGGAGCCAGGTTTAGCACCTGGCTAGTACGCTCTGTGTGAGAAATGATTTAAAACAGTTGAGACCTTATTAAACCAGCATTTGCAATGCAAAAGGTCTCACATATACGAGAGTTTGAGCTATCGACCTTGTAAAAGACAATGCCTTTCATTTGTGTTTTTAAAACGGATAAATAAAAGGCATTGTTATTTACAAGAGCAAAGACCGCATCAGCAGCAGGATATTGGAGCAAAGACAGCATCAGCAGCAGGATATTGACACTATCAGACGGAGAGACACAACAGTATCAGCAGTGACTGCATCAGCAGAAGGTAGGTGTGAGCATCAGAAGCACAGTGGTGACAGCATCAGATGAGAGCAATGACTGGGTCAAATGGAGAGCAGTGACAACATCTGCAGAAGGATGGTGAAAGCATCAGCATGAGGGCAGTGTCCACATCAGATGGGAAGAGACTGCACCACTGTAACAGCATTAGAAAGAGAGCAATGCCATTATCAGACTAAGAGCAGTATCTGAAAGAGACACGTTAGTGATAGATTCCTTACCTTAGAATATCCCCAGGCGTCAGGCTGGATCCGGAAAGTTTTGCGTAGCAGTACCCTTGCGCGTCGGTAGGCGGCGTCGTGCGGCTCCGCGTCCGTCGTCGGCGTCGTGATCGCCGGGATGACGTCGCGGGCAGCACTTAGGCGCCGCCCTGCGCGCTGACGTCAGTTCTTCTTTTTCCGCGCCAGCAAGCGCAGATCCGGGAAGAGCAGTGCCCTGGTCAATTTTTGACCATACTTTTTGGTGATTTTTTCACTGGTTTTTTCCAACTTTAAGGTGTCGTAGGGATGCCCGGCTTCAAGCGATGCGGCGCCTGTGCGCGGATGATGTCCGTCACCGACCCGCATTGGGAGTGTCTCTTCTGCCTCGGCCGAGGCCACGACACCGAGTCTTGTCCCGAATGCCAGGCCCTCAACCCGAAAGCTTTGCGAGAGCGGTCTAGAAAGCTCCTCGAGGCCCGGCATTCGGCTCCGCGGAAGCCCCGGTCGCGTGAGAGGTCCAGGGGTCGCTCGCGGAGTGCACACCGGTCGTCGACTTCTTCGTCCGGTAAGTCTAAGCACAAGAAGTCCAAGAAGCATCGTCGCTCTCGGACTTCGCCTCGCCGGTCTCGCGACTCGGCTGAGGCCCCTCCCGGCACCGTCCCCGCCCCCGCGGCCCCGGACTTGCCTGTGGAGTCGCCCCCGTCATACCCGCCCTTCCCGGGTTCGGGGGCGGATCCGGCCAAGGTACAGGAGTTCCTGTCGGCCATGGCCCGCCTCTTCGGGCCTTCAGGCCCCTCCGGTGCGCCTTCGGGCCCCGCGGGCCCTGATGGGGTTGCTCCGGCGTCGCCGGCGGCTCCGGCCCGGCGTCGCCCGAGCCTCCAGCCTCGATCCCGGCTCCGGCTTCGGCCCCGGCCTCGATCCCGGCTCCACAACTCCCATCGACGCCGGTCGACCTCACGACACCTCCGCCGGCGCCGATGTCTCCGGTGCCGTTCTCGACGCCGCCCTGGGCTCCGGGCGGCGTCGTCCCCCAGTTCCTTCCGGCTCCGGACATGGACCCGGAGCGACGTCGCTCGACGCCGGCTCCGGCGCCGATGGGACCTTGGGTCCCAAATGTCCCTCCTCCTCCTTATTTTGAACCAGAGGAGGACCAGGAGGACTGGGAGGGGTCTGATGACCCTCTGACACGCAACTGTCAGTATGATGAGGACTGGACAGAGAGTCTAGGGGAGGCCAGTGGTCTGGATACTTCTCCTGACACTGGCATGCTGTCTCCTCCCGTGGCTACGGAGGAGGGGGCCAATTTTGGTACGGTGTTGCGTAGGGCTGCTGGGGCCTTACGTCTCCAGCTCCCTACTTTGACGGTCAAGACTAACATCTTGACAGAGGTGCTTCAGCCGGCAGCCTCCTCTGCGGAGACTGTGCTGCCGTTTAACGACGCCCTCACTGACGTTCTTTGGGCGCCTGGTCCAAGCCCAACACAGGGGCTCCTGTGGATCGGAACGTGTCACGACGCCATCGCCCCGCTCCGGGCGACCCCTGTTTCTTTCTGTCCACCCCACTCCTGAGAGCTTGGTTGTCCAAGCCTCCGCTTCCCAAACCGCCTTCCCTACCGCTCCTCCGGATAGGGAATCCAAACGCCTGGATCAGTTTGGGAAGAAAGGTTTTTCTTCCTCCAGTGCTGGCTTGCGGTCCGTTAACACCGCTTGTCTTTTGGGCCGATATACCCACTCCCTGTGGGATTCGGTGGCGGATGTTTTGCCCCAGTGCCCTGAGGAGGTCCAGGCACTGCTTTCCCGCGCCATTGCGGAAGGAAGGGATGCGGCCAAATACACTATCCGTTGTGGCCTTGACACCGCCGACTCGCTGGGCAGGTCGATTGCAACGACGGTGGCGCTCTGGCGCCACGCCTGGCTGAGAACCACTGGTTTTTCAGGGGATGTCCAGAATACTCTCATGGACATGCCCTTTGATGGAGTCGGTCTTTTGGGTCCAAAGCAGACCATGCGTTGGAGCGCTTTAAGGACTCACGGGCTACTGCAAAGTCCCTGGGCCTTTCTGCTACACGCCCTCCGCTACCTTCTGCTTTTCGCCCCTATCGTGGCCACGGTAGGGGCGCCCCTTCACGTCAGCAGCCCAGCCACCGGCCCGCGCAGCAGGCGTCTTCGCGTGGCCGAGGACGTGGATTCCGCCGTGGCGGATCGGGCAACCAGCGTGCGGGTCAGGCCACCACCTGCAACCCGTCCGCGGCCTCCAAGCCCTCCTAGTCCCTCCTTTCAGGTGCACGGCACGCCAGTAGGGGGCAGGGTCCGCCATCACCTTCCCCACTGGCGCACCATCACCTCGGACAGGTGGGTCTTGGACATTGTCCGAAGTGGCTACTCCCTCCCCTTCGAGACCACCCCCCAGCCATGCCACCTCAATTCCACCGCATGTCAGGGGATCACTTGGTGCTTCTACGGAAGGAAGTCACGGCCCTCTTGACCAAGAGGGCCATCGAGCATGTTCCGACCCCAGAAGTAGGGCGTGGTTGCTACTCCCACTACTTTCTGGTGCCCAAAAGGACAAGGAGGACATGCGTCCTATCTTGGACCTCCGGAACGTCAATCGCTTCCTCCGGAAGGAGAAGTTCAAGATGCTCACCCTAGCTCAGGTCTTGACTGCCCTCGACCCTGGAGACTGGTTGGTAGCGTTGGACTTGCAGGACGCGTATTTCCACATCCCCGTCCTGCCGGCCCACCGGCGTTACCTTCGGTTCACGGTAGGCCCCGAGCATTTTCAGTTCACCGTGCTCCCCTTTGGCCTTACAAGTGCCCCATGGGTGTTCACGAAAGTGATGGCGGTGGTCGCAGCTCATCTGCGCCGGGCAGGGGTTTCAGTCTTCCCCTACCTCGACGACTGGCTGCTGAAGGCGGGCTCGTCCCAGGCAGTCGTCTCCCACCTCCAGACTACGGCCGAACTCCTGCACTCGCTGGGGTTCTCCATCAATGTGCCGAAGTCGCATCTAATTCCTTCTCCACAGCTCCTTTTCATCGGAGCAGTTCTGGACACGACGCAGTTTCGGGCCTATCCTCCCGAACGGCGAGTCCGGGATATTCAGGCTATGATTCCGATCTTTCGGCCTTTATCCTGGGTTTCGGTACGGATGACCCTGAGGCTGCTGGGCCTCATGGCCTCCTGCATCCTGCTGGTCAATCATGCCAGATGGCATATGCGGGCTCTGCAGTGGGACCTGAAGTTCCAGTGGGCGCAGCACCAGGGCAACCTGTCCGATCACGTCCAGATCTCGGAGGGGACTGCAAAACAGTTGCAGTGGTGGCTCTCGAACCGGCAATGGGTCATGGGCAGATCCCTCTCCCTTCCCCAGCCAGAGCATACAGTTGTGACGGACGCGTCCCTTCTGGGATGGGGCGGTCACATGGGAGAGGCGGAGATCAGAGGCCTCTGGTCTCCGGCGGAGTCCCGGCTCCATATCAACATTCTGGAGCTCCGGGCGATCCGACTTGCACTCAAGGCATTCCTTCCCTCTGTCAAAGGGAAGGTAGTGCAGGTGTTCACAGACAACACCACCGCCATGTGGTACTGCAACAAACAAGGCGGGGTGGGGTCGTGGACCCTTTGTCAGGAGGCTCTGCGCCTCTGGACATGGCTGGAACATCAGGGCATGTTCCTGGTGGTTCAACACCTGGCAGGTTCCCTGAACGCCAGGGCGGACGAACCCAGCCGCAGGTGCATGATGGATCACGAATGGCGTCTTCACTCGGAAGTGGCGCAAGGACTCTTTCTACAGTGGGGAGAGCCTTGGTTAGATCTATTCGCCACCGAAGAGAACGCGCAATGTCATCAGTTCTGCGCGTTGGAATTTCCAAGGCGGCACTCGCTCGGCGACGCTTTTCGTCACGAGTGGAGTTGCGGTCTATTGTACGCCTTTCCGCCTATACCACTTCTACCCAGAGTGTTGAAGAAGATTCGGCACGACCGGGCCCAAGTCATTCTTGTGGCTCCGGACTGGGCTCGAAGAGTTTGGTATCCCGAGCTACTCAATATGAGCATAGATCCCCCGATCCGTCTGCCTCTTCGGGAGGATCTTCTGTCGCAGCAGCAGGGGACGGTCCTCCACCCGAACCTGTCCAGTCTACACCTGCTTGCGTGGAGATTGAGCGGCGGCAGTTGATTCCTTTCGACTTGCCTCCCGAAGTTTGTGATGTGATTCTGGCAGCCAGGCGTCCCTCCACTAAGGTGGTATACGCCTGCAGGTGGAACAAATTTGTGGCATGGTGCACAGCAAAGGCTGTGAATCCCCTTTCTGCCCCTCTTTCTGAGGTCCTTCTGTTCCTTCTCTCTTTGGCCCAACAGGGTTCTGCCCTGGGTACCATCAAGGGTTATCTTTGTGCTATCTCGGCCTTCCTCAGGCTCCCTGATCAGCCCTCCCTTTTCAAGTCCCCTGTTGTTAACAGGTTCTTAAAAGGCATTACTCACCTCTTCCCTCCTGTTCCGTTTGTGATGCCTCAGTGGGACTTGAACTTGGTTCTTACCTTTTTAATGTGCGCTCCCTTTGAGCCTCTACATAACTGTCCTCTTCGTCTTCTGACTCTGAAGACAGCCTTTCTGGTGGCCATCACCTCCGCTCGGCGGGTGAGTGAGCTCCAGGCTCTATCTTGCAAACCTCCCTTTCTGTCTGTTCATCCAGACAAGGTTGTTCTTCGGACGCGTCCGTCCTTCTTGCCAAAGGTGGTTACTGCTTTCCACATTGGACAGACCATCACTTTGCCCACCATCTTTCCGCCTCCGCATCCTTCCAGAGAGGAAGAGAGGCTCCACCGTCTGGACCCAAAACGTGCGCTCTCTTTTTATATTGACCGCACAAAACACTTCCGGGTGGATGACCAGCTCTTTGTTGGCTCCGTGGGCGCCAAAAAGGTCGGGCGGTGCACAAGAGGACCATCTCCCGCTGGGTTACCTTGTGCATCAAGGCCTGCTATTCTTTGGCTAAAAAGGAACCTCCTGTTGGGCTGCGTGCCCATTCCACCAGGGCAACGGCTGCTACCACGGCCTTGGGCCGCGGTGTTCCGCTGCCGGTTATCTGTCAGGCGGCTACGTGGGCCTCGCTGCACACGTTTACTAAGCATTACTGCCTTGACAGTCAGGTCCGGAGGGACGGCTTCTTTGGCCGTTCTGTCCTCCAGGACTTCCTTGTCTGATCTTTGTTCGCAGACCCACCACCGGGGTTGGTATTGCTGGGGTATCTATTCTAAGGTAAGGAATCTATCACTAACGTGTCTCTTTCAGATGCACAAGTTACTAACTTGTGTAACGATATATCTGTAAGAGACAGTAGTTAGTGATAGATTCCTACCGCCCCACCCATCCTCCCCGTTCTGCGAACTGATTTCTAGGGTTAAGGACATCCCTTTCAGGGCCCTAGTATTTTTCAGACACCTGTGTCAGCTTCTTGCATGGCTCTGCGTTCCTGGCGCGGAAAGTCGTGTACAGAACTGACGTCAGCGCGCAGGGGCGGCGCCTAAGTGCTGCCCGCGACGTCATCCCGGCGATCACGACGCCGACGACGGACGCGGAGCCGCACGACGCCGCCTACCGACGCGCAAGGGTACTGCTACGCAAAACTTTCCGGATCCAGCCTGACGCCTGGGGATATTCTAAGGTAAGGAATCTATCACTAACTACTGTCTCTTACAGATATATCGTTACACAAGTTAGTAACTTGTGCGACAGCATCGACAGAAGGGTGGTGACCGCATCAGATGCTCAGTGTTGCCACCTTCAGTGGGAGGGAGATGACGATGAGAAAAGGGCATTGACCGTATCAGATGCACAGTGGTGACAACATCAGTGGGAGTGCAATGACGGTATCAGATGTAGAGTGGTGACAGCATGAGCGGGAGGACGATGACCATATCAGCAGGAGGGCAGTGACCGCATCAGATGAAGAGCAGAGAACATCTGCAGCAGGATATTGACACTATCGAAAGCACAGTGGTTACAGCATCAGATGAGATCAATGACTGGATCAGATAGAGAACAGTGACATCTGCAGAAAGACTGGGCATCAGATGCACAGTGGTAACTGCATCAGTGAGAGTGATATACGAAGGAGGGCGATGACAGTATCAGATGAAGAGCCGAGACAGCAGGAGGGTAGTGACTGCAGCATCAGCAGGAGGGTAGTGACTGCAGCATCAGCAGGAGGGTAGTGACTGCAGCATCAGCAGGAGGGTAGTGACTGCAGCAGCATCAGCAGGAGGGTAGTGACTGCAGCAGCATCAGCAGGAGGGCAGTGACTGCAGCAGCATCAGCAGGAGGGCAGTGACTGCAGCAGCATCAGCAGGAGGGCAGTGACTGCAGCAGCATCAGCAGGAGGGCAGTGACTGCAGCAGCAGGAGAGCAGCGACTGCAGCAGCAGGAGAGCAGCGACTGCAGCAGCAGGAGAGCAGCGACTGCAGGAGCGACTGCTGCAGCAGCAGGAGGGCAGAGTCGGCAGAAGGGCAGTGCAAACCAAGATCAGCAGCAATATCGAGGAACATAAATACTAAGTATAAGATAGATGACTTTCACTTTTGCATGTTGTAAACGACAAACGGCATGCTGGGGTTCATAGTTCGAGTGTTGACGTGGCCCCAACATCCTGTGATCCTGGTCAAACTGCGAACGTATAACACACATGACTTTCACTTAAAGCATAACGCAGTACACCCAAAAACATCAGTCAAAATAAAGTAAACGTATGTATATAAACTACAACAGAAATAAGTTTTAATTTAGCAAACAGCATGTTACTACACAGCTCATACAATAAAACATGTAGAATAGCAAAAAAATAAATAACAAATGCATTTCAATTGGTAAAATTACAACAATTTTACAAATAAAGAACTTCTAAATAAAAATATTACCTGCTCTGCAGCATCACTTTTTGCAAAAGCAAGACACGTTGTGCAACCTACAACAACTAAAAATAAACCAGGGTGGCTGCTTCTGCAGCCAAACAGAGAACACATTAAGTAAATAGTCCTCAGAAACTGGTACTAAAAGCTGCCAAGTAACAACACAAGTAAAAAGTCCAGTCCTCATGGGAGGTTACAAATTCATACAAGACTGTACTAAGGAGAGACTTAGAATGCTATTCATGAATCAAAAGCAAGCATTTTGAAAGGACAGTAACAGGAGCCAATTGAAAAGATGGGCGGGAAATGGGCAGAGCTTCTATTATATAGCTCAATGCAGCATGCCTCGCAGAGCAATGCATGCGCTGCCTGTGCTCAACCTAAAAAGCTAAATAGAAATCTACCAAACATTTTAAAGGCCTAACAACTACTGTTTTTTAAAAATTCTAAACAGTTTGGACTGGGGGTTTTAACACAAGGCCCTAACAGTTATTTTAAAGAATTTAGAAAAAAATCAATGTTTTTATTTATAGAAAAGTTTGGATTCCTTTGTAGAATCACCTATTAACAGTGTGGTACAGCAAATGTCAATTCATGAATCCCACCGCTGCACCACCATTGTAGGAAGCTGCCTCTTTATATAATATACCAACTGAGGTATCTGAAAGAGACCGTAGTTATAAATTACTTACCTTAGAATTACCCCCATGCGTCAGACTGGATCTTGTGAATTTTTTTCGTAGCAGTACCCCTGCGCGTCGGTAGGTGGTGCCGGTCAACTCCTCGCTCGGCGTCGTGGTCCCCTGGATGACATCGCGGTGTCTACTTGGATGCCGCCCCTGCGCGCTGATGTCAGTTCTTTATTTTTCCGTCCCAGCCAGTTCAGGTCCAGAGCGCGTGCCCCTTAGTCACTTTTTGACTAACCCTTTTTTGACTTTTCTTAACATCTTTTTGAGTCTTCGACTCCTGGTGCATGAGGGATGTCCAGCCGTCGGCCCGGTTTCAAGCCCTGTGACTCCTGTCACAAGTTGATGCTGGTCACTGATCCACACCTCGTGGGTCTCTGGTGCCTGGACCGCGACCACGACCCGAAGTCGTGCTCCGACTGCCGGGTCCTGAACCTGAAGTCTTTGCAGGAGCGGTCCCAAAAGCTTTTGGAGGCCCGGCAGTCCGCTCCGCGCCGTTCAAGGTCCCGGTCGAGGGGAAGGTCGCAGGACCGGTTGCGGAGCCATCACCATTCGTCCTCGAAGTCTTCGCACTGCTCAGGTAAGTCGAAGCACAAGAAGGCGAAGTAGCATCATCGCTCTTCGCCTTCTCCCCGTCCGTCGGGCCAACGCGACTCGGGACCGCGAGCGTTCGTTGCTCTCCGGCTCCTTCCTCGTAGTCTGCTGGGACGGCTTCGCGCTTACCTCCTTTTCCCGGAGCGTCCCGTGCCCAGCTTCGTGCATTTTATGTAGCGCTGCACAGCATCTTTGGGCAGCCCGACTCTGCAGGTGCCCCTGCGGGCCCCATGGACTCTGCTGGGGGCCCTGGGCCTTGGATACCGGCGGCTCCGGCCTCTGAGCCGCAGGGTCCCCACGATCCAGGCCTGGATCCAGATCGGTTCCGGTTGACCTCACGGTGCCTTCCCTGTCAGATTCCAGTGACGACGCCCCCGACGTCGATTGTGCACCCAACAGGCGTCGACCCCAGGCTCACCCTCTATTTGGACACAGCGCCGGACTGACGTCGGTACCGGCGCTGGAGGGTATTTTTGTAGCGCTGTTCATCCCTGGCGTTCCCTACTGCCCTAAGTGGCAGCTAGAGGAGGGTGATGAGGACAGAGTGGTCTGTTGACCCTCTAGCAGACCAACTTGAGGAGCCGGACTGGCGAGAGGAGTTGGGTGATGCCAGTTGCCTGGATACCTCTCCAGAATTTGGTATGCTTTCTCCCCCTACTGTGGCTACCGAGGAGGGAGCTTCCTACGCTGTAGTGTTGCGTGTAGAGCGGCTTAGGCCTTGGGCCTCGAGCTTCCTACAGTGTCGGTCAGGACTAACATCCTGACTGAGGCGCTTCAGCCGCAGCAGCCTCTTTGGAGCCCCTGCTGCCTTTTAATGAGGCTCTCACTGACCTCCTTCTGGGCACTTGGTCCAAGCCCAGCACAGGGGCTCCTGTGGACTGGATGATTGCCCGACGCCACCGCCCGGCCCGGGCGACTCGCTTTTCCTTTCCCAACATCCTACCCCGTAGAGCTTGGTGGTCCAAGCCTCATCCTCAAAAGGCGCATTCCCTACTGCTCCCCCAGATAGGGAATCCAAGAAGCTGGACAATCTTGGGAAGATGTTTTCTTCCGCCAGCTTAGGACTGCGGTCGGTGAACACTGCATTTCTGTTGGGCTGTTATACACACACGGTGTGGGACACGGTCGCGCAAGTGCTGCCACAGTGCCCTGAGGAGACCCGGGCCATGCTCACCTGCGCTGTTGCTGAGGGTCGCGACGCAGCGAAGTTCACCATCTGGTGTGGGCTGGATACCGCTGACTCACTGGGTAGGACGGTTTCCACGTTGGTAGCCCTGAGGCGCTACGCCTGACTGAGAACGTCTGGCTTCTCTGGGGTTGTCCAATCCACACTTTTGGACATGCCCTTTGATTGCCACCGCCTGTTTAATGACAAGGCGGACAACGTGCTTGAGCGCTTTAAGGAATCTAGGGCCACGGTCAGGTCCAGGCCCCGCAGCAACTTCTCGTCCCATGCAGTCTGCCTTTTGCCCCCTTCGTGGCTACAGAAGGGGTGCCCCACCACGTTCCACCCAAAGCCTCAAGGCCGCGCAGGCTACCCAGCTTCTCCGGGGACGTGGGACCCACCGACGAGGGTCTGGGGGTCAGCAGCAGCTGACTACCTATCTTGACTACTGGTTGTTGCAGGGGCGAGCTCGCCCCTGGCTGTCGTCTCCCACCTCCAGACTATGGCAGACCTCCTGCATTCGCTGGGGTTAACAGTCAATGTGCCGAAGTCGCACCTGAACCCTTCTCAGAAGCTCCATTTCATCAGTGATTCTGGACACAGCGCGGTTTCGGGCCTATCCTCCTGAACAGGGAGTCCGGGATATTCAAGCTATGATACCGATGTTCCAGCCTCTATCCCAGATTTCGGTGAGAATGACCCTGAGGCTGCTGGGCCTCATGACCTCCTGCATCCTGCTGGTGGATCATGCCAGGTGGCATATGTGGACTCTGCAGTGGTACCTAAAGTTCCAGTGGGCGCAGCATCAGGGGGAATTGTCCGATGTCCAGATCTCAGCGGGGACTGCACACCAGTTGCAGTGGTGGCTCACGAACCAGGATTGGGTCAACGGCAGATCCCTCTCCCTTCCCCAACCATATTGCACAGTGGTGACAGATGTGTCACTCTTTGGATGGGGTGGCCACATGGGAGAGGCAAAGAGCAGAGGCCTCTAGTCTCCGGCAGAGTCCGGGCTCCACATCAATCTTCTGGAGCCTCGGGCGATTCATCTAGCACTGAAGCATTCCTTCCTTCTGTCAAAGGAAGAGTAGTGCAGGTATTCACAGACAACACTTCCGGCATGTGGTATTGCAACAAACAGGGCGAAGTGGGGTCGTGGACCCTTTGTCTCTGGAAGTGGCTTTAACATCAGGGCATGTCCTTGGTGGTTCAACACCTGGCAGGTTCCCTGAGCGCCAGGCTGGACAAACTCAGCCGCTGGTGCTTGATGGATCACAAATGGCGTCTTCACTCAGAGGTGGTGCAAGGTCTCTTTCAGCAGTGGGTAGAGCCTTGGTTTGATCTATTCGCCACCGAAGAGAACACTTAATGTCAACAGTTCTGCGCGTTGGAATTTCCAAGGCGGCATTCGCTAGGCAACGCTTTTCGTCGCAAGTGGAGTTGTGGTCTTCTGTACGCCTTTCCACCTATACCACTTCTGCCCAGAGTGCTGAAGATCAAGCGTGACTGGGCCCAAGTAATTCTTGTGGCTCCGGACTAGGCACGAAGAGTCTGGTATCCTGAGTTCTTGAGCATGGCCATCGATCCTCTAATCAGACTGCCTCTTCGGATGGATCTTCTGTCGCAGGGTATGGTCCTCCACCCGAACCTGTCCCGCCTCCAACTCCTTGCGTGGAGATTGAGCGGCAACAATTGACCGCTTTTGACCTTCCTCCCAAAGTCTGTAACGTTATCTTGGCATCCAGGTGTCCCTCCACCAAAACGGTATACGCCCGTAGATGAAACAAATTTGTGGCATGGTGCACAGCAAAGGCTGTGGATCCCCTTTATGCCCCTCTTTCAGAGGTTCTCCTCTTCATCCTTTCTTTGGCCCAGCAGGGCTCTGCTCTGGGCACTCTTAAAGGCTATCTTTAGGCCATTTCGGCCTTTCTTCGCCTTCCTGATCGGCCTTCTCTTTTCAAGTCCTCCTATTCCATTCGTAATTCCCCAGTGGGACTTGAACCTTGTTCTCACTTACCTTATGTGCGCTACTTTCGAGCAGCTACATAATTGTTCTCTCAGACTCTTGACCTTAAAAACTGCTTTTTTAGTGGCCATCACCTCTGCTCGCAGGGTGAGTGAGCTTCAGGCTCTTTCTTCAAAACCTCCTTTCCTTCCTGATCATCCGGACAAGGTTGTCCGTCGAACTCTACCTTCTTTCCTTCCCAAAGTGGTTACCTCTTTCCACATAGGACAGACCATCACTTTGCCCACCTTCTTTCCGTCCCGCACCCTTCTAAAGAGGAGAGGCTCCACTGTGTGGATCCAAAACGTGTGCTCTCATTTTATCTGGACCGCACAAAACAATTCCGGTTGGATGATCAGATCTTTGTTGGTTATGTGGGGGCCAAGAAAGGTCGGGCCGTGCAAAAACGAACCATCTCTCGATAGGTTGTTCTTTGCATTAAAACGTGTTATTCCTTGGCGAAAAAGGAACCTCCAGTAGGGTTGCGCGCCCATTCCACCAGGGCGACGGCAGCCACTACTGCTTTGGGACGTGGAGTCCCCCTTCATGACATCTGTCAGGCAGCCGCGTGGGCTTCAATGCACAAGTCCGGAGAGACTGCTTCTTTGGCCGCTCCATTCTTCAGGACTTCCTGGTGGGAACTTGGTTAGCAGACCCACCTCCGGGTTTGGTATTGCTGGTGTATCTATTCTAAGGTAAGGAATCCATAACTAATAGTCTTTCAGATGAGCAAGTTACTAACCTTCGGTAACGATTTATCTGTAAGACACATATATTAGTCATGGATTCTTTATCGCCCACCCATCCTCCCTGTTCTGCGAACTGACTTCTAGAGTAAGGGACTCCCTTTCTGGGCCCTATTTTTTTGCACCAGTGGTCAGTGTCTTGCATGGCTCTGCACTTCTGGCCTGGAATGTCGTGTAAAGAACTGACTGCGTGCTGGAGCGGCGTCTTAAGTAGATACTGCTACGTCATTCCGGCGATCACGACGCCAACCACAAACGCGGAGTCGACCAACGCCACCTAACAACGTGCAGGGGTACTGCTGAAGAAAAAATTCTCTGGATCCAGTCCGACACCGGGGGCTAATTCTAAGGTAAAGAGTCCATAACTAATATATGTCTCTTACAGATATGTTGTTACCGAAGGTAAGTAACTTGTTCGTTTTGAAGAAAGCAGGCAAATACACTTGCATTGTCTCTACTGCGGTAATGTTATCCTCTGGGGAAAAACACATACTGCATACGGGTACTTAGCGACTTTCAGGACCAATCTTCAGGAGTTAAGTATGGGATAAGGTCCAAGGCAGCACCAACAGGTCATCTCGGTAGGCTCTGGGACGATCTGGTACAGAAATGCTTTTATCCTTCGGGGACTCCGTTGGTTTCAATAGAAAACTGTCTTGGGTAAAAAAGGCTGTAAGCCGGGAGTGGATGGACAAGTCCGGTTGAACCCAGAGGTGGGCTTGGTCCTTTAGATGCTCGGGTATGTAGGGACACAGTCTCTCCACTTCTCCTCGGGCTGTGGGGCTCGGGTCTAGTGTTGCTTTTTGGTGTGAGGTCTGTGATGCAGGAGACACTTGCAGTTGAGGGGGGCCTGCACAAAGAGGCTGCAGGCGGCGACTGGGTTCAGTCTGGGCAAACCCAGGGTAGGGTTGGCTCTGGAGGGGTGTCAGGACCTCCTTGGCCCACTTCAATTAGGGCTGGGGGCACGGGTGCAATAGTGCTTTCCGGCATCAGTTTTTCACTGTCTGAGTCCTCACGTTTCTTACTCTAGAGTGCCTGCAGGGAAATAGCTCCGCTACTTCACGGGAGATGCTGGTTGCTCTTTGAAGTGATGGCAGTCATCCCAAACTTTTGGAGGCAGAACAGCTGTAAGAAGTCTTTTATGCAGTTGTCGGGGTCAGCAGAGTTGGTGCAAAGTCAGTTGCTGCTCCTCAGTTCTTGCCCTTTGTGGCTTTTCGGTTTCCTTAAGTCATCAGAATCCGCTTTCCTTGTGTCATGGTGTAAGAAACTGGCTCTATATATACTGCACTAAAGTGAGGTACAGTGTGTATAGAGTCCAAGAGTCCCCCAAAGGTAGGCAGAGGTTAAAGTTAGATAGAACCTTACTCTCTAATAGTGGTAGCTTGGTCGAGCAGTAAGGCAGTATCAGAGGACAGTGTTAAGCATTTGATGTACACACTCAGTCAGCAAATGAATTCACACACTCAATAACTGAACTCTAGGCCAATTGTTTTTGTATAAAAAATATACTGTTATTTTATTTTAGACCCAAGCAAGCCTGATACAGGTAAGCATTCAATTCTTTTCAGTAATAAGTTACTTGTTGTACACAGTTTTAAAAAGCAATGAAGATTGTACTTGATCTGATTTACAGGGGATACAGTAGGTTGCAATACTTAGTAAATGCAGTACATTGAAATGAATGGCTTTTTAAGGTAAATGCAGGTAAAATTACTTTTGCGTTACTTTTGTAATCCTGTGCTGGACTCCTAGATTCAGCACTGGGACATTTACTTAAAACAGGTAAGTAATTACGTTTTTGTAGTTTGTACGATTTTTAGAGAATATTTTCAGATTTCAAAAGTCCACACTTAGAAACTTTTTGGACCAGTACATTGAAATACATAGGCTTTTCCTGTAAATTGCAGGTAAGTTACTTTTCGGATTACTTTTTCTAACACAGTGCTGGATCCTAGATTCAGCACTGGGACATTTCCTGAAAAGTTGACAAAATGCGTTTTAGTTAGATGTACGATTTTTAGAGAGTATTCTTGTATTTCAAAAGTTGACACTTAGAAACTTTTTCACATAGAACCACCAATGTTATCCTATGGAAGGAAATTCAATTCACAGGTAAGTTACTTTTACGTTGCTTTTCCTACTCAGTGCTGGATACCTAGATTCAGCACTGGGACCTTTCCTGCAAATAGTTGAGAAAATTCGTTTAGGTTATTTGTGCGATTTTTAAGGATCATTCTTAGTTTTCAAAAGTCGACACTTAGAAACTTTTTGGGAGAAAAAGTGTCAATGTTATCGGTTTCGAGGTAAGTAATGGGTCTTTTGAGTTTGGGTTCTCTAGTTAGACTCAGGGGTCTCCCAGGGTCAGTGATGCACTGTTGTTGCACCCTCAGCGGCACAAGGGCGGCCGGGTGCAGAGTGTTGAGGCCCAATGTTATCCTATGGAGGATAGGGGGACTCCGGTTGGTAGCTGCTGGCAAGCAGGCCACGGGGTTGTGGGAGCAAAGTTCCTAGGGTTAAGTTCGGGGCACGTTGGGGACCAAGTTAGCACCAAAGGGGCACCCTCAGCGGCACTAGGGCGGCCGGGTGCAGAGTGCTGTTTTGAGGTCGGGTGACCTGTTGATTTCAATGGAGATTCTCTGGGACAAAGAAACCATGCAGGCTCGGGGACGAGGATCTTCCAGGAGTGACCACCACTTCGAGGGGTAAGTTGGGATGTTGAGGGTTGGTTAGGCACCGCTGGGTTGGGCACACAAGGCCGTGGGGAGTCGGGTGCAGGGGTGCCTTGGGACGTTGGATTTTCTTACCCGCTCTGGTCGCGGTAGGGGGGGTCCTCTGGATTGAGGCTGCAGGCGTCGGCAGGAGGCTTGAGGCAGGTCAGGGGTCGCCGGATCTCGGGTCAGGATCGCCGGGGGGACCTCCTCGTGGTATTTATCCACTCTAGCTCGGGCCGGGTTCGGCGGGTGCAGAGTAGGCTGGATTCGCGGTACCTGGCTGGCAGCAGAAGCTGCAGTTCAAACACGTCCGGTGTTCATGGGAGAAACCGCTTGGAAAGTGAAGGCAGGCAGGTCCTCCGGGGTTTTTGAGGTTGCTGGCCGCTGGACACGCCGGGGTTTTGCAGGAGCCGGTTCGAGGGGAGACAGGCCTGTAGGGCTGGGGCCAAGTCAGTGGGCGTCGTCCTCTTGTTAGCTCTGCACGGCTCTTCGTCCCTTTTCTTCTTGTAGGTAGGCTGGATCTGCCTTCCTGGTTCAGGGCTGCCCCCTAAATACTATATTTAGGGGGCGTTTTAGGGGTCTTGAGGTCAGTAACCAATGGGATACTGACCTTAGGGTGACTACACCTTTGGTGTGCTCACCCCACGTGGGGAAGTGAGCACAATCCCTAGTCCTGATTGGGGAGTGGAGCACTGGAGAGTGGGCTTCACCTCGCCTCCCCCACCTGAGGGGTGGAGTTGGCAGAGGTGGGCACACCTCCTGGGCTGGCTAGTTTTTCCCGCCTGTCTTCCCGCCGAAAGGGAGGGGAGACAGGAAGGGGACCTGCTCCTGATAGCAGGAGAGGCTGGGGGGTCGCATTACAAAGTCTGCCAGGCCTTTGAAGCTCCCCTGCCACAGATGGCTCTTCCTGGCCTGGGGCAGGTGTGTACACCTCCGCCCAGGAAAGGCTTTTTCCGGGCTCAGGGAGCGTAGGCTTCCACCCTAGGGGTCCAGAAACATGTCTCGTGGTGGCAGGCTGGTGTGTACCAGTCAGGGAACCCACCAGAGGCTGGTCGTTTTTCAGGGGGCATCTCAAAGATGCCCTCTATGTGCATTTTTCATTAAATCCCACACTGGCATCAGTGTGGGCTTAATGTGCTGAGAAGTTTGATACCAAACTTCTCAGTTTTCAGTGCAGCCATTATGGTGCTGTGGAGTTCGTAATGACAAACTCCCAGCACCATATACTCTTAATAGCAGCACTGCACTTACAATGTCTAAGAATGGACTTAGACACTGTAGGGGAACAGGGCTAATGCACCTGTACCCTCACCACTGGTATAGTGCACCCAGCTAGAGGGGTGACTGACCTATGCCAGGGCAGTGGGTTGTAGGCATGGCCCACAGAGGTGTGCCATGTCGACTCTTCACTTTGTTCTGCACCAAAACACGCAGCCTGCAAAGGCAGTGTGTGTGTAAAGGTACAGGGCCACTAAGGGTGGCACAATAAGTGCTGCAGCCCTTAGAGGTCTTCCCTGGTCACAGTGCCCTGGATACCTGTGGCACCATTTACCAGGGGCTGACCTGTGGCCAGAGATGCCAATTGGGTACAGTTTTGGGGAAAGAACACAGGCCCTGGGAACCTGATTGGCAGGGACCCAGGGCACATCAAGTCAAAGTGCATCAGTGGTCTGGCAAAAAGTGGGGGGTTACTGCAACAGAAACCTGCTTCCTTACACATGGACTCACCTAAATGCTGAATTTAGGGATGTTAAAGGGAGTATAGGGTGGTAACCAGTGGACTACTTACCCTTGGGGTCACTACAACCCCTATATGAGCACTTCCTGTGAGCAGTGTACATAGCCCTATCCCAGAGCTTCCAATTCTTCCATCAAGACATCAAGATGACGGAATTTTCCT
Source organism: Calotriton arnoldi (assembly GCA_963921515.1). Taxonomy (NCBI): domain Eukaryota; kingdom Metazoa; phylum Chordata; class Amphibia; order Caudata; family Salamandridae; genus Calotriton; species Calotriton arnoldi. Next base: position 5,829,188 of record CAWUFW010000098.1, read on the forward strand.
AATAAGGGGAAGGGCACATCAGGCTTTTCACTTTAGGGGTGTGACTGGCGTGGTAGTGCAGAACACATCTCTGTATATCCGATTTCCTGCCTGTAATGGCGCCAAATGGGCCCGTGGTAGGGAGTGGCATTTCCGCTGCCTGGGTAAGCCGTGGTCACATATCAAATGTGGCAGAGGTCTTTAAAGCCTCCTGCTGTGATATGCTGATTACTTAGCCATCCTGCTTGGAGGAGGCGACAACACCTCCGGCCAGAGCAGGCATTGTTTCTACCCTTAAAGCGTAGGTTCTCACCTGCTGGTGGTCAGAAACCTGTCTGTGGTGGCAGTCTGGTAGACACCAGTCAGCCAGCACACTGGAGGCTTATCGGTTTTTAGGGGGCACCTCTAAGGTGCCCTTTGGGAGCACCAAGACACACAGCCTGCACTGGGGACCTAATTAGCAGGAACCCAGTGCACTTCAGTCAAAATTGCATCAAATACTATGCAAAAAAATGGGTGTGACCATGTGAAAAAAGGGTGCTTTCCTACTGGGAGGAGAATGCAGAGCATGAAAATCTACAGTCCTAAATGCTACAAACAAGTGGGTAATAAACGTGATCTGGTAACACATTTCACTCAGCATAATTGTACTAATAAACATGCCGTCACATTAATTAGTACAGTGCAAAGGCCTAATCCAAGTTTATTACCAGTGTTCATCGAAGTGACATTACAAAATGTTTTCTTTCTTAGATTGTGTATAACAAATAAACACACAAACTTCTCCCCTAATTGTCACAATATATATATTTTTTTATTTCTGCCTTGGTGCTCAGAATTAACTGCTTGCATTCAGGATTTTGTTGAATGTATTTGTTAATAGAAATATGTGGAAAATGCCTTGCCATGGATCATAAATGCAATCTTTTAGAGACATCTAGCCACAGATACCTTACTTAAGAATCTTTCTCAGGCGGGAGACTGGATCCGTGAGTTTATTCCCATAGCACGTCCGCACGTCTCCATATTGACGTCCATCGGATGTGACGTTGATGAGTCCATATAACTCCCTTGCCAATTAAATTAAGGAATCCTTGCCTAGATCCTGTCTCTACCAGACAATACGCTACTCAAGGTAAGTAAGTTGTTCATTGATGTTATTCATAACCTTTGGTGGAGGGCCATCATTACTCCCTCTGCTTTGCCCCTCACCACACTCTGTGATGGTAAGGCTTGTTAATCTCTGCACCTCACCATAGATCTCTCTATCTCTTCCTCTCAGTCTATATCTACATTTCCAGATCTGTGAGAAAGTGGATGATTAGTTGGGGTGATTATGAGACCACAGCATGTAATGTCACTATCTTTGTGGTTCAGTTCGGTTAGTCTAATTTTAGCCTTAACACAGTTGTGGGTAGCTGTGGCTCAGAGCATTCAGGCCTAACCTAAGGCAAACCAGTGTAAAGCATTCATCAGTACCAAAACAGTTAAGTCAAATGCAACACATTAAAAATCCCATTCCAATGTATTAAAATAGTATACATTTTACTGAGCAAGCAGACAACAAAACGACAAAACGGATCTAGTGACCGATTCCTTACCTTAGAATATCCCCAGGCGTCAGGCTGGATCCGGAAAGTTTTTTGCGTAGCAGTACCCTTGCGCGTCGGTAGGCGGTGTCGTGCGGCTCCGCGTCAGTCGTCGGCGTCAGGACCGCCGGGATGACGTCGCGGGCAGTACTTAGACGCCGCCCCTGCGCGCTGACGTCAGTTCTTCTTTTTCTGCGCCAGTAAGCGCAGATCCGGCAAGAGCAGTGCCCTAGTCATTTTTTGACTAAATTTTTGGTGATTTTCACTGTTTTTCTAAACGAGTCTCTAGACTCCGAAGGTGTCGGTAGGGATGCCCGGCTTCAAGCCCTGCGACGCCTGTGGTCGCATGATGTCGATCACAGACCCGCACTTAGAGTGTCTCTACTGCCTCGGCAGCGACACGAAGTCGTGCCCCGACTGCCGGGCCTTGCACCCGAAGGCTTTGCGAGAGCGGTCTCAAGCTCCTCGAGGTCCGGCAGTCTGCTCCGCGCCACACCAAGCCCCGGTCACGTGAGAGGTCGAGGGGCCGGTCGCGGAGTCCTCATCGGTCGTCTGGGTCCAAGTCTTCGCACTCCTCCGGTAAGTCGAAGCATAAAAAGTCTAAGAAGCGTCATCGCTCAAAGGCTTCGCCTCGCCGGTCTCGCGACTCGGCTGAGGCTCCTGTCGGCACCGTCCCCGCCCCGCGGCTCCGGGAGTGCCTGTGGAGCCGCCCCTGCATTACCCGTCCTTCCCGGGTTCGGGGGCGACTCCGGCCAAGATACAGGAATTCCTGTCGGCCATGGCCCGCCTCTTCGGGCCTCAAGGTCCCCCCCCCGGTGCGCCTTCGGGCCCCGCGGGCCCTGATGGGGTTTTCCCGGCGCCGCCGGCGACTCCGGTTCCGGCGCCGCCTGTAACACCAGCCTCGGCCCCGGCCTCGATCCCGGCTCCGGTGCTACCGCAACCCCCATCGACGCCGGTTGACCTAACTACACCTCCGCCGGCGCCGATCTCTCCGGTGCCGTTCCCGACGCCGCCCGGGGCTCCGGCCGGCGTCGTACCCCGGTTCTCTCCGGATCCGGACACGGCGTCGGACCGGCATCGCCCGACGCCGATGGGACCTTGGGTCCCACATGTCCCTCCTCCTTATTTTGAACCTGAATTGGAGGACGGAGATAACTGGGAGGGGTCTGATGACCCTCTCACACAGCAGTGTGAGTTTGATCAGGACTGGGCTGAGGAACTTGGGGATGCCAGTGGTCTGGACACCTCCCCTGACTCTGGCATGCTGTCTCCTCCATCCGTGGCAACGGAGGAGGGAGCAAACTTCGCAACGGTGTTGCGTAGAGCAGCTGGGGCCTTAAACCTCCAGTTGCCTACTGTGGCTGTCAGGACTAACATCCTGACGGAAGTGCTTCAGCCAGCGGCTACCTCCTCGGAGCCACTGCTGCCGTTCAACGAGGCGCTTTCAGACGTTCTTTTGGGCACCTGGTGCAAGCCCACCACAGGGGCTCCTGTGGATAGGAACGTGGCCCGACGCCATCGCCCTGCTCCGGGCGATCCCCCGTTCCTCTCTCTGCACCCCACCCCTGAGAGCTTGGTGGTCCAAGGCTCTGCTTCCCAAAGCGCCTTCCCTACCGCTCCCCCGGATAGGGAATCCAAACGCCTGGATCAATTTGGGAAGAAGGTCTTTTCTTCCGCCAGTGCTGGCTTGCGATCAATCAACACCACTTGCCTCTTGGGCCGATATTCCCACTCCTTGTGGGACTCGGTGGCGCAAGTTCTGCCCCAGTATCCTGAGGAGGTCCAGACACTGCTTTCCCGCACCATTGCGGAGGGAAGAGATGCGGCAAAGTACACCATCAGATGTGGCCTTGATACCGCCGACTCGCTAGGCAGATCGCTTGCGACGACAGTGGCGCTGCGCCGTCACGCCTGGCTGAGGACCACTGGTTTCTCGGGCGATGTCCAAAACTCTCTTATGGACATGCCCTTTGATGGAGTCGGTCTTTTTGGTACAAGGCAGACCATGCGCTCGAGCGCTTTAAGGACTCACGGGCTACAGCCAAGTCTCTGGGCCTTTCTGCTGTGCGCCCTCAGCAACAGTCTGCTTTTCGCCCCTTTCGTGGCCACGGAAGGGGCGCCCAGTCACGTCCGCTGCCCAGCCACCGGCCCGCGCAGCAAGCGTCTTCGCGTGGCCGAAAACGTGGCTCCCGTCGTGGCGGGTCAGGCCACCAACCCCGCCCCGTCCGCGGCCTCCAAGCCCTCATAGTCCTTCCTTTCAGGTGCACAGCACGCCAGTAGGGGGCAGGGTCCGCCATCACCTTCACCACTGGCGTGCCATCACCTCGGACAGGTGGGTCTTGGACATTGTCCGAAGGGGCTACTCCCTCCCCTTCGTGACAATCCCCCCAGCCATGCCACCTCAATTCCACCGCATGTCAGGGGATCACTTGGTGCTTCTGCAGAAGGAAGTCACGGCCCTCTTGGCCAAGAGGGCCATCGAGCGCGTTCCGACCCCAGAAGTAGGACGTGGTTGCTACTCCCACTACTTTCTGGTGCCCAAAAAGGACAAGGAGGACATGCGTCCTATCTTGGACCTCCGGAAGGAGAAGATCAAGATGCTCACCCTAGTTCAGGTCTTGACTGCTCTCGACCCTGGAGACTGGATGGTAGCGTTGGACTTACAGGACGCATATTTCCACATCCCCGTCCTGCCGACCCACCGGGGTTACCTACGGTTCACGGTAGGCCTCTTGCATTTTCAGTTCACCGTGCTCCCTTTTGGCCTTACCAGCGCCCCTCGGGTGTTCACGAAAGTGATGGCGGTGGTCGCAGCCCATCTGCGCCGGGCAGGGGTTCCAGTCTTACCCTACCTCGACGACTGGCTGCTGAAGGCGGGCTCGTCCCAGGCAGTCGTCTCCCACCTCCAGACAACGGCCGAACTCCTGCACCCCTGGGGTTCTCCAACGTGCCGAAGTCGCACCTGATTCCTTCTCCACAGCTCCTTTTCATCGGAGCAGTTCTGGACACGACGCAGTTTCGGGTTTATCCTCCCGAACGGCGAGTCCGGGATATTCAGGCTATGATTCCGATCTTTCGGCCTTTATCCTGGGTTTCGGTACGGATGACCCTGAGGCTGCTGGGCCTCATGGCCTCCTGCATCCTGCTGGTCAATCATGCCAGATGGCATATGCGGGCTCTGCAGTGGGACCTGAAGTTCCAGTGGGCGCAGCACCAGGGCAACCTGTCCGATCACGTCCAGATCTCGGAGGGGACTGCAAAACAGTTGCAGTGGTGGTTCTCGAACCGGCAATGGGTCATGGGCAGATCACTCTCCCTTCCCCAGCCAGAGCACACAGTTGTGACGGACGAGTCCCTTCTGGGATGGGGCGGACACATGGGAGAGGCGGAGATCAGAGGCCTCTGGTCTCCGGCGGAGTCCCGGCTCCATATCAACCTTCTGGATCTCCGGGCGATCCGACTTGCACTCAAGGCATTCCTTCCCTGTGTCAAAGGGACGGTGGTGCAGGTGTTCACAGACAACACCACCGCCATGTGGTATTGCAACAAACAGGGCGGGGTGGGGTCGTGGACCCTCTGTCAGGAGGCTCTGCGCCTCTGGACATGGCTGGAACATCAGGGCATATTCCTGATGGTTCAACACCTGGCCGGTTCCCTGAACGCCAGGGCGGACGAACTCAGCCGCAGGTGCATGATGGATCGCGAATGGCGTCTTCACTCGGAGGTGGCGCAAGGTCTCTTTCAGCAGTAGGGAGAGCCTTGGTTAGATCTGTTCGCCACCGAAGAGAACGCGCAAAGTCAGCAGTTCTGCGCGTTGGAATTTCCAAGGCGGCACTCGCTCGGCGACGCTTTTCGTCGCGAGTGGAGTTGCGGTCTGTTGTACGCCTTTCCGCCTATACCACTTCTACCCAGAGTGTTGAAGAAGATTCGGCGTGACCGGGCCCAAGTCATCCTTGTGGCTCCGGACTGGGCTCGAAGAGTTTGGTATCCCGAGCTACTCAGTATGAGCGTCGATCCCTCGATCCGTCTGCCTCTTCGGGTGGATCTTCTGTCGCAGCAGCAGGGGACGGTCCTCCACCCGAACCTGTCCAGTCTCCACCTGCTTGCGTGCAGATTGAGCGGCGGCAGTTGATTCCTTTCGACTTGCCTCCCGAAGTTTGTGATGTGATTCTGGCAGCCAGGCGTCCCTCCACTAAGGTGGTATACGCCTGCAGGTGGAACAAGTTTGTGGCATGGTGCACAGCAAAGGCTGTGAATCCCCTCTCTGCCCCTCTTTCTTAGTTTCTTCTGTTCCTCCTTTCGCTGGCCCAACAGGGTTCTGCCTTGGGTACCGTCAAGGGCTATCTTTGTGCAATCTCAGCCTTCCTCAGGCTCCCTGATCAGCCCTCTCTTTTTAAGTCCCCTGTTGTTAACAGGTTTCTAAAAGGCATTACACACCTCTTCCCTCCTGTTCCGTTTGTCATGCCTCAGTGGGACTTGAACTTGGTTCTTACCTTTTTAATGTGCACTCCCTTTGAGCCTCTCCATAACTGTCCTCTTCGTCTTCTTACTCTGAAGACAGCCTTTCTGGTGGCCATCACCTCTGCTCGGCGGGTGAGTGAGCTCCAGGCTCTTTCATGCAAACCTCCCTTTCTGTCTGTTCATCCAGACAAGGTTGTTCTTAGGACGCGTCCGTCCTTCTTGCCAAAGGTGGTTTCTGCCTTCCATATTGGGCAGACCATCACTTTGCCCACCTTCTTTCCGCCTCCGCTTCCTTCCAGAGAGGAAGAGAGGCTCCACCGTCTGGACCCAAAACGTGCGCTTTCCTTTTATATCAACCGCACACAACACTTCCGGGTGGATGACCAGCTCTTTGTTGGCTACGTGGGCGCCAAAAAAGGTCTGGCGGTGCACAAGAGAACCATCTCCCGCTGGGTAACCTTGTGTATCAAAGCCTGCTATTCTTTGGCTAAGAAGGAGCCTCCTGTTGGGCTGCGTGCCCATTCCACCAGGGCAACAGCTGCTACCACGGCTTTAGGCCGCAGTGTTCCGCTGCAGGATATATGTCAGGCAGCTACGTGGGCCTCGCTGCACACGTTTACCAAGCATTACTGCCTTGACAGTCCGGTCCGGAGGGACAGCTTCTTTGGCCGTTCTGTCCTCCGGAACTTCCTTGTCTGATGTTTGTTCGCAGACCCACCACCGGGGTTGGTATTGCTGGGGTATCTATTCTAAGGTAAGGAATCTGTCACTAACGTATCTCTTTCAGATGCACAAGTTACTAACTTGTGTAACGATATATCTGTAAGAGACAGTAGTTAGTGACAGATTCCTTACCGCCCCACCCATCCTCCCCGTTCTGCGAACTAATTTCTAGGGTTAAGTACATCCCTTTCAGGGCCCTAGTATTTTTCAGACACCTATGTCAGCTTCTTGCATGGCTCTGCGTTCCTGGCACGGAAAGTCGTGTACAGAACTGACGTCAGCGCGCAGGGGCGGCGTCTAAGTACTGCCCGCGACGTCATCCTGGCGATCCCGACGCCAACGACGGACGCAGAGCCGCACGACGCCGCCTACTGACGCGCAAGGGTACTGCTACGCAAAAACTTTCCTGATCCAGCCTCACGCCTGGGGGTAGTCTAAGGTAAGGAATCTGTCACTAACTACTGTCTCTTACAGATATATCGTTACACAAGTTAGTAACTTGTGCATCAGGGAACCTGAGATGAGATTCTTGAGTCTTAGGGTTTTATTTTGTTTTTTTAAAGCATTTTAGCATTACAGAGCACCAACTGTGGGTATCTGTACATGCTAGACCTGTGCTAGCATTCTCAAGATTGGTGTGATCTTTTTTGCGTTTCTGGAGTGGGAATGGGTTACATTTCTAGTGCTGTCCATTAGAAATAACTTTGTAGAGTTGTAACATTTCCTGACTTTTTTGAGAAAGTTTAGCAATAACATTATGTATTAAAGACACTTATAAGTTGTTTGCTCTAATATTACGTACAATATTTATGAATGTTAGGATGCATCAAGGAAACATTGTTAGAAAATGCTCTCATTTTCCTAATTCCTCCTGTGAGGAGTAGAGGGGTGGTAAGAAAACCTTTAATTTTAGCACCAGGTACTGTTGGTATTTAGTGTCTCTTTGTCATGCAGGAGCGTTTCTCAGGAGTTGTCGGAAACCATCCTCACTATGGTTGCGAATTGCAGTAACGTGATGAACAAAGCCAGACAGCCACCTCCTGGGGTCATGCCCAAAGGCCGTCCACCAAGTACAAGTAGCTTGGATGCCATTTCTCCTGTACAGGTAATTTTAAGCTTTCATGCGTCAACACTTGCATAATCATGCACAAAATTTTTCTCTTGAAGATTGAACGGGGGTTTGCTAAGTGAATTTGGTCTCCTTAAAATGTAGAAAGTAGTTCTCTGCACTGTTAGTTTTTTCAGCTAATTGCATACTTGATAATCTTGTGTGATCTGTTGCAGCAGAATTTTAATGATTCAATCTTTTTTTTGCTGAATAAATGATGTGAAGGCTTTGAATAGCTCCATTTAAATTAGTTTTCCGTAGCCAAGTTGCTGGAAGAGCTATATTTGTTGGCAAATTCTAAATTCTCCAAGGACACCTGGGAGGGGCATGTAGGTGACTTCGGTGTTATTCAATATGAGCTTTGACTTTCAAAGCTTTGCTCCTCTGTGTACATGTGTTTTCCTCCATTAAAGTGGACAATCTGTGCAGCAAAAGGTGAGAAAGGTGGTTTACCACTGGTTTCCGATGACAGTTGATTTCCTAATGAAATTACCAGATACTCCCTTGCTGCTGGGCCTGCAGAGAATGTGGTACCAGCTTCCAAAATGAACTGTACTGTCCCTGCTGGGAGGAGTAACCTGATCCTAGTGAAGGGGCAGGAATTTGCTCATAGAAAATTACATGGCTGAGGAACATCTTGACAGATTGATCGTCCAACATCTGCAAGGTCACAGTAGCCCAGGATTAGTGATAGATACATGGTTAAAAGAGCTTATCAATCATCTAAACAAATTTAAAAAACGAATGTGCTTTTTCCCAGATCCGATGTAGGGTGCATGTATCTACTTCCTTTGCCAATCCATTATTCATATCCCAATTTGAGGACCTCTCCCATTGAGGTCGCCCCACAGCCAGAATTGTTTGAGCCATCCTTCTAGCCTTGTTAGTTGAAGTCCTGTTCCCACTACCCTGCAACTGAACTATTTGTACAGTGACTTTTTGGGTGCCCCTCCCCTGGGAAAACTAAAACGCATTTGATAGATTCGGAGATGCTGGCCCCTACATCTAAACTGCACCTTTGGGACAAATGGCGTAAACTGGCCCAAGATTGTGTCTGCCCTCCGCTGTAACTTTAGATTTGTAGTATGAGCTAGCTGCAGATAAACACGCTATGCACACTCCTGCCATTTAGTGTCTGATGTCTAGCAGCAGATTCCTTACCTTTGAATTTCTCGGGCATCGGACCGGATCTGGAAGATTTTTCTAGCAGCAATACCCTTGTCTCGGTAGGTGGCGTCGGTTGGCTCTGCGTGACATCGTCTGCGTCGTCTCCACCATTGATGTCTGCATCTCCTATAGAGGCGCCACCTTGGCGGGCTGACACTTATTTTCTTTCAGCGCTAGTCAGCGCGGATCTGTGAAGAGAGCTACCCTGTCATTTTTTTTGCAGGATTTTTTTTGACAGTTGGTCGAATAGTTTTTGGGTGTGTAGACTTTTTCCCGCCTGTCAAAGAAGACTTCTGGATTCAAACCGTGCAGTGTCTGCCACCTTGCCGTGTCGGTGATGGATCCACACTTGGTTTGTCTTTGATGCCTGGACCCCAACCACGACTCGAACTTGTGCTCAGACTGCCAGGCCATTGCTCCGAACGATTTGAGGAAGCAGTCCCTAAAGCTGCTTGCGGCCTGGTGCTTTGTACCGCATTGTTTGTCCTGGAGGTCTCGTTCTTGGTCGAGATGAAGGTCCACTCACTGTTCCTTTGGTCCTAAGTCCTTGTCCTCCCACTTGAAGTCTGGTAGCTCCGGTAAGAGGCATAAGAAACACAGAAGCATGCTTTGACTTTTATCTCCATGCGTTGCCTTCTCCCAGTCCGTCATCCGATGTGACAGAGGAGCCTGTGGTTATTACCGCTACTTTCTGGTCCTAAAGAAGGGAAAGGGCCTGCTCCCTATCCTAGATGTGAGAGTACTCCACTACTTCCTCAAAAAGGGAAAATGTCAAGATGCTCACTCTGGCGCAGGTCTTGTCTGGCCTAGATCCAGGAGACTGGACGGTAGCGATGGACTTGCATGACCCCTTTTTTCACATTCCCATCCTGCGTGCTCTTTTGCGCAACCTGTGGTTTTGCAGCGTGAATCCTTTTCTGGATTCACATGCTGATCATCATACCGCCATCTAGTGGTTGGGTCCGGAATTGTCTGTTTTTTTGGTGTTTTAGGTCTCGCCTAGGCAGCGCATCCGCTGCTCTAGGAGATGACCTTTAGAAATTGGTCAGCTCTTTTTCAGCACTCTAGCTTGTGCTGGCATCCACCTTGCAGGAGCGAGCAGCGGCGCGCGCGCTAATTGAAAACGTATGCGCCGCTGCTCGCTCTCGCAAGGGGCATGCCAGCACAAGCACGAGTGCTTGAAAAGAGCTGTTAGCATCTTGTGACGAGGGGTCTCAGCTCCTCCCCTAGCTCCGGGATCGCTTTAACTTTCTTGGAGCTTGTTTAGCTGTGGCAATGTACGTGTATACCATGTGTGGGAATAATTGAATACATCTGAAAGTGTCTCTGACTGTTGAACAGCTTTGAGAGTCTTCCAGTAACAAGCTCCTTTGAAAGAGGCTGCCGTTTGATTATGCCATAAACTTTGTCCTTGAGTGTCCAACTTTTTAGGTATTAAGGGTGCATTTGTCTTTGGAACTGCAGTTTCGCTTGCCTTGAATGTGAAACCTGCTTTTCAAAACTAGTAGGTGGGTGGGAGATGAGCTACTTGTCTCTGTGTTCTACCGTAAGTTAGAGTTTCCCTTTTTTATTGCGAATTGTTTTTGAGCTTTTAGGCGCATCGTATGAATGTACCATTCATTCTAGCAGAGACCACCGTTGCGCGACAGAATGCTTTTGCAAACATAAATAACGCTAATACCAGACGGCTCATTGCCGCCCATGCAGTCTTCGCGGCCTGTCTGCTCATCGGAAGATGGGTTGGGAGAGACCAAATGCCAGCAAGGAAGGGGTGTCAACCCCCGCCCAACCCCAATAATTCGGGAAGTATTAAACTCGCTTGGGAACATGCTCCCCAGAAACAGATGCCACGTCCAAGACTCAAAGGGGCAAACTTAACTTGAAGGATCCTTTTAAAACAGCACGTGAAGCTTCCTGACCTATTCAGTGCAGTGGTACAGCCCAGTCTGGTGTGATATCTGAGGCTTTTTAGTGGCTGATGGTTTGTCTAGAAGGAGGGGGCCCCTGCGCTGCTATCGTCTGTGGTAGAGAAGATGTAATCACCCAATACCAAAAATGTAAAGTTCAAACCATTTGAAATATTTATGCTGAAAACGATATCATTTGGTTCTGAGGCAGTGAAGGAAGCGAACCTTTCATCCCCGTCCCTCCCACTACTAGACCATTACATGTATGACGCCACCTCCGGCACACATGTACGCACTCTATCCTTCTTTAAGAATGAGACTAGCACGATTAATTGCCAAACAAACTATTTATCAGCTGTGCCCCATATTTCTATTTATTTCTAAGACTGGAACAATATAGAGGACACCTAGTTCCAAGGGGAAACCGAGCGCTTTACATTATACCGGAAACATCTTCGATATAACTTGTACATAGGACCACTGTGTACGATCTGGTTTAAAACCCAGCACACAAACTACAACGCAATTGGACGAAGGGGGTTACATGTAATTAGGACTGTAGTAGATCGGACACCGTGTCTTCATTAGCCATACTTAAAGTTTGAACATAAAAAGTTAGTGTTTTACTCGAATTGAACATTTTTGGGCAAGTGCTGAGGATGCTGAAGAGCACCCAACACGTCTCTGGTCATCCACTGGTGAGCTGCATAGACCGTTTTGTATACAGCTAAACGGCCCCCTTTCCAGACAATTTTATATATATATATATATATATATATATATATATATATATATATATATATATATATATATATATTACAAGGTCTAAAATATGAGTTCGAGGCATATGAGCTGCAGATTGTACACTGTGCATAGATCGACATCTGGTGTTGGGCTCGGATGCTTGCACTTTGTTGTTGTCTTGGAAGAGTCTTTTGTAGTCTCGAGATAGGTGACTGCTCCCTTGGACGATAGTGCGCAAGGGCATTGACTCCATCCTCAGATTGTTTTTTTTCCACCATCTGGTTCGGATGTAACTTTTGCGCTCCGGTTCGGTACCTGTTTTTCCAAACACTTTCGACGCGCAAACTATCTACAACTCGACTGTATTGTTTTCGATCGCGTGATCTTCGCGCATCTCACCTACTCGATTCCAGTCGTCGACGCGGACCGTTGGGCCCATCGACTCCGTTCGGGCCTACAGCTCATGGAGAGGACTCCATTTAAAAAATGCCCCCAGTGTGGAGCAAAATTCCCACACAGTGACCATCACAAGGTCTGTAACCTGTGTCTCTCGCCCGAACACAACGAGAACACTTGCCAGGCCTGCGCCTCTTTTCGATCCAAGAAAACCATCCGTGATCGCCGGGCCAGACGACACATCATGGCGCAGAGATCAGCTCTGGCACCAGTGGACATCTTCGATGAATGCCCCGATGTTCCGGAGGACGATTCTGAAGACTTGCAGATCGAGTCCGAAGCAGACAACTCAGACGACCACAAGAATCTCCTGGTCAACGAGTGAGTACTACTGCCCCTACCCCAACTCCACCCGAAAAAACCAAGGCCCTGGTCAACACTTCGCCTGCTGGCCCCAGTCGTGACCAAAAACAAACTTCAGAGGCCCCGGGCTCGGCTCCGAAGACAAAGAACAGGCCTTCCGGCAGCTCGGAACCGAGCAAACCACATCTCACTGTCCTGCAGGCGCCTTCGGCACCGAAGACGGGAGACCAACCTCCTCCCAAAAAGAAGTCGGCACTGACCACCTCGACGCCGAAACCATCGGATCCAAAGCCAAAACCTTCGGAACCAAAAAACGTTTCCGGCTCCATAGCCAAGCCGAAGGACCCTAGACCAATTCCTAAGGCCTCCGAGCACAAATCAAAACCTCGTTCGGACCCAAAGAAGTCGGCGCCGAAAGCGGTTACCGAACGGGAAGAACTTTTCCGACCGGATCCTGTTGATCCCAAGCAGAAAAAGCTGCATATAGACCCTAAAACAGGACATGTGGCTACTGTTCCACACAAGAAGAGGAAGTTGGACTCCTCAGACACTCCTGCAGTGCCTGTAAAGAAAAAAGACTGTGCCACTTCACCTATAAGGCCCTCTTCTCCCGTTTCTCCTTGTCAGCCTGTCCTTCCTCCTGAGCCTGTCCTTCCTCCTGAGCCTGTCCTTCCTCCTGAGCCTGTCCTTCCTCCTGAGCCTGTCCTTCCTCCTGAGCCTGTCCTTCCTCCTGAGCCTGTCCTTCCTCCTGAGCCTGTCCTTCCTCCTGAGCCTGTCCTTCCTCCTGAGCCTGTCCTTCCTCCTGAGCCTGTCCTTCCTCCTGAGCCTGTCCTTCCTCCACAGCCTGGTCTTCCTCCACAGCCTGGTCTTCCTCCACAGCCTGGTCTTCCTCCACAGCCTGGTCTTCCTCCACAGCCTGGTCTTCCTCCACAGCCTGGTCTTCCTCCACAGCCTGGTCTTCCTCCACAGCCTGGTCTTCCTCCACAGCCTGGTCTTCCTCCACAGCCTGGTCTTCCTCCACAGCCTGGTCTTCCTCCACAGCCTGGTCTTCCTCCACAGCCTGGTCTTCCTCCACAGCCTGTCCTTCCTCCTGAGCCAGTTCTTCCTCCTAAGCCTGTCTCTCCTCCACAGCCTCTAACACTTCCACCACATTCACCACCACCACTAGATAATGTTGATGAGGACTTAGGGGGTGGGGGAGGCATCAATGACCCTTTCACTGATCCTGACAACGATACAGACGCACCACAGGACGATTGGGACGATTATGATGACCCAATGGGTCCCCCAGACCTCCCTGCTCCCCAGCCATATCCAACAAAACCATCTCCCTCAGATGACAACATTGGTTTTGGACAACTGGTCAATAGAGCTGCTGTGTACCATGGTGTCCCCATACATTCAGACCCTGCAGACGAGGACTTCCTTCTAGACACCTTTGAACAGTCCCAAAAGACTGTCCAAACCCTGCCTATGTTGAAAGGGGTCATTAAACATGCCCCAGACATATTCAGAGACCCAGTCAGGACTAGAATTCTCAATCCCAGGATTGATAAAAAGTATAAACCCTCCCCTGACGATCCCACCTACATCAAGGGGCAGCTACCCTTAGACTCACTAGTGGTATCTAACGCTAGGAAACGCGCCAACTCTCAAACCTCCGGTGACACCACCTCCGGATAAGGAATCTAAGTTGCTAGATGCCTCTGGCAAGAGAGTCGCTGCTCAAGCAGCTAATCACTGGCGCATAGCAAACACCCAAGCATTACTTGCTAGGTATGATGGGGCTCACTACGACCGACTAGAGACCCTATTACAACATTTGCCTGATCAATAGAAAACCCAGGCAAATGATTTAATTCAGGAGGGCAAACTCAGAACCAACGCATCAATTAAGTGTGCCCTAGATGCAGCTGACACAGCCTCTAGATCTGTTAACACTAGTGTGCTACTCAGACAACATGCCTGGTTACGCATTTCGGGTTTTAAACCGGAGGTTCAAACAGCTATCCTTAACCAACCGTTCAATCAGGAGCACCTTTTTGGACCGGCTGTAGACACCATACTAGAAAAGATGAAGAAGGACACGGAGACTGCTAAATCCATGGGAGCATTGCAGTCTCCATCCACACGCGCTTCCTTTCGTCGCTCCTTCTATAGGGGAGCATCCAAAAACAGTGGAACAGACACCGCCTCCTCTTCATATAAAAACACCACTCACACATCCCCCAATAGAGGATATTTTAGAGGCAGATACAGGGGAAATAACCCGGGGAGAGGCCGAGGTAGTAACAACACTCTTACCTCCCCCGCTCCTAAACAGTGACTTCCCTCCACTCCCTCCAGACCATTCCACTCCGGTCGGGGGGAGACTTTCACAGTTCCTACCTGTCTGGGATTCCATCACAACAGACAAGTGGGTAAGACAAATTATCCAGTATGGTTACTGCCTGGAACTTACAGCAACCCCGCCCAACATTCCACCCAAACAGCGTCCAATGTCCACAGAACACATTGCGCTCTTAAAACAAGAGGTTCTCTCACTGCTTCAAAAGCATGCAATAGAACCAGTTCCCTTACAGCATCAAGGAACGGGTTTACTCACTGTATTTCCTAATCCCCAAAAAGGACGGGACCCTAAGGCCAATCCTCGACCTCAGACCCCTCAAGCTCTACATACAGTCCGATCACTTCCATATGATCACTCTGCAACAGGTTCTTCCAATGCTGCAACAAGGCGACTTCCTTGCCACACTAGAGCTCAAGGACGCCTACTTCCACATTCCCATGCACGCTGCTCACAGGAAGTATCTAAGGTTCATAGTGGACGGACCACACTATCAGTTCAAAGTCCTACCATTCGGGTTCACCACTGCACCCAGAGTGTTCACAAAGTGCCTTGCAGTAGTAGCAGCACACCTAAGAAGACAACAAATCCACGTCTTTCCATATCTCGACGACTAACTAATAAAAGCCAATTCATTCAACCAGTGTGTTCATCACACTCATCAAACTATCCAGCTGCTACACGACTTAGGATTCACAGTAAATTCACAGTAAATTACCCCAAGTCAAATCTCCAGCCCTCCCACATACATCAGTATCTAGTAGACCCTTCCAAAGCTCTGGCATAACAAAGTCCAGCCAGGATAGCCAGTATACAAGCCCTAAGCAGCAAATTTCAACCGCAGCACTGCCTCCCAGCAAGGGTATTCATGCAACTCATAGGGATGATGGCCTCTTGCATCTTTATCGTACCTCATGCAAGGCTTCAGATGCGCCCCTTAAAGGAATGCCTAGCACGACAGTGGAACCAAGCTCAAGGACAACTTACTGATCTGGTGTTGGTAGACAGCCGCACACATCGCTCTCTGCAATGGTGGAACACACGACACCTGTCCAAAGGGCGGCCGTTCCTCGAGCCAGTTCCACAGATAGTACTAACCGCAGACGCATCACTCACCGGTTGGGGAGCCCATCTCCTAAACAATACAATTCAAGGCAAATGGACCACTCAACAGAAAGTGCTCCATACCAACCACCTCGAATTACTAGCAATATTCCTAACATTAAAATCATTCCAAGTACATCTACAACACAAGACTGTCCTGATCCGCACGGACAACATGACAGCCATGTACTACATACAGAAACAAGGAGGCACACATTCTCTGCAGCTGTCCCAGCTCGCACAAAACATTTGGAAATGGGCCATTCCACAGAATACATACCTGCTGGCAGAACATCTTCCAGGGATTCACAATCAGATTGCGTATCTACTAAGTCGACAGACACAGCAGATACACGAATGGTAACTTCATCCCCAAGTTCTCCAACCTTTTTTCCACATGTGGGGCCAACCAGACATAGATCTGTTCGCCACACACGCAAACGCAAAATGCCCAACCTTTGCCGCCAGGTTCCCACACCCATTGTCCAAAGGCAATGCGATATGGATTAACTGGTCAAGCAAATTTGCGTACGCATTTCCGCCACTCCCACGGATTCCCCTGGTAGTACGCAAACTCAGACAACAGTCTCTCAAGATGATCCTGGTGGCTCCCACATGGGCACGCCAACCATGGTTCACAACACTACTAGAGCTCTCAGTAGTTCCACACCAAAAACTACGCCTCTCCCCAACATTGCTAATGCAGAGCCATGGAGAGCTAAAACACCCCGATCCAGGACAACTGAATCTAGCGATCTGGCTCCTGAAGTCCTAGAGTTCGGTTATCTTAACCTTCCGCCAGACTGTATGCACATTATTAAAGAAGCCAGACGCCCTACTACTAGAGCTTGCTATGCAGCAAAATGGAAAAGATTGGTCATCTACTTCAAAAATAATAAAATTGATCCACTGGATGCTTCCATCCAGGACATCATTTGCTATTTGCTACACTTAGAGATGTAATCTAGCATATTCATCCATACGATTACATCTAGCAGCGCTCGCCGCTTATTTACAAAACAGACATTTGTCATTATTTAGAGTACCTGCAATTAAAGCCTTTATGGAGGGACTTAAAAGAATAATTCCTCCCAGACTGCCACCCTCTCCAGTGTGGAATTTAAACATTGTCCTTACCAGGCTCATGGGTGTAGGAAAGTGGCTCTGTATATACTGTACCCAAGTAAGGTTCAGGGTGTACAGAGTCCACAGTCCCCCAGAGGGTTGACAGAGGCTAAAGTTAGATATAACCTTACTCTCCAAAGTGGTAGCTTGGTCGAGCAGTAAGGCAGTATCAGAGGACAGTGTAAAGCATTTGTTGTACACACTCAGTCAGCAAATGAAGCCACACACTCAAGAACTGAACTCTAGGCCAATGGTTTGTATATAAAAAAATATATGCTTGTTTTATTTTAGAACCAACAATAGGGTCAAAATATACTTTCTCAGTATGAGATGCTTTGGTTATTCACCTTACAGATAGGCAATAGACTTTTAGATAGTGGTAATCACAGTTGGTGCAAGAGGCAACACAGGGTCAAATTCAATGCAACATTGAGCTCAATGGAAAATTATGCTTAATTACAATTGATTACTTTACAGAGCACTTTTCTAACCACAGGACTGGATCCTGGATTCAGTCCTGGGACACTTCCTGTAAACAGGTAAGAAAAAGCGTTTTGGTTATTGTAGTGATTTTTGAAGAATATTACTATATTTCAAAAGCTGACACTTAGAAACTTTTCTGGATAAAATTACCAATGTTATCCTATGAAAGGAAATACAGTGTGCAAGCAAAGTATGTTTACGTTACTTTTGTAATCCAGTGCTGGACTCCTAGGTTCAGCACTGGGACCTTACTTAAAACAGGTAAGTAATTACGTTTTTGTAGTTTGTTCGATTTTTAAAGAATATTTGTAAAATACAGAAATCGACACTTAGAAGAAATTTCACAGAAAACCAGTCAATGGATCCCTATGAAGGAAAAGTGAGTTAACGGTAAGTAACGTTGCGATTACTTTTTAGGGCCAGTGTTGGGCACTCGGGTCCAGCACTGAGGCCCCTCCTAATACTAGGTGAGTATTTTCGTTTTCGTGACTCGGTTGATTTTTGGTGAATATTCTAAAGTTTCAGAACTCCACACTTAGAAGAAATTTCGCAGAAAATCAGTCAATGGAACCCTATGGAAGAAAAGTGAGTTATCGGATTTCGGGTAAGTACTTGACTGGCAGGGTTAAGGTTCTGGGTAAGACTCAGGGGTCCCCCAGGATCAGGTAAGTACAGTTTTTACACCCTCAGCGGCACAGGGGCGGCCGGGTGCAGAGTGAGAAGGCCCAATGTTATCCTATGGCAGGCGGGGGCCCCGGGTTGGTGGCTGCTGGCAAGCAGGCCACGCGACTGTGGGAGCTGGGCTCCTGGTCACTTGCTCAGGGCAAGTAGGGAAGTAGGTTAGGATAGAGGTTGCACTTCCAGGGGCACTCGGGCGGCTGGGTGCAGGGTGCTTTTGAGCCGTCGGGCGCTCAATGTTAAACAATAGAGGTCGTGAAAGGTGAAGAAAGGCTGCAGGCTCGGGGACGGTGATTCTTCAGGGACGACCAACACTTCAGGAGGTAAGTTGGGGTCTTGGAGGATAGGTAGACACCCAGGAGTTGGGCACAGGGGGCCGTGGGCGCCGGGTGCAGGGGTGTCTTTTGAGGTCGGGAAATCTTACCCCCTGCTGGTCGCGGTTGGAGGGGTCCCTTGTCCTGAGGCTGCAGGCGTCGTCTGGGTCGTCGAGGAGGGTCCTTGGCCACTGGATTCCAGGTCAGAATCGCCGGGGGTCGTCCTCGAGGTCTTTGGTCACTCAGGCACAGGCTGGACTCGGCGGGTGCAGAGTGTGCAGGTTTCGCGGCTCCGTGCCAGGGCCGGGTCTTTGGTAGGTTTTCTTTTGAGCAGTACCACTGCTCGTGGGAGTCCCTGGGTCGAAGGCTGTAGCACAGAAGTCAGGTCCTCCGGGGTTTGTGAGGTTGCTGAGGCCGGGATTCCGCAGGAGCAGGTTCAGAGGTCGACAGGCCGGTAGGGCTGGGGCCAAGTCAGTTGTTGTCGCCTCCTTTTTAGCAGCTGCACGGCTGGTCTTCTTGCTTCGTCTTCTCTTCTTGTTTTCGGATTTGGGAACTGCGGAAGGAAGGTTCAGGGAGCCCCTAAATACTAAATTTAGGGGTGGTTACAGGTAGGTAAGGGCAGGGACCAATGGGTCCCTTCCCTGGGGTGGAGTACACCCCTATTCTGTTCCTCTCCAGTGGGAGGGGACAGGAGCCTGTCCCTGGTTGGCCAGGTCCCCCATCCTCAAGATGGCGGGGACTCGAGCTTGTGCTTCACCTCGCCTCCCCCACCTTAGGGGTGGAGTTGGCAGAGGTGGGCACAACCCATTTCCTGCTTCTGGTTTTCCCGCCGGTTCTCCCGCCAGGAGTGGGGGTAGAACCAGTGGGGACCAGTTTGCTGGAAGCAGCAAATGGTCTGGGGAAACTCCAAGGCGGCAGGCCTTTGAAGCTCCCCCTGCCCATCCTGGGGGAGGAGGCTTTGGCACCTCGTCCCGGGATGTGCATTGTTTCAGGCCCCTGAGAGCAGAGGCTCTCGACCCAGGGGTCCAGAAACATGTCTGGTGGTGGCAGCCTGGGCAGCCACTCAGTCCGGACACTGGAGGTCGGGTTGGTTTCAGGGGGCATCTCTAAGATGCCCTCTGGAGTGCGTTTACATTAAATCCCACACTGGCATCAGTGGGGTTTAATGTGCTGAGAAGTTTGATACCAAACTTCTTAGTCTTCAGTGGGGCCATTATGGTGCTGTGGAGTTCGTAATGACAGACTCCCAGCACCATATACTCTTAATGGCAGCACTGCACTTACAATGCCCAAGAATGGACTTGGGCACTGTAGAGGCACAGGGCTCATGCCTCTATGCCCTCACCACTGGCATAGTGCACCCAGCTAGAGGGGTGGCTGACCTAGGCCAGGGCAGTGGCTTGTAGGCATGGCACACAGGGATGTGAGCCATGTCGACTCTTCACTTTTGTTCTGCACCAAGACACGCAGCCTGCAAAGGCAGTGTGTGTGTGTAGAGTGCAGGGTCCCTAAGGGTGGCACAACAAGTGCTGCAGCCCTTAGGGGCCTTCCCTGGTCACAGTGCCCTGGGTACCCATGGTACCATTTACCAGGGGCTGACCTGTGGCCAGGGATGTCAATTGGGTGTAGGTATCAATGCAATTTTAGGGAAGGAACACAGGCCCTGGGTACCTGGTTGGCAGGAGCCCAGGGCACACTCAGTCAAAGTACATCAGCCATTCAGCAAAAAGTGGGGGCATACCATGTAAGAAAGATGGCACTTTCTCACACAACTCCCCCAAACGAAAGATGATGAGACTAACCTTGCCCTATGGAGTCTTCATTGTCTAAGTGGAAGAACCTGGAAAGGCCATCTGCATTGGCATGGGCAGTGCCAGGTCTGTGTTCCACTTCAAAGTCCATTCCCTGTAGGGAGATGGACCACCTCAACAGTTTTGGGTTTTCTCCTTTCATTTGCATTAGCCACCTGAGAGGTCTGTGGTCAGTTTGAACTAGGAAGTGAGTTCCAAACAGGTAGGGCCTCAGCTTCTTCAGGGACCAGACCACAGCAAAGGCCTCCCTCTCAATGGCACTCCAACGCTGCTCCCTGGGGAGAAGCCTTCTGCTTATAAAAGCAACAGGTTGGTCTTGGCCTTCATCATTGGTCTGGGATAGGACCGCTCCTATCCCTAGCTCAGAGGCATCAGTCTGCACAATGAACTGCTTGGCATAATCTGGTGCTTTTAGAATTGGTGCTGAGCACATTGCTTCTTTCAGAGTGTCAAAAGCCTTTTGGCAACAAACTGTCCAGTTTACTTTCTTTGGCATCTTCTTGGAGGTGAGTTCTGTGAGGGAGTCACAATGGACCCATATCCCTTCACAAACCTCCTGTAGTACCCAGTCAAGCCAAGGAATGCCCTGACTTGGGTCTGAGTTGTTGGAGCTACCCAGTCCAGGATAGCCTGGATCTTGGGCTGTAAGGGTTGTACCTGGCCTCCACCAACCAGGTGGCCCAAGTACACCACAGTGCCCTGCCCTATCTGGCATTTGGATGCCTTGATAGTTAGGCCTGCAGTTTGCAGGGCCTTTAAAACCTTCCCAAGGTGGACCAGGTGATCCTGCCAGGTGGAACTGAAGACAGCAATATCATCAAGATAAGCTGCACTAAAGGACTCCAACCCAGCAAGGACTTGATTCACCAACCTCTGGAAGGTGGCAGGGGCATTCTTTAAACCAAAGGGCATAACAGTGAACTGAAAATGCCCATCAGGTGTGGAGAATGCTGTTTTCTGTTTGGCTCCTGGGGCCATGCCAATCTGCCAGTACCCTGCAGTTAAGTCAAAGGTACTCAGGTATTTGGCTGCACCCAATCTGTCTATCAGTTCATCAGCTCTTGGGATAGGGTGTGCATCTGTCTTGGTGACAGAGTTGAGACCCCTATAGTCCACACAAAACCTCATCTCTCTCTTTTCACCCTTTTGATGAGGTTTGGGGACCAGAACCACTGGGCTAGCCCAGGGGCTCTCAGAGGGCTCAATAACCCCTAGCTCCAGCATCTTGCTGACTTCAGCTCTGATGCTTTCCTTAACTTGGTCTGACTGACGATAGATCTT
Source organism: Calotriton arnoldi (assembly GCA_963921515.1). Classification (NCBI taxonomy): domain Eukaryota; kingdom Metazoa; phylum Chordata; class Amphibia; order Caudata; family Salamandridae; genus Calotriton; species Calotriton arnoldi. Next base: position 5,850,768 of record CAWUFW010000098.1, read on the forward strand.
GTTTTTGACAGGTGCACTGTCACCAGTGTCCACATCATGGGTACACCAGTTTGTCAGACCAGGGGTCAAGGAAAAGAGCCCAGCATACTGCTGCAAGACTTGCTTGCAGTCAGTCTGCTGTTGGGCAGTGAGGGTGTCTGAAAAGACAACTCCATCTACTGACCCATCTTTTGGGCTGTGGGAGAGGAGATCAGGGAGAGGTTCACTCTCAGCTTCCTGTTCCTCATCTGTCACCATCAGCATGGTGATGTCAGCCCTGTCATTGTAGAGTTTTAGGCGGTTCACATGGATAACCCTTTTGGGTGTCCTGCTGGTGCCCAGGTCAACCAGGTAGGTGACCTCACTCTTTTCTCTAGGATAGGGTAAGGGCCACTCCATCTGTCCTGGAGGGCCCTTGGTGCCACTGGCTCCAAAACCCATACCTGTTGCCCAGGTTGGAATTCAACCAGTGCAGCTTTTGGTCATACCAGTGCTTCTGAAGCTCCTGGCTGGCCTCAAGGTTCTTGGATGCCTTTTCCATGTACTCAGCCATTCTGGACCTTAGGCCAAGCACATAGTCCACTATATCTTGTTTGGGTTCTTGGAGAGGTCTCTCCCAGCCCTCCTTTACAAGACAGAGTGGTCCCCTCACAGGATGGCCAAACAGAAGTTCAAAGGGTGAGAAACCTACCCCCTTCTGTGGCACTTCTCTGTAAGCGAAAAGCAGGCATGGTAGTAGGACATCCCATCTCCTTTTGAGTTTTTCAGGAGCCCCATGATCATGCCTTTCAATGTCTTGTTGAACCTCTCAACAAGGCCATTGGTTTGTGGGTGGTAGGGTGTAGTAAACTTGTACTGCACCCCACACTCCTTCCACATGTGGGTCAGGTAAGCAGACATGAAGTTGGAACCTCTGTCTGAAACCACCTCCTTAGGAAACCCTACCCTGGTGAAGACACCAATGAGGGCTTTGGCTACTGCAGGAGCTGTAGTAGTCCTAAGGGAATAGCCTCAGGATACCTAGTGGCATGATCCACTACCACCAGTATGAATTTGTTCCCTGAGGCTGTGGGAGGTTCCAGTGGACCCACTATGTCCACACCTACCCTTTCAAAGGGAACCCCCACCACAGGTAGTGGTATCAGGGGGCCTTTGGATGGCCACCTGTCTTGCCACTGGCTTGACAGGTAACACAGGAGCTGACAAACTCCTTCACCTTTTGGTGCATCTGGGGCCAGTAAAAGTGGCTAACTAGCCTTTCCCAAGTTTTGGTTTGGCCCAGATGTCCAGCTAGGGGATGTCATGAGCCAAAGTTAGGAGGAACTCCCGGTACTTCTGGGGCACTACCACTCTCCTGGTGGTTCCAGGGTTGGGGTCTTTTGCCTCAGTGTACAGTAATCCCTCTTCCCAATAGACTCTGTGGGTACCACTGACATCTCCCTTGGCTTCTGAAACAGCTTGCTGCCTCAGGCTTTCAAGAGTGGGACAGTCTTGCTGTCCCTGGCACAGCTCTTCCCTAGAGGGTCCCCCTGGGCCCAAGAGTTCAACCTGGTAAGGGTCAAGCTCTAGGGGCTCAGTTCCCTCTGGGGCTTCCAGGTTCTCTCCCTGAGGAGAGGGGTCCTGCTCTTGTGACTGTGTAGAAGCTGGTCCGCCAGTCTTCTTTCCTTTTCTCTTGGTAGGCTGGGCCATCATTTCAGGCTCCAACACTATTTCTTCACCCTGCCTTTTGCTCTGTGCTCTTGTTTTTACACACACCAATTCAGGGATGCCCAGCATGGCTGCATGGGCCTTTAGCTCCACCTCTGCCCAGGCTGAGGTTTCCAGATCATTTCCTAGCAGACATGCAGCTGGTAACTCGGAGAGACCACTACCTGCTTCAGGCCAGTAACCCCCCAGCCTAATGTCACCATGGCCATGGGATGACTAGTGGTGACACTGTCAGCATTGGTGACTGGGTAAGTTTTCCCAATCAAGTATTGCTCAGGGGAAACCAGTGTGTCCCTCACCATAGTGACACTGGCACCTGTATCCCTCAGAGCCTCTACTCTAGTTCCATTCACCCAGGGGTATTGCAAATACTTCTTTAAGTTGGGTGGCCACACAGCTACAGTGGCAAATTCCACTTCCCCTAGGGAGACCAGACTTGCCTCAGTGGGTTCCCAGATTTGCTCAGGGTACACTTCTGATCCCATCTGTAAACTTGCTGCCCCAGGAGTAGCTGTACTGGGTGCCTTAGGGGCTTTGTTGTGGGGGCAAGTTTTGTCTACAGTGAGGTGTCCTGACTTCTTACAGTTATTACACCAGGCCTTCAAGGGATCAAAGTTCTTCCCCCTATAGGGTTGAGGCACATAGGGAGTAGTTTGGGACCCACCCCCTGAACAGGTTTTTGGGGCCCTTTGGAAGACTCAGACTTTTTATCTTGGGGATTCTCACCACCTTTCCCCTGGGGGTTTGGTGACCACCTTCTTTTGGTCACCCCCAGTGGTTGTCCTTGTCACCCTAGTCTTGACCCAGTGGTCTGCCTTCTTTCCCAATTCTTGGGGAGAAATTAGACCTAGGTCTACCAAATGCTGATGCAACTTTTCATTTGTGCAATTACTTAGTATGTGTTCCTTCATAAACAAATTGTAAAGTCCAGAAAAATCATGCACATTATGTCCAGCTAACCAGCCATCCAGTGTCTTTACTGAGTAGTCCACGAAGTCAATCCAGGACTGGGTCTGGGTTTTGTGAGCCCCCTGAATCTAATTCTATACTCCTCAGTAGTGAGCCCAAATCCCTCAATCAGAGTACTCTTCATGAGGTCATAGGACCCTGCATCTGGCCCAGAGAGGGTCAGAAGCCTGTCTCTGCAGTTACCAGAGAACAGTTCCCACAGGAGTGCCCCCACAGAGGTTTCTTTACTCTTCTTATTTCACAAGCCCTCTCAAAGGCTGTGAACCATTTGGTGATGTCATCACCTTCCTCAAACTTAGGGACAATCCCTTTGGGGATTTTAGGTTCAGAAGTTTCCTCCCTATCCTTATTTTTAGTATTGCTGCCACCATTGATGGGTGCTAAACCCATCTCCTGTCTTTCCTTCTCTAGAGCCAGGAGTCTGGTCTCTAGGTCCAGTGCGTTGGCCAACCTGGCTAACAAGTTGTCCTCCTCACTGAGGGTATCCTCAGTGTCCTCTCTGGGACCAGGACCACCTAGGTGGCCCCTAGGTCCCCAGAGGTCTATTCTTGGAGTTAAGGGTGCAGGGACCCTATCTTCCCTAGGAAGTGATGGAGGTGGGTTACCATCCCCATCCTCCTCATTCCTTTCCTCCTCTGTTGGGTCATCACCATGCTCAGAGGGGTGGGCTTTAGCATACTCAGCCAGGAGCTCCTGGAGCCCTTGTTTGGTTGGATGCTGGCCCATTGGTATATCTTTAAGTTTGCATAAGGACCTTATCTCTTTGAAAGACAAATGAAGATAAGGGGTGAGGTCGAGCTCCTCAACCAGTTCCTGTATGTCATTATTATCTTCACTAGTAGCTGGGTTCTTGTCTTGAGACATTTTTTTAAAAAATTCTAACCCCTCTAACCTTGGCTATAGTGACTTTTTATTTTCTAAGATGCTACAGGGACTTAAGCAAGGCCCTAACAAGACTTTTAGTAATTTGGTAAAAAAAAAATGCCAATTAAAAAAATCAGAATTCTAAAGGCAATTTAAGAGTTCTGTCGTGTGATCAGATGGTAACCAAGTAGTCCAACAAATGCAAGTTTGTATCCCACCGCTGATCCACCAATGTAGGAAAAGTGGCTCTGTATATACTGTACCCAAGTAAGGTTCAGGGTGTACAGAGTCCACAATCCCCAGAGGGTTGACAGAGGCTAAAGTTAGATATAACCTTACTCTCCAAAGTGGTAGCTTGGTCGAGCAGTAAGGCAGTATCAGAGGACAGTGTAAAGCATTTGTTGTACACACTCAGTCAGCAAATGAAGCCACACACTCAAGAACTGAACTCTAGGCCAATGGTTTGTATATAAAAAAATATATGCTTGTTTTATTTTAGAACCAACAATAGGGTCAAAATATACTTTCTCAGTATGAGATGCTTTGGTTATTCACCTTACAGATAGGCAATAGACTTTTTAGATAGTGGTAATCACAGTTGGTGCAAGAGGCAACACAGGGTCAAATTCAATGCAACATTGAGCTCAATGGAAAATTATGCTTAATTACAATTGATTACTTTACAGAGCACTTTTCTAACCACAGGACTGGATCCTGGATTCAGTCCTGGGACACTTCCTGTAAACAGGTAAGAAAAAGCGTTTTGGTTATTGTAGTGATTTTTGAAGAATATTACTATATTTCAAAAGCTGACACTTAGAAACTTTTCTGGATAAAATTACCAATGTTATCCTATGAAAGGAAATACAGTGTGCAAGCAAAGTATGTTTACGTTACTTTTGTAATCCAGTGCTGGACTCCTAGGTTCAGCACTGGGACATTTACTTAAAACAGGTAAGTAATTACGTTTTTGTAGTTTGTTCGATTTTTAAAGAATATTTGTAAAATACAGAAATCGACACTTAGAAGAAATTTCACAGAAAACCAGTCAATGGATCCCTATGAAGGAAAAGTGAGTTAACGGTAAGTAACGTTGCGATTACTTTTTAGGGCCAGTGTTGGGCACTCGGGTCCAGCACTGAGGCCCCTCCTAATACTAGGTGAGTATTTTCGTTTTCGTGACTCGGTTGATTTTTGGTGAATATTCTAAAGTTTCAGAACTCCACACTTAGAAGAAATTTCGCAGAAAATCAGTCAATGGAACCCTATGGAAGAAAAGTGAGTTATCGGATTTCGGGTAAGTACTTGACTGGCAGGGTTAAGGTTCTGGGTAAGACTCAGGGTCCCCCAGGATCAGGTAAGTACAGTTTTTACACCCTCAGCGGCACAGGGGCGGCCGGGTGCAGAGTGAGAAGGCCCAATGTTATCCTATGGCAGGCGGGGGCCCGGGTTGGTGGCTGCTGGCAAGCAGGCCACGCGACTGTGGGAGCTGGGCTCCTGGTCACTTGCTCAGGGCAAGTAGGGAAGTAGGTTAGGATAGAGGTTGCACTTCCAGGGGCACTCGGGCGGCTGGGTGCAGGGTGCTTTTGAGCCGTCGGGCGCTCAATGTTAAACAATAGAGGTCGTGAAAGGTGAAGAAAGGCTGCAGGCTCGGGGACGGTGATTCTTCAGGGACGACCAACACTTCAGGAGGTAAGTTGGGGTCTTGGAGGATAGGTAGACACCCAGGAGTTGGGCACAGGGGGCCGTGGGGCGCCGGGTGCAGGGGTGTCTTTGAGGTCGGGAAATCTTACCCCTGCTGGTCGCGGTTGGAGGGGTCCCTTGTCCTGAGGCTGCAGGCGTCGTCTGGGTCGTCGAGGAGGGTCCTTGGCCACTGGATTCCAGGTCAGAATCGCCGGGGGTCGTCCTCGAGGTCTTTGGTCACTCAGGCACAGGCTGGACTCGGCGGGTGCAGAGTGTGCAGGTTTCGCGGCTCCGTGCCAGGGCCGGGTCTTTGGTAGGTTTTCTTTTGAGCAGTACCACTGCTCGTGGAGAATCCCTGGGTCGAAGGCTGTAGCACAGAAGTCAGGTCCTCCGGGGTTTGTGAGGTTGCTGAGGCCGGGATTCCGCAGGAGCAGGTTCAGAGGTCGACAGGCCGGTAGGGCTGGGGCCAAGTCAGTTGTTGTCGCCTCCTTTTAGCAGCTGCACGGCTGGTCTTCTTGCTTCGTCTTCTCTTCTTGTTTTCGGATTTGGGAACTGCGGAAGGAAGGTTCAGGAGCCCCTAAATACTAAATTTAGGGGTGGTTACAGGTAGGTAAGGGCAGGGACCAATGGGTCCCTTCCCTGGGGTGGAGTACACCCCCTATTCTGTTCCTCTCCAGTGGGAGGGGGACAGGAGCCTGTCCCTGGTTGGCCAGGTCCCCCATCCTCAAGATGGCGGGGACTCGAGCTTGTGCTTCACCTCGCCTCCCCCACCTTAGGGGTGGAGTTGGCAGAGGTGGGCACAACCCATTTCCTGCTTCTGGTTTTCCCGCCGGTTCTCCCGCCAGGAGTGGGGGTAGAACCAGTGGGGACCAGTTTGCTGGAAGCAGCAAATGGTCTGGGGAAACTCCAAAGGCGGCAGGCCTTGAAGCTCCCCTGCCCATCCTGGGGAGGAGGCTTTGGCACCTCGTCCCGGGATGTGCATTGTTTCAGGCCCCTGAGAGCAGAGGCTCTCGACCCAGGGGTCCAGAAACATGTCTGGTGGTGGCAGCCTGGGCAGCCACTCAGTCCGGACACTGGAGGTCGGGTTGGTTTCAGGGGGCATCTCTAAGATGCCCTCTGGAGTGCGTTTTACATTAAATCCCACACTGGCATCAGTGGGGGTTTAATGTGCTGAGAAGTTTGATACCAAACTTCTTAGTCTTCAGTGGGGCCATTATGGTGCTGTGGAGTTCGTAATGACAGACTCCCAGCACCATATACTCTTAATGGCAGCACTGCACTTACAATGCCCAAGAATGGACTTGGGCACTGTAGGGGCACAGGGCTCATGCCTCTATGCCCTCACCACTGGCATAGTGCACCCAGCTAGAGGGGTGGCTGACCTAGGCCAGGGCAGTGGCTTGTAGGCATGGCACACAGGGATGTGAGCCATGTCGACTCTTCACTTTTGTTCTGCACCAAGACACGCAGCCTGCAAAGGCAGTGTGTGTGTGTAGAGTGCAGGGTCCCTAAGGGTGGCACAACAAGTGCTGCAGCCCTTAGGGGCCTTCCCTGGTCACAGTGCCCTGGGTACCCATGGTACCATTTACCAGGGGCTGACCTGTGGCCAGGGATGTCAATTGGGTGTAGGTATCAATGCAATTTTAGGGAAGGAACACAGGCCCTGGGTACCTGGTTGGCAGGAGCCCAGGGCACACTCAGTCAAAGTACATCAGCCATTCAGCAAAAAGTGGGGGCATACCATGTAAGAAAGATGGCACTTTCTCACAATGGGTCCCCCATTTGAACCTCTACATAAATGTGAACTTCAGTTCCTCACATGGAAAGTTGTTTCCTTGTCGCAATTACCTCTCTCAGAAGAGTAAGCGAGATCCAGGCTTTAACCATACAAGAACCATTCTTAAAAATACATCATAACAAAGTGGTTCTCAGAACAAATCCCAAATTCCTTCCCAAAGTCATTTCTGCTTTTCATCTTAACCAATCAGTTGAATTACTGGTGTTTTTCCAAAACCCAGACTCTGTAACACACAGAGCTCTTCATACACTAGATGTCAAAAGGGCACTACTTTATTACATTGACAGAGCTAAGCCCTTTCGCAAAACAAAACAACTGTTTGTAGCCTTCTCCCCACCTCATAAAGGTAACCCCATCTCCAAAGCTGGGATCGCACGGTGGATAGTAAAATGCATTCAAATATGCTACCAAAAGGCTACACGCACATTGACAATTCCCCCTAGAGCGCATTCAACACGCAAACTAGGGGCCTCCATGGCATTCTTAGGGAACATTCCCTTAGATGACATATGTAAAGCAGCTACATGGTCTACACCACACACCTTCACCAAACACTATTGTGTTGACGTGCAGGTAAAGCAACAAGCTTCTGTAGGCCAGGCTGTTCTCAAAACATTGTTTCAAACTACTGCAACAGATACAGGTGACCACCGCTAAGGGAGACACTGCTGTACAGTCTATGCACAGTGTACAATCTGCAGCTCGTATGCCTCGAACGGAAAATGCTACTTACCAGTATGCATCTGTTCTTGGCATGTAGAGCTGCAAAGTTGTACACGCCCACCCGCCTCCCCGGAACCTGTATCTGTTACAGTATTATCTTAATTAGATACATTCACATGAACATCTCTTACTTCTTACTGACTCCATCTTTTCCCATCATGGCAAAAAACAATCTGAGGATGGAGTTGATGCCCATGCGCACTATCGTCCAAGGGAGGAGTCACCTATCTCGTGACTACAAAAGACTCTTCCAACACATCAACAAAGTGCAAGCATCCAAGCCCAACACCAGATGGCGATCTATGCACAGTGTACAACTCTGCAGCTCTACATGCCAAGAACAGATGCATACTGGTAAGTAGCATTTTCCTTTCTTTCTATTAGAAAGATGCATATTACATAGATATTGTTATGCAAATAAATTAGGGGATAAGTTCGAAAGTCTGAAACGTTACTGTGCAAACAAAAATCTACTATTTAAAGTTTAAATATCATGTTTCGAAAAGGACATTATGCAAATATTTCGGAAAAGGGCATTATGCAAACATTTCGAATGCGTGGTTATTGGTTATGCCCTGTATCTCTCCAAATCCATTTGCTAACTTGGTGTAATCGCCTGAGAAGGACCCCCCCCTCCCCTCCACCCCACCCCACCCCCCCGCCTTTCCCCACCTCTGGGAGATGGTTGATAGAATGGTCTAATTACAAAAGAGATGACTTTTATTTTCTCTGTTACGTTGGCGTCATTATTACATTTTTTTATCACAAATTTTATTGCATTTTGTTAAGATATGACATTGCATGCAACACCGACTGGCTTGGAAGTAACAGCATTGAAACAGGCAAGGTTACATATATCTCCAGTCAAGTAAAAGAACAATATAAAGTGTCGCATGAAATTGAAAACGAAAATAAACAATCATAACTAACCCCCTTTCCCCCGGCCATGTCATTTAAGTTAGGAAATCCGAATCTGCATCAACAGTCTAGAGAGGATATAGTGATGCTATAAATATGCAGGGGGAAACCAAAATCGACATCATGTCTGTGCAGACCGGAAACTGAGAGGGAAGCCAGCTAAGCCAGCAACACTGGCATCACTAAAAGTACCTCCAACATTTGCGTCATTAATAGCACCAGTAGTGTGGTGAACACAGGCAAATTCAGTAAATGTATGACTATTTGTCAATCTACACCTATTTAAGCATATATGCTTGTAATACACGGATTTACTTCAATATGAGGGAGCTGTACTCTTTTGCGTTCTTCAAGCTTTCAGTACCATTTTGAACTCTTGGAGAGATGTGGTTGTCTGAATGTTTTTTGGTAGGGTGTTACAGTGATGAGGGCCTAATAGTGATCCGAACCTGGAGGTGGCTTAGGGTGGAAAAAGACTCTCTCTCTCTCACTCACTGACTCTCTCTCTCACTGACTCTCTCTCTCACTGACTCTCTCTCTCTCACTGACTCTCTCTCTCACTGACTCTCTCTCTCACTGACTCTCTCTCTCACTGACTCTCTCTCTCACTGACTCTCTCTCTCTCACTGACTCTCTCTCTCACTGACTCTCACTCTCACTGACTCTCTCTCTCACTGACTCTCTCTCTCACTGACTCTCTCTCTCTCACTGACTCTCTCTCTCACTGACTCTCTCTCTCACTGACTCTCTCTCTCACTGACTCTCTCTCTCACTGACTCTCTCACTGACTCTCTCTCACTGACTCTCTCTCTCTCTCACTGACTCTCTCTCTCACTGACTCTCTCTCTCTCACTGACTCTCTCTCTCTCACTGACTCTCTCTCTCTCTAACTGACTCTCTAACTGACTCTCTCTAACTGACTCTCTCTCTAACTGACTCTCTCTCTAACTGACTCTCTCTCTAACTGACTCTCTCTCTAACTGACTCTCTCTCTAACTGACTCTCTCTCTAACTGACTCTCTAACTGACTCTCTCTCTAACTGACTCTCTCTCTAACTCTCTCTCTAACTGACTCTCTCCCTCTGACTCTCTCTCCCTCTGACTGACTCGCCCTCACTGACTGACTCGCCCTCACTGACTGACTCGCCCTCACTGACTGACTCGCCCTCGCGCACTCTCGCGCTCTCGCTTGCGCTCTCTCTGACTCTGACTAACTCTCTCACTGACTCTGACTAACTCTCTCACTGACTCTGACTAACTCTCTCACTGACTCTGACTGACTGACTGACTCGCTCTCTCACTGACTCGCTCTCTCACTGACTCGCTCTCTCACTGACTCGCTGACTCGCTCTCTCACTGACTCGCTCTCTCACTGACTCGCTCTCTCACTGACTCGCTCTCTCACTGACTCGCTCTCTCACTGACTCGCTCTCTCACTGACTCTCACTGACTCACTCACTGACTCACTGACTCTCTGACTAACTGACTCACTCTCACTGACTCTAACTGACTCACTCTCTCACTGACTCACTCTCTCACTGACTCACTCTCTCACTGACTCACTCTCTCACTGACTCACTCTCTCACTGACTCACTCTCTCACTGACTCACTCTCTCACTGACTCACTCTCTCACTGACTCACTCTCTCACTGACTCACTCTCTCACTGACTCACTCTCTCACTGACTCACTCTCTCACTGACTCACTCTCTCACTGACTCACACTCACTCTCACTGACTCACACTCTCTCTCACTGACTCACTCTCTCACTGACTCACTCTCTCACTCTCTCACTGACTCACTCTCACTGACTCACTCTCTCACTGACTCACTCTCACTGACTCACTCTCACTGACTCACTCTCACTGACTCACTCTCACTGACTCACTCTCACTGACTCACTCTCACTGACTCACTCTCACTGACTCACTCTCACTGACTCACTCTCTCACTGACTCACTCTCTCACTGACTCTCTCTCTCACTGACTCACTCTCTCACTGACTCACTCTCTCACTGACTCACTCTCTCACTGACTCACTCTCTCACTGACTCACTCTCTCACTGACTCACTCTCTCACTGACTCACTCTCTCACTGACTCACTCTCTCTCTGACTCACTCTCTCACTGACTCTGACTCACTCTCTCACTGACTCTGACTCACTCTCTCACTGACTCTGACTCACTCTCTCACTGACTCTGACTCACTCTCTCACTGACTCTGACTCACTCTCTCACTGACTCTGACTCACTCTCTCACTGACTCTGACTCACTCTCTCACTGACTCTGACTCACTCTCTCACTGACTCTGACTCACTCTCTCACTGACTCTGACTCACTCTCTCACTGACTCTGACTCACTCTCTCACTGACTCTGACTCACTCTCTCACTGACTCTGACTCACTCTCTCACTGACTCTGACTCACTCTCTCACTGACTCTGACTCACTCTCTCACTGACTGACTCACTCTCACTCTCTCACTGACTCTGACTGACTCACTCTCACTCTCTCACTGACTCTGACTGACTCACTCTCACTCTCTCACTGACTCTGACTGACTCACTCTCACTCTCTCACTGACTCTGACTGACTCACTCTCTCACTGACTCTGACTCTCTCACTGACTCTGACTGACTCACTGACTCTGACTGACTCACTCTCTCACTGACTCTGACTGACTCACTCTCTCACTGACTCTGACTGACTCACTCTCTCACTGACTCTGACTGACTCACTCTCTCACTGACTCTGACTGACTCACTCTCTCACTGACTCTGACTGACTCACTCTCTCACTGACTCTGACTGACTCACTCTCTCACTGACTGTTATACAGGTACTATTTCCCAACCTTCACCCTCCTCTTATTTATGCCCCCATAACAAAAAAACCATAACAAGCAACCATTGGGACAGGCAGATAGAAGTTGCCAGCATTAAAAGGACAACAAAACTCAAGACATTATTTATTGTTAATACTTTTTAATATGGTTGTTCAGTTGTACATAATGCTTTCTTGGTCATATATAAGGTAACAAAAATGCTTCTGACACTTCTTTATTATAACTTTTCAGCATGCTGCAGACTTCTGTACAGCACTGCTTAAAGACATAGGCATAGTCAATATCTCTAGCTAAACACTTATAAGGTCCCAAAGGCGAGACCTATTGGCTATGCCAATGCTTGTTGTTTTGGTCGCTGTCGACCACCATTTGGTGCCAGGCACGTCCCCTGAGTGACGTCAGACGGTATCCTGGAGGTCGACGTGCGTGGTGGCCATCTTCAGATTTTTTTTCCGCCTGTTGGGTCTGGAAGCAAGACGGGAAGCTCCGAAGGATGTTTCGAATTTTCCCCAAAAACGTATTAAAAAAAGAGGATTAAAGAAGAAAATCAACGATCAACGTCAACGAAGATATATCATCGATCATCAACATGAGTAAGGCAGAACCAGAGGACCACTCCGGTCCACAAATGGCGCGGTAGGGGCCATGGAGAATACCCCCTTCAAGTTCTGCCCCAAGTGCCCCCACAAGTACGCTCAGCGCGACCCACACAACGTCTAAAACCTCTGCCTGCCCGAAGACCATAAGGACAAGGACTGTGTGGCCTGCGCAGCGTTCCTAACGAAAACGCTAAGGACATGCCGAAGTCAAAGACAGGCCCACTACACTACAATGTCCAGACATCGAAGAAAACCTCTCTGAGAGACCTGGGTTTCTCGAGCGATGAGGAGGAACATGGGGCACCAGTGGAGTCGACGCACGAGGGATCGGATGTCGAGGTCCTAGAGGGGGACTCCGAAAAAGTCCACGCATCCGAAAAAGATGGAGAAGGTAAGACTCCATAAAGATCCGTCTGAACCAAAGGGCCACGAACCTAAGACGCACAAGGCAGCCCCGACGCCGAGCAAAAGGGCGATCGAAGGTCAGCCGCGATCGAAAGAACCCCACGGAACCCAACCGAAGGTTACAGAGGAGGGAAAATCACCAAAGACGCCGAAACAAAGGGTCGACACCGAACCCACAATACCGCCGAAGACTAACGTCGACGTCGGGAAGAAAAGGAAATCTCTGGCCACCGACGCCGAGAGGGCCCTCGAGGTCGAAAAGAAGACTCGAGGAAGAAATGGCAACGCTCCTACAAAAGGAGGACTTTGAAACCTCACTTAAGGATTTTCGAATCCCGAAAACACCGGCGGCTGAACCAGAGAACATAGACGCCGAAGAGGCAGAAGACGCCGAAGGAGAGGAAGAAGGGATCTTCGACTCTCCGCCGACACCAGAACCTCGAGGTGAAGAACCCGAGGAATACGGAGACATACCTGAAGAGGAGGAAAATGAGGAAGAGTGGAACGACCTAGACACCTAGAGCCCAGAAGAGATTTGCAGCTACCCTTCGAAAGCTTCACCTCCAGATGACATAGCTTCCTACAATGACATTGTCAAAAGGGCAGCAAATCAATTTGGAGTACCCTTAGAGGAGGAAAAAGGGGACACATGTTTCTTGCTAGAAACACTGGCACCGGCTTCAAGAGGAACACAATACCTGCCTATGCTGCCAAGTATCCTGGACCAAGGCAAAGAAGCATTCAAAGAACCAGCTTCAAACAAGGGGGTAACCCCCAGGGTAGAGAAAAAGTACAAACCCTCCTCAAAAGACCCAAAATATATTCAGGGAAGTACAGTACCTGACTCTATTATTGTCACCACAGCCAGGAGGAGAGCCAATGCAGTCTCCAACACAGGGCCACCACCTGAAAAGGAAAGTAAGAGGATGGACATGGTGAGGAGGAGAATGGAGAAAGAGGCAGCAACACAGTGGCGCATTGCCAACTCTAATGCCCTGTTAAACCGATGTGGCCACCAACAGTGGGATAAAATAGAAGAGTTGCTGAACAAACTCCACGAGGAGGACAAAAAGAGGGCAAGATCTACTGTCCAAGAAGGAAAAAATGTGGCTAATACTTGCCTAAACTCAGCCCTAGATGCAGCAGATACTGCAAGCAGGCAAATGTGCACAGGAACCATACTCTGAAGGCATGCCTGGCTCAGAATTTCTGGCTTTAAACAAGAAGTTCAGTCATCAATTATCAACAGACCATTCAGCAGAGAAGCTCTGTTTGGCAAGGAAGTGGACGAATCACTCAAGCAAATTAAAATCGACAATGAAACCGCAAGGGCGATGGGGGCCCTACAACAAAGAGGTTCTTTTAAAAGAGGAGGCTTCTCTAACAGAAAAACCACAGGTAGAGGCAGCTTTAGTCAAGAACAGCAGATGCCACAACTATCTCAGGGACAGAACCCAAACCAACAGATGGGTCAACAGTCTAGCTACCAAGGTTGGCAACAACAGCAGAAGCAGCCCTTTTCGAGGAAGAGGGAATGGCAGAGGAAGAGGCCAATCCTCTAGAGGAAGAGGAAACGGGTCTAACTGACTTTATCACAGAAAAGGACCCACACAAAACACCAGTGGGGGGAAGAATATCCTTTTTCCACAGACAATGGAAAAGGATCACAACAGACAATTGGATATTAAATTTAGTACAACACGGATATTGCATAGAGCCCACAAAGGCACCACCTGCAAATCCACCCAAAACAAGAAAATTAAACAGATCAGAACAAACACTGCTCAACGCAGAAATCAAAGAACTATACCAAAAACAGGCAATGGAAAAGGTACCAATACAAGAGTGGTACAAGGGAAACTACTCTCCATACTTCCTAGTACCCAAACAGGACCAGACTCGAAGGCCAATCATTTTTAAAAATTTTATTTTACAGAGTTTTATATAGCGCGAACTTGACCCGAATCGGGTATCAGAGCGCTTTACATAGCACCAGTTGCATTACATGAGGACACATTCATTTTTTTTGTTAGGCACGGGGAGATTGTGATTTGCCCAGAATCACAGGATGTTCAGCGTCCTTGCCGAGACTCAAACCGAGTTCCCCAGATTCAAGGTCGACCGCCCTAGCCGTTAGGCCAACTCCTAAGATTCATAAACAAGTTCATACTAACACAACAGATTCAAAAGGGGGATTACTTGGCAACAATAGACCTCAAGGACGCCTACTTGCATATCCCGATGAGCAAAAGGCACAGAAAGTACCTAAGATTCCTACACAACGGAACACACTACCAATTCAAGGTACTCCCGTTCGGCATAAAATCTGCTCCACGGGTGTTAACAAAGTGTCTAGCCGCAGTGGCGGCACACCTTAGAAGAGAGAAAATCCACGTCAAGCCCTATTTAGACTGGCTAATAAGGGGACACACGAAACAAACTTATCACAATCAAAAAAACAATTTAAACGCTACAAAACCTGGGTTTCTCAATAAACCACAAGAAATCTTCAACAACACCAGAAAGAGAAAATACCTTCCTGGGAGCAAGACTAAACACAGCAAGCACCAAAGCTGATCCCACACAAGCCAGAATACAAGCTATGCATCACGAAACAGCCCTCTACCAGAGGTGTCAGTCTCTGACGGGGAGGAAAGTAATGAAACTAATGGGCATGATGGCATCATGTATCCCACTCATCCCTCACGCTCGCCTGCACATGCACCCATTTCAAGAATAGCTCACCAACAGCTGGTCACAAGCCACTGGAAGTTGGGAGGATCTAGTGGTTGTTACACAAAGGGTGCAAGCAGAGATACAATGGTGGGCATCCAACAACATAGCACAGGGGAGACCTTTCAGGGACCCAACTCAATCTGTGACAGTCACCACGGATGCATCCCTCAATGGGTGGGGTGCACATTTCAACCAGCTGAAAGTTCATGGTCAGTGGAACGAACAAAACTCCACGAAACATATCAATTTTCTGGAGATAAACAGTTTTTCTGGCACTCAAAGCATTCCAGAAACCTATTCAGGGGAAAACCATCTTAATACAAACAGACAATACAACTACAATGTTCTACCTGAACAAACCGGGTGGAACAAGGTCCTTTCCCCTGAGCAAACTGGCACATAAAATCTGGCATTGGGCGATACCCCAAAAAATCAATCTACAGACAATACATCTACCAGGGGTAGACAACATTACAGCAGACCAACTGAGCAGGCAAAACAACTGCTCCCACGAATGCGAGTTGAAACAGACAACAGTCCAGTATCTATTTAACATCTGGGGAACACCAGTGTTGGAACGGTTTGCAACAATGCAGAACAAGAAATGCCAAAACTTTGCCTCAAGGTTTCCACACCACCTGTCAAAGGGAAATGCACTTTCACTCAATTGGTCACAGACATTTGTTTACGCCTTTCCACCAATACCCTTGATGTAAAGAGTGCTACAAAAAGCAGAGGAACCAGGAACAAATGGGATTCTCATTGCTCCTCATTGGCCAAGGCAAACATGGTACTCCACTCTCCTAGAACTATCCAAAGGAGAAATGATCAGGATCAAAGCAGAAAAAGACCTGCTGACAATGCAACAGGGCCAGATTTTTCACCTGGAACCAGCAACACAACAACTAGCAGCCTGGCGCCTGAATACATAGAATTTGGGCATCCCAATCTACCGCTCAGAACCATGGAAATTCTAAAAGAAGCAAAACAGTCAACACGAAAGTGCTATACAGCAAAATGGAAGCGATATACCACATATTGTACCGCTAACAACAACACTAATTCTATCAATACACAAGAAAGTTATTACATATCTTACTTACCTCTTGGACAGCAACATCAACTTTTCCAGCCTTAAACTGCACCTTGCTGCCATAGTGGCATACACAAGAGGAAAATCATGCAAAAGCTTTTTTACAAGACCAGTCATCAAAAGGTTCTTAGAAGGAGCAAAAAGAATAGCTCCACCAAAAGCTGCTCCTGTACCAACATGGAGCTTAAATACAGTACTTTCTCAACTGATGACAAAACCCTTTGAGCCCATGAATGCAGCGGACCTTAAACATATTACTCTCAAAACAGCCTTTCTCATTGCTATAACATCACTACGAAGAGTAAGTGAACTGCAAGCATTAACTATACAAGAACCCTACTTACAAATCCACAAGGATAAAGTAATCTTAAAGACTAACCCACAGTTTTTGCCAAAAGTGGTATCTAAGTATCACTTAAATCAAAACATTCTCCTACCAGTTTTCTTCAAGAACCCCAAAACTAAAGCAGAAAGAAGCCTCCATACCCTGGATGTAAGGAGGGCTTTACTGTATTATTTGCAGAAAACAGAACAGATCAGGAAAACAAAGCAATTGTTGGTTGCTTACGCACATACCAACACAGGATCAGCTGTCACAAAAGCAAGTATTGCAAGTTGGATAGTACAAGCTATCCAATTATGTTATGCCAATGCCAAAAAGGAACTAACAATGCGACCAACAGCTCACTCCACTAGAAGAGAAAGGAGCAACGCTGGCATTTATGGCCAGTGTACCCATTGATTCCATTTGCGCAGCAGCAACATGGGCTTCACCACACACTTTTACAAAGCATTATTGTGTGGATATACAAATGAATAAGGAAGCTCAAATTGGACAGAGGGTGCTTCAACACCTGTTTGCAAAGTCTTCCTTTCACCACAGCCTCCCAGACACGGGAGAAACCGCTACATAATCTGATGCACAGCATGTGAATCCAGAAAAGTATTCATGCTGCAAAACAAAATGGTTACTTACCAGTAGGAGTAGTTTTGCAGCTTGAAGAATTTTCTGGATTCACATGTGACCCACCCGGCCGCCTCTACAAGGAAAACAAACAGGTGAGGAAGCAAAGGACTACATCAGTTATTCAATAATCATCTCGAGGATTACAAAAAGAATGAGAAAAGAAAAATGAATCCGAAGATGGCCACCACACACGTCGACCTCCAGGATACCGTCTGACGTCACTCAGGGGACGTACCTGGCACCAAATGGTGGTCGACCGAGACCAAAACAAGAAAAAAACACAAAAAAAAGACAATTCCGGACCCAACCACTAGATGGCGGAATGATGCACAGCATGTGAATCCAGAAAATTCTTCAAGCTGCAAAACTCAGCCTACTGGTAAGTAACCATTTCGTTTACGGCAGGCCACGAGCACTTGCAGTTCATGGTGCTCCCCTATATTGACGAACGGCTGTTAAAGGCGAACTTGCCACAGGCTGTTGCCTTCCACCTCCAGACTACAGCGAACCTCCTGCATTCGCTGGGGTTGACTATCAACGTGCCGAAGTTGCACCCGGCTCACTCAGGCGTTCCCTTTTGTCGGAGCTGGTCTGGACACAGTTCAGTTTTGGCCTGTCCTCCCGAGCAGCTAGTCCAGGATATTTAGACTATGATACAGATGTTTCAGCTTCTGTTCTGGATTTCAGTGAGTGACTGTGGCTGTTAGGCCTCATGCATCCTGCTAGTGACGCATGCCAAATGGCGCATGCAGACTCTGCCGTGGGATCTGAAGTTCCAGTGGGCGCATGTAGGAAGCTGGCTCTGTATATACTATACCAAAATGAGGTATAGTGTGCACAGTCCAGTGGAACCCCAAAGGTAGGCAGAGGTAAAAGTAGATGGCACCTTACTCTCTATTTGTGGTAGTGTGGACGAGCAGTAATGCTGTATCAGAGGGTAGTGTTAAGCATTTGTTGTACATACTCAGTCAGCAAATGATTGCACACACTCAAAGACTGAACTCAGATCAATTGGTTTTGTATAAAAAAAAATTCTTATTTTATTTTCCTAGAACCAAGCAAGCCTGGCACAGGTAAGTGATGCATACTTTGCAGTAATAATACAGTTTTGAATTGCAGTTGTATATATACTTTGGTTTGGTTACAGTTTGAATTACTGGTAATGCAATACTGTGGAATACTGTACATATACTTTGTATTGACTTTTCACTAGCAGGTCATGTAAATTACTTTTCAGATTACTTTTCTTAGTGTCATATACCTGGATACTACACTGTGACATTTCCTGTAAACAGGTAAGTAAAAACGTTTTAGTTATTCTGTTTCAGTTTTATAGATTTTCATAGGTTTTCCAACTCCACACTTAGAAACTTTTCACAGAAAAAACATTCAATGTTATCCTATGGAGGAAAATAGGGTTATCGGTTCAAAGGTAAGTATTCGGTTGTGGGAGTTGGTGTTCTGGGAGTAGACTCAGGGGTCCACCAGGGTCAAAGATGCACTCTTGTTACACCCTCCGCTCCACTAGGGAGGCTGGGTGCAGTGCACTGTGTTGGCGTCGGGCGCCCTGTAGCTTTCAATGGGGAGTCTCTGGTTTGCAAACACACTGCTGGCTCGGGGATGAAGGTCTTCTGGGTGCGACCACCACTTGGAGTGGTAAGTTGGGATGTTGGGGGTTGGTTAGGCACCATCGGTTGGGCCACCCAAGGTCGTAGAGCATCGGTTGCAGGGGTGCCTTTCAGGGTCGGATCTTCTTACTGGCTTCTGGTCGCAGTTGGGGCGGGGGGGGGGAGGGGGGACCTTCTGGTTTGAGGCTGCAGGCGTTGGCTGGAGGCTTGAGGCAGATCAGGGGTCACCGGATCTCGGTTCAGGATCGCCGGGGAGACCTCCTCTTTGTGTTGGGCCTCTCTAACTGGGTGTCGGGTGAGGAGTGGTGCAGACACGCAGACTTTGCCGGACCTGGAGTCTGTTGGTGAACAAATCCGGTGTTCACGGGAGACAGTCTTTTCTTTTGAAGGCAGAGCAGGTCCTCTGGTTTCTTGAGGCTGCTGGCTTCAGGACACACCTGAGTTTCGCTTCTGCAGGTTCGAGGTGGGGACAGGCCAGTAGGGCTGGGGCTAGGTCAGTGGGCGTCTTCCTCTTGTTAGCTTCGGCACGGCTGTTCGGTCCTTCTTTTCTTGTAGTTTCTTCTGGTCTGAGGAAGCAAGGTACAGGGGTTCCCCTAAATACTAGATTTAGGGGCGTTACAGGTAGGTAAAAAGGTTGGGACCGATGGGTTCCTTCCCTGGGGTGGGTACACCCCCTATTATGCCACCCTCCAGTGGGAGGGGGGCATAAGCCTTTCCCTGGTTGGCTGAGTCCCCCCATCTGCAAGATGGCGGGGACTGAGTTGTGCTTTTCCTCGCCTCCCCCTCCTGAGGGGTGGAGTTGTCGGAGGTGGGCACACTTCTATTCCTCACTTGTTTTCTGCCGGTTCTCCTGCCCAAAGTGGGGGTCAGAACCAGTGGGGGCCAGTTGCTGAAAGCAGCAAGTGGCCTGGGGAAGCTCATAAACCCGGCAAGCCTTTGAAGCTTCCTCTTCGTGAACCCTGCCCATCCTGGGGTCGGATGCTTGGCACCTCGTACCAGGATGTGCATTGTTTCAGGCCCCAGAGAGCAGCAAGCTCTTGACCCAGGGGTCTAGAAACATGTATGGTGGTGGCAGCTGAAAGCAGACACTCCGCCTGGACATTAGTGGTAGGTTAGTTTTCAGGGGGCATCTCTAAGATGCACTCTGTGTGCATTTTTCATTAAATCTCACATTGGCATCAGTGTGGGTTTAATGTGCTGAGAAGTTTGATACCAAACTTCTCAGTTTTCAGTGTAGCCATTATGGTGCTGTGAAGTTCGTAATGACAAACTCCCAGCACCATATACTTTTAATGGCAGCACTGCACTTACAATGTCTAAGAATGGACTTACACACTGTAGGGGTACAGGGCTTCTGCACCTGTACCCTCACCACTGGTATAGTGCACCCAGCTAGAGGGGTGACTGACCTATGCCAGGGCAGTGGGTTGTAGGCATGGCATACAGGGATGGGTGCCATGTCGACTCTTCACTTTGTTCTGCACCAAAACACGCAGCCTGCAAAGGCAGTGCGAGTGAGAAGGTACAGGACCTCTTAGGGTGGCACAATAAGTGCTGCAGCCCTTGGGGGCCTTCTCTGGTCACAGTGCCCTGGGTATCTGTGGTACCATTTACCAGGGCCTGACCTGTGGCCAGAGATGCCAATTGGGTTTAGGATTCAATGCAGTTTTAGGGAAAGAACATAGGCCCTGGGTACCTGGTTAGCAGGAGACCAGGGCACACTCAGTCAAAGCACATCAGCAATTCAGCAAAAAGTGGGGGCAAGCATGCAGAAAGAGCACTTTCTCACAGACCGCCCTAGCCGTTAGGCCAACTACTTTACCATTGTCTTGTATGATATGTGATTCACTTTCCCTCTGCTACCCTTCTCTATTCAAATAACTGACTAACATATCCACCACTCAAATTAGTTTCATGTTTCACTATACGAATTCACCACTAATCCTTTTATGGGTTCCGGAGTAGCGTGCTACTCGCCGAAAAAAGAGCTTCAACACCCCATCGGGGGTAACAAGCGCTATATAAATGCAAACTTTTTTCCCTCTTCTATCCCTCCGCTATCCTTATCAATCCAAATAACTGACTAATATCCACCACTCAAATTACTTTCATATTTCACTATACTAATTCAACACTAATCTTTTATGGGTTCCGGAGTAGCGTGCTACTCACCGAAAAAGCGCTTTGACGCCTCGTCGGGGGGTAGTAAGCGCTATATAAATGCAAATACAATACAATCTGACCCAGCCTACATTAAGGGACAATTCCCATTGGACTCCCTAGTGGTGTCCAACGCGCGTAAAAGGGCCATCTCCCAAACTACAGGAGATCCTCCGCCCGGTAAGGAATCCAAGCTTCTTGATGCATTGGGGGGAAAAAGGGTAGCCTCTCAGGCAGCCAACTTCTGGTGCATCTCTAACATACAAGTGTAAGAAACTGGCTCTATATATACTATACCAAAATGAGGTATAGTGTGTATAGAGTCCAAGAGTCCCCAAAGGTAGGCAGAGGTTAAAGTTAGATAGAACCTTACTCTCTAATAGTGGTAGCTTGGTCGAGCAGTAAGGCAGTATCAGAGGACAGTGTTAAGCATTTGATGTACACACTCAGTCCGCAAATGAATTCACACACTCAAGAACTGAACTCTAGGCCAATTGTTGTTGAATAAAAATATACTGTTAATTTTTAGAACCAAGCAAGCCTGGTACAGGTAAGCATTAAATACTTTTCAGTAATAAGTTACTTGATTGTAATACAGTTAAAAAATGCAGTAGAAATTGTACTTAGTTTGATTTACAGGGGAGCAGTAGTATGCAACACTTAGCAAATGCAGTACATTGAAATGAATAGGCTTTTTCAGTAAATTACAGGTAAGTTACTTTTTACGTTACTTTTCTAACTCCGTGCTGGATACCTAGATTCAGCACTGGGCCATTTCCTGGAAACAGGTAAGTAATTACATATCTGAAAGAGACACGTTAGTGACAGATTCCTTACCTTAGAATATCCCCAGGCGTCAGGCTGGATCCGGAAAGTTTTTGCGTAGCAGTACCCTTGCGCGTCTGTAGGCGGCGTCGTGCGGCTCCGCGTCCCTCGTCGTGATCGCCGGGATGACGTCGCGGGCAGTACTTAGACGCCGCCCCTGCGCGCTGACGTCAGTTCTTTTTTCCGCGCCAGTAAGCGCAGATCCGGGAAGAGCAGTGCCCTAGTCATTTTTTGACTAACTTTTTTGGGTGATTTTTTCACTGTTTTTCTTCGAGTCAACTAGGCTCCGAGGTGTCAGTAGGGATGCCCGGCTTCAAGCCATGCGACGTCTGTGGTCGAATGATGTCGATCACAGACCTGCACTTAGTGTCTCTACTGTCTCGGCCACGACACAAAGTCGTGTTCCGACTGCCGGGCCTTACACCCGAAGGCTTTTCGAGAGCGGTCTCGAAAGCTACTCGAGGTCCGGCAGTCGGCTCCGCGCCGCACCAAGCCCCGGTCATGCGAGAGGTCGAGGGGCCGGTCGCGGAGTCCTCGCCGGTCGTCGGAGTCCAAGTCTTCGCACTACTCGGGTAAGTCGAAGCACAAAAAGTCTAAGAAGCACCATCGCTCTAAGACTTCGCCTCGCCGGTCTCGCGACTCGGCTGAGGCCCCTGTCGGCACCGTCCCCGCGGCTCCGGAGGTGCCTGTGGAGCCGCCCCCGCATTACCCGTCCTTCCCGGGTTCGGGGGCGACTCCGGCCGAGATACAGAAGTTCCTGTCTGCCATGGCCCGCCTCTTCGGGCCTCAAGGCCCCTCCGGTGCGCCTTCGGGCCCCGCGGGCCCTGATGGGGTTGCCCCGGCGCCGCCGACGACTCCGGTCCCGGCGCCGCCTGTCTCACCAGCCTCGGCCCCGGCCTCGATCCCGGCTCCTGTGGTACCGCAACCCCCATCGACGCCGGTTGACCTAACCACGCCTCCGCCGACGCCGATGTCCCCGGTGCCGTTCCTGAAGCCGTCCGGGGCTCCGGGCGGCGTCGTTCCCCGGTTCTCTCCGGATCCGGACGCGGCGTCGGACCGACGTCGCCCGACGCCGGCTCTGGCGCCAATGAGACCTTGGGTCCCTGACGTCCCCCCTCCTCCTTATTTTCTGTCGGAGGAGGACCAGGAGAGCTGGGAGGGGTCGGAAGACCCTCTCACACAGCAGTGAGAGTATGATGAGGACTGGGCAGAGGAACTAGGGGATGCCAGTGGTCTAGATACTTCCCCTGACACTGGCATGCTGTCTCCTCCTTCCGTGGCTACGGAGGAGGGAGCAAATTTCGCAACGGTGTTGCGTAGAGCAGCTGGAGCCTTACACCTCCAATTGCCTACAGTGGCTGTCAGGACTAACCTCCTCACGGAAGTGCTTCAGCCGGCAGCTACCTCCTCGGAGCCATTGCTGCCGTTTAATGATGCACTGTCTGACGTTCTTTGGGCACCTGGTCCAAGCCCGCCACAGTGGCTCCTGTGGATAGGAACGTGGCCCGACGCCATCGCCCTGCTCCGGGCGACCCCTTGTTTCTCTCTCAACATCCCACCCCCGAGAGCTTGGTTGTCCAAGCCTCTGCCTCCCAAACCGCCTTCCCTACCGCCCCTCCGGATAGGGAATCCAAACGCCTGGACCAATTTGGGAAGAAGGCCTTTTCTTCCTCCAGTGCTGGCTTGCGGTCCGTCAACACCACTTGCCTCTTGGGCCGATATTCCCACTCCTTGTGGGATTCGGTGGCGCTCGTTTTGCCCCAGTGTCCTGAGGAGGTCCAGACACTGCTATCCCGCACCAATGCGGAAGGAAGGGATGCGGCAAAGTACACCATCCGTTGTGGCCTTGATACCGCCGACTCGCTGGGCAGATCGCTTGCAACGACGGTGGCGCTGCGTCGCCACGCCTGGCTGAGAACAACTGGTTTCTCGGGTGATGTCCAGAATACACTCATGGACATGCCCTTTGATGGAGTCGGTCTTTTTGGTTGCAAAGCAGACCATGCGCTGGAGCGCTTTAAGGACTCACGGGCTACTGCCAAGTCCCTGGGCCTTTCTGCTGTGCGCCCTCCGCTTACCTCTGCTTTTCGCCCCTTTCGTGGCCACGGAAGGGGCGCCCAGTCACGTCTGCTGCCCAGCCACCGGCCCGCGCAGCAAGCGTCTTCGCGTGGCCGAGGACGTGGCTTCCGCCGTGGCGCATCGGGTAACCAGCGTGCGGGTCAGGCCACCAACCCCGTCCGCGGCCTCCAAGCCCTCCTAGTCCTTCTTTTCAGGTGCACAGCACGCCAGTAGGGGGCAGGGTCCGCCATCACCTTCATCACTGGCGTGCCATCACCTCGGACAGGTGGGTCTTGGACATTGTCCGAAGGGGCTACTCCCTCCCGTTCGAGACCACCCCCCCAGCCATGCCACCTCAATTCCACCGCATGTCAGGGGATCACTTGGTGCTTCTGCAGAAGGAAGTCACGGCCCTCTTGGCCAAGAGGGCCATCGAGCATGTTCTGACCCCAGAAGTAGGACGTGGTTGCTACTCCCACTACTTTCTGGTGCCCAAAAAGGACAAGGAGGACATGCGTCCTATCTTGGACCTCCGGAACGTCAATCGCTTCCTCCGGAAGGAGAAGTTCAAGATGCTCACCCTAGCTCAGGTCTTGACTGCCCTCGACCCTGGAGACTGGATGGTAGCGTTGGACTTACAGGACGCATATTTCCACATCCCCGTCCTGCCGGCCCACCGGCGTTACCTGCGGGTCATGGTGGGCCTCGAGCATTTTCAATTCACCGTGCTCCCCTTTGGCCTCACAAGTGCCCCTCGGGTGTTCACGAAAGTGATGGCGGTGGTCGCAGCTCATCTGCGCCGGGCAGGGGTTCCAGTCTTCCCCTACCTCGACGACTGGCTGCTGAAGGCGGCCTCGTCCCAGGCAGTCGTCTCCCACCTCCAGACTACGGCCGAACTCCTGCACTCGCTGGGGTTCTCCATCAATGTGCCGAAGTCGCACCTGATTCCTTCTCCACAGCTCCTTTTCATCGGAGCAGTTCTGGACACGACGCAGTTTCGGGCCTATCCTCCCGAACGGCGAGTCCGCGATATTCAGGCTATGATTCCGATCTTTCAGCCTTTATCCTGGGTTTCGGTACGGATGACCCTGAGGCTGCTGGGCCTCATGGCCTCCTGCATCCTGCTGGTCGATCATGCCAGATGGCATATGCGGGCTCTGCAGTGGGACCTGAAGTTCCAGTGGGCGCAGCACCAGGGCAACCTGTCCGATCACGTCCAGATCTCGGAGGGGACTGCAAAACAGTTGCAGTGGTGGCTCTCGAACCGGCAATGGGTCATGGGCAGATCCCTCTCCCTTCCCCAGCCAGAGCACACGGTTGTGACGGACGCGTCCCTTCTGGGATGGGGCGGTCACATGGGAGAGGCGGAGATCAGAGGCCTCTGGTCTCCGGCGGAGTCCCGGATCCATATCAACATTCTGGAGCTCCGGGCGATCCGACTTGCACTCAAGGCATTCCTTCCCTCTGTCAAAGGGACGGTGGTGCAGGTGTTCACAGACAACACCACCGCCATGTGGTACTGCAACAAACAGGGCGGGGTGGGGTCGTGGACCCTATGTCAGGAGGCTCTGCGCCTCTGGACATGGCTGGAACATCAGGGCATATTCCTGATGGTTCAACACCTGGCAGGTTCCCTGAACGCCAGGGCGGACGAACTCAGCCGCAGGTGCATGATGGATCACGAATGGCGTCTTCACTCGGAAGTGGCGCAAGGACTCTTTCTACAGTGGGGAGAGCGTTGGTTAGATCTATTCGCCACCGAAGAGAACGCGCAATGTCATCAGTTCTGCGCGTTGGAATTTCCAAGGCGGCACTCGCTCGGCGACGCTTTTCGTCGCGAATGGAGTTGCGGTCTGTTGTACGCCTTTCCGCCTATACCACTTCTACCCAGAGTGTTGAAGAAGATTCGGCGCGACCGGGCCCAAGTCATTCTTGTGGCTCTGGACTGGGCTCGAAGAGTTTGGTATCCCGAGCTACTCAGTATGAGCGTCGATCCCCCGATCCGTCTGCCTCTTCGGGAGGATCTTCTGTCGCAGCAGCAGGGGACAGTCCTCCACCCGAACCTGTCCAGTCTCCACCTCCTTGCGTGGAGATTGAGCGGCGGCAGTTGATTCCTTTCGACTTGCCTCCCGAAGTTTGTGATGTGATTCTAGCAGCCAGGCGTCCCTCCACTAAGGTGGTATACGCCTGCGTTGGAACAAGTTTGTGGCATGGTGCACAGCAAAGGCTGTGAATCCCCTCTCTGCCCCTCTTTCTGAGGTTCTTCTGTTCCTTCTTTCTCTGGCCCAACAGGGTTCTGCCCTGGGTACCATCAAGGGCTATCTTTGTGCCATTTCGGCCTTCCTCAGGCTTCCTGATCAGCCCTCCCTTTTCAAGTCCCCTGTTAACAGGTTCCTAAAAGGCATTACATACCTCTTCCCTCCTGTTCCGTTTGTGATGCCTCAGTGGGATTTGAACTTGGTTCTTACCTTTCTCATGTGCGCTCCCTTTGAGCCTCTACATAACTGTCCTCTTCGTCTTCTGACTCTGAAGACAGCCTTTCTGGTGGCCATCACCTCCGCTCGGCGGGTGAGTGAGCTCCAAGCTCTATCATGCAAACCTCCCTTTCTGTCTGTCCATCCAGACAAGGTTGTTCTTCGGACGCGTCCGTCCTTCTTGCCAAAGGTGGTTACTGCCTTCCACATTGGGCAGACCATCACTTTGCCCACCTTCTTTCCGCATCCTTCCAGAGAGGAAGAGAGGCTCCACCGTCTGGACCCAAAACGTGCGCTTTCCTTTTATATCAATTGCACACAACACTTCCGGGTGGATGACCAGCTCTTTGTTGGCTACGTGGGCGCCAAAAAAGGTCGGGCGGTGCACAAGAGAACCATCTCCCGCTGGGTAACCTTGTGTATCAAAGCCTGCTATTCTTTGGCTAAGAAGGAGCCTCCTGTTGGGCTGCGTGCCCATTCCACCAGGGCAACGGCTGCTACCACGGCTTTATGCCGCGGTGTTCCGCTGCAGGATATCTGTCAGGCAGCTACGTGGGCCTCGCTGCACACATTTACAAAGCATTACTGCCTTGACAGTCAGGTCCGGAGGGACGGCTTCTTTGGCCGTTCTGTCCTCCGGGACTTCCTTGTCTGATCTTTGTTCGCAGACCCACCACTGGGGTTGGTATTGCTGGGGTATCTATTCTAAGGTAAGGAATCTGTCACTAACGTGTCTCTTTCAGATGCACAAGTTACTAACTTGTGTAACGATATATCTGTAAGAGACGGTAGTTAGTGACAGATTCCTTACCGCCCCACCCATCCTCCCCGTTCTGCGAACTGATTTCTAGGGTTAAGGACATCCCTTTCACTGCCTGTAAGAAAGTGGCTCTGTATATACTGCACCAAAGTAAGGTTCAGTGTGCACAGAGTCCACAGTCCCCAGAGGTTTGGCAGAGGCTAAAGTTAGATATAACCTTACTCTCTAAAGTGGTAGCTTGGTCGAGCAGTAAGGCAGTATCAGAGGACAGTGTAAAGCATTTGTTGTACACACTCAGTCAGCAAATGAAGCCACACACTCAAGAACTGAACTCTAGGCCAATGGTTTGTATATAAAAATATAGTTGTTTTATTTTAGAACCAACAATGGGTGTCAAAATATACTTTCTCAGAATGAGATGCTTTAGTTAACTACTGTTCAATTGGCAATAGACTTTTGAATGCAATAGTTACAGTTGTTGCAATATGCAACACAATTTTAAACACAATTATACATTGAGCTCAATGGAAATTTCTGGTTAAATGCAATAGATTACTTTTTGGATTACTTTTCTAACCACGGGACTGGATCTTGGATTCAGTCCTGGGACACTTCCTGTAAACAGGTGAGAAAAAGCGTTTTGGTTATGGTAGTGATTTTTGAGGAATATTACTGTATTTCAAAAGTTGACACTTAGAAACTTTTCTGGGTAAAATTACCAATGTTATCCTAGGGAAGGAAATACAGTTTGCAAGCAAAGTATGTTTACGTTACTTTTGTAATCCAGTGCTGGACTCCTAGGTTCAGCACTGGGACATTTACTTAAAACAGGTAAGTAATTACGTTTTTGTAGTTTGTACGATTTTTAAAGAATATTTGTATGATTCAGAAATCGACACTTAGAAACTTTTTCAACAAAAAGCAGGCAATGATATCCTATGAGAGGAATTTCCAGTTACTGGTAAGTACGGTAAAAATTACTTTTCATGGTCGGTACTGGACTAAAAGATGCAGTACTGAGGTCTCTCCTGATAGTAGGTGAGTAATTCGGAATTCGTTACTGTTGTGATTTTTAAGCAATATTTTGGTATTTCAAAAGTGGACACTTAGAAGAAATTTCACAGAAAACCAGTCAATGGATCCCTATGTAAGAAAATTCAATTCGCCGGTAAGTTACTTTTAACGTTACTTTTGTAATCCAGTGCTGGACTCCTAGGTTCAGCCCTGGGACATTTACTTAAAACAGGTAAGTAATTACGTTTTGGTAGTCTGTACGATTTTTAAAGAATATTCTTGTTTTCAAAGTCGACACTTAGAAACTTTTGGAAGAAAAAGTGTCCATGTTATCCTATGAGGAAAAATGAGTTATCGGTCTCGAGGTAAGTAATCGGTCTTTTGAGTTAGGGTTCTGGGGTTAGACTCAGGGGTCTCCCAGGGTCAGTGATGCACTGTTGTTGCACCCTCAGCGGCACTAGGGCGGCCGGGTGCAGAGTGTTGAGGCCCAATGTTATCCTATGGAGGATAGGGGACTCCGGTTGGTGGCGGCTGGCAAGCAGGCCACGGGGTTGTGGGAGCAAAGCTCCTAGGGTTAAGATCAGGGCACGTTGGGGACCAAGTTAGCACCAAAGAGGCACCCTCAGCGGCACTAGGGCGGCCGGGTGCAGAGTGCTGTTTTGAGGTCGGGTGCCCTGTTGATTTCAATGGAAATTTTCGGTTTTGGTTTTCAGCTGCAGGCTCGGTCCAGGAAGACTTCCAGGAGGAACCAACAGCTGGGCAGGTAAGTTGGAGGGCTCGGGGACGTAGGTGCACCTCGGGTTCCTTTCTCCAGGGCGCAGGGCGTCTGGATGCAGGGGTGTCTTTTGAGGTCGGATTTCACCTTACCGGGCCACTCGCGGTTGGGGGTTCTCCGTGCAGAGGCTGCAGGCGACGTCGGGGAGTCCTGGAGGGGTCAACCCACGGTGGACTCGGACTCTGGAGAGCTGGGGGACCTCGCTGGGACCGGTGGGCCACTTGAACTCGGGCTGTAGGCGACGGGTGCAGTGGTGGTTCCAGGCGTCGGGTTTCTTTCTCCTCAGCAGGCTCGGAGTCTTTGTTTGGTGTTTCTTTTGAACAGAGCTGCTGTTCACAGGAGATCCGGTCTTTGTTGAAGGCAGTCAGTCCTCCCTGGGGTTCTGGAGGTCGCTGGCTGCAGGACAAGACTATTTTTGGCGCAGGATCTCTGGAAACTGCAGACGGGCCGGTAGGGCTGGGGCCAAGTCAGTTGTTCTCTGCAGTCTCCTCTGCTGGGCGTCTTCTTTCGTCCTTTTTCTTCTTAGGTTGCGGGAATCTAAGGAAGGAAGGTTCAGGGTGCCCCTAAATACTAGATTTAGGGGCGTTACAGGTAGGTAAAGGGCAGGGACCAATGGGTCCCTGCCCTGGGGTGGGTACACCCCCTATCCTGCCACTCTCCTGTGGGAGGGGGCAGGAGCCTAGTCCTGATTGGGCAGGGCTCCCCATCTTCAAGATGGCGAGAGCCCGGAGATGTGCTTCACCTCGCCTCCCCCACCTGAGGGGTGGGGTTGGCAGAGGGTGGCACACCCCCTTTCCTCCCTTGGTGTTTCCCTCCAGTCTTCCCACCAGGATGGGGGAGGAACCGGTGGGGACCAGTTGCGGAGTACAGCAAGTGGTCTGGGGAAGCTCACAAGGCGGAATGCCTTTGAAGCTTCCCCCTGCCCATCCTGGGGGAGGGGGCCTAGCACCTCACCCAGGACGTGCATTGTTGCAGGCCCGGGAGAGCGGATGGCTCTCTACCCAGGGGTCCAGCAACATGTCTGCTGTGTGGCAGCCTAGGCAGCCCCTCAGACAAGACGTGGATTGTAGGTTAGGTTCAGGGGGTAACTCTAAGTTGCCCTCTGATGTGCATTTTACAGTAAATCCCACACTGGCATCAGTGTGGGTTTACTGTGCTGAGGAGTTTGATACCAAACTTCTCAGTCTTCAGTGCAGCCATCATGGTGCTGTGGAGTACGTGCTGACGACCTCCCAGCACCATATACTCGGAATGGCAGCCCTGCACTTACAGTGCCCAGGAATGGGCCTGGGTACTGTAGGGGCACAGGGCTCATGCACCTGTGCCCTCACCACTGGCATAGGGCACCCAGCTAGAGGGGTGACTGAGGTATGCCAGGGCAGTGTGTTTGTGGGCATGGCACACAGGGATGTGTGCCATGTCGACTCTCTGTTTTGTTCTGCACCAAGACACTCAGCCTGCAAGGGCAGTGTGTGTGTGTCAGGGTACAGGGCCTCTAAGGGTGGCACAATAAGTGCTGCAGCCCTTAGGGGTCTTCTCTGGTCACAGTGCCCTGGGTACCTAGGGTACCATTTACCAGGGGCTTACCTGTGGCCAGAGATGCCAATTGGGTTTAGGCTGAGTACAGTTTTTAGGGAAGGAACACAGGCCCTGGGTACCTGATTGGCAGGGATCCAGGGCACACCAAGGAAAAGTGCATCAGTTATCAGGCAAAAAGTGGGGGGGTTACTGCAACAGAAACCCACTTTCCTACACTGCCCTAGTATTTTTCAGACACCTATGTCAGCTTCTTGCATGGCTCTGCGTTCCTGGCGCGGAAAGTCGTGTACAGAACTGACGTCAGCGCGCAGGGGCGGCGTCTAAGTACTGCGCGCGACGTCATCCCGGCGATCACGACGACGGACGCGGAGCCGCACGACGCCGCCTACCGACGCGCAAGGGTACTGCTACGCAAAAACTTTCTGGATCCAGCCTGACGCTTGGGGATATTCTAAGGTAAGGAATCTATCACTAACTACTGTCTCTTACAGATATATCGTTACACAAGTTAGTAACTTGTGCTTTGGTTATTCGCATGATTTTTAAAGAATATTTTCAGTTTTCAAAACTCCACACTTAAAAACTTTTTGGTTAAAAAGTGTCAATGTTATCCTATGGAAGGAAAACAGGTTAATGGTTCACAGGTAAGTAAATGGCTGTGGGAGTTAAGGTTCTGGGGTTACTCAGGGGTCCCCCAGGGTCAGTGATGCACTGTTGTTGCACCCTCAGCGGCACTAGGGCGGCCGGGTGCAGTGTGTTGAGGCCCAATGTTATCAAATGGGGGATAGGGGGCCTCCGGATGGTGGCTGCTGGCAAGCAGGCCACTGGGTTGTGGGAGCAAAGCTCCTAGGGTTAAGGTCAGGGCAAAGGGGGAAAAAAAGTAGCACAAAAGGTGTGCACCCTCAGCGGCACTGGGGCAGCCAGGTACAGAGTGCTGTTTCGACGTCGGGTGCCCTGTTTTCTATGGAGAACCTCCGGTTTGCAAAAGCACTGCAGGCAGGGAGACGAAGGACTTCTGGGTGCGACCACCACTTGGAGAGGTAAGTTGGGAAGTTATGGGTTGATTAGGCACCGTCGGTTTGGGCACACAGGTCCGTGGGGCGTCGGGTGCAGGGGTGCCGTTTGGGGTCAGATCTTCTTACCGGCTCCTGGTCGCGGTTAGGGGGGCCTTCTGGATTTAGGCTGCAGGTGTCGGCTGGAGGCTTGAGGCAGGTCAGGGGTCGCCGGATCTATGGTCAGGATCGCCGGGGTGACCTCCTCGTGGTTTTCCACTCGAGCTCAGGTCGGGTTCGGTGGGTGCAGTGTGGGCTGGATTAGCGGTCTCCGGTTGACACCAGAAGCTGCAGTTTGAACAAGTCCGGTGTTCACGGGAGATTCAGTCTTGGAAGTGAAGGCAGGCAGGTTCTCCGGGATTTTTGAGGTTGCTGGCTGCTGGACACGCCGGGATTTCGCATGAGCAGGTTCGAGGGGAGACATGCCTGTAGGGCTGGGGCCAAGTCAGTGGGCGTCATCCTCTTGTTAGCTCTGCACGGCTCTTCGTCCTTCTTATCTTCTTTTCTTGTCGTTTTTGGATCTGAGGAAGGAAGGTTCAGGGTGCCCCCTAAATAGTAAATTCTGATGGATACATCTGCCTGTGGATTCCTCACCTTTTGACTATCCCCTGTGCCATCATTCCGCGGAAACTTTTTCCTAGCTCTCCACGCCGACGAGGTCGTCACAATACCACGGCTCCGCTCGTGACTCGGTATGACGTTACCGGAGCCATTAGAGCCTCGTCGGCGTGATGACGTCAGTTCCCTTTTTTCCGCGCTGTCGACGCGTAACGGTTTCTTGGGACTCTCCATACTGTTAGTAGATACTTTGTGCTCTTTTCGAGTATTCTCTGTAACGAGTTGGAAATGGCGACTTAGAGGAAGTCTGGATTTAAGCCTTGTTGAGAGTGTGGGGGTCACATGTCGATCACTGACCCTCATGAAGATTGTTTATGGTGCTTATCGTCGGATCACGACGTCAAGGAATGTTCTTGCTGCCGCAAGATGAATCCTAAAGGAAAGAGGCCAAACTCTTTATTGCCAAAGCTCGTAAGGAGAAAAGGGTGAGAAAACAGTCAAAGTCCAAGTCTAGGTCGTCGACTTCGCACACCTCGAAGTCGAGAAAACATAAAAAGAAGAGGCATGGCTCTCGACGTCGATCGTAGAAGGGGAGGACTTCGAGATCTCCTTCTCCAGTGCCTCGACGTCGTCGAAAGGACTTTCTCACCATCGCCATTGCCTTCTCCCCAGATGGCTCCGAGTCACTCACCTTCTCCTGGGAAGTCGCCGACGCCGAGGGGCACCCTGGAGTCGGAGGGTTTGCCGGCTCAGGAAGAGCATTCCCCTGTTCATGAAACTGAGCCTATGGATCCGCCGGTGAATCCGGTCGTTCCGGCGTCGGAGTCTCCAAGAGTGGATCCTAATCCGACTCCGTATCCTGAGATGCCGACTCCAGGCACTGATCCGTCGCATTTCTTGAATGCAATGTACGGAGTCTTCGCCAAAGCAGCCTTCCCCTCCGGAGCACCTGCTGGTCCCGTGGGTCAGCTGGCGTTTAGTTTGGGTGGTCGTCTTCCGTATGCTCAGGCGCCCTTTATGCCTTTTATGCCGACGGCGCCGTCATGGCAGTTTCTGGCTCCAAGGTTCTCGACACCGCTTGCGGAGTCGCCGGCGCTGTCTAGAGCCCCTTCCTCTCGGATTCGTACGGCGCCTGTACCTGTTTCGGAACCTCCTTCGACGCCGGTACCGGAGCTCTCGGTGCCGCGTCCGGCGCCGTAGACGCCGCAACTGAGGCAGCGCTAGAGGAGAGAGGCGCAGAGATTGTTGGAGGAGGAGCAGTGTCTGTGTCGAGATGATGTGGAAGAGGGTGAATTACAGGAGTCGTGTGATGACTTTGAAGGTCTTCAGGAGGCTAGTGGTCTAGATACCTCTCCTGAATGGGAGCTTACTACTTCCAGGGTTTCTCCACCTCAGGAAATTGCTCCATATCACATGGTCATCAGGAAGGCTGCGGAGCTTTTAGATTTACAGCTGCCTACAGCGGAGTATAGGCCGAATTTGCTCACAGAGGTTCTGCATTCTTCCTCTTAATCTGTTAAGCCTTTATTGCCTTTCAATGAAGCTTTAACCGAGCCTATTTTGGAAGTGTGGCGGAAGCCTTTATCCTCTCCTGCGGTTGCTAAAGCTGTGTCAAGGAGGTATAGATCTGCTCCAGGGGACCCTTCATTTCTGTCTTCCCATCCATCTCCGGAGAGTCTGGTGGTGCAGGCTTCCTGCTCTAAGCAAGCTTCGAGTGCTTTTCCTCAGGCTCCGGCTGACGGGGAATCCAAAAAATTGGAGCAATTGGCAAAGAAGGTGTTTTCATCTTCTAGTATGGCCTTGAAGTCTACTAATGCCACATGTTTGCTGGGCCGTTACATTCATGCCTTGATGGATTCTGCGAAGCAGTTGGTGCCCAAGTTGCCTGATGAAGAGCAGGGTAACTTTATGGAGGTGTTGTCAGATGCTCAGGCAGCGGCTCATCAGGTCGTTCAATCTGCACTTGATACGGCTGATTCTGTTGCCAGGGTCATTGGTTCATCGGTTGTCACCAGAAGGCAGGCTTGGTTGAAGTCATCTGGATTTTCGCCTGATGTACAGGCAACCCTCCTTGATTTACCGTTTGATGGCTCGAAACTGTTTGGGGAGAAAGCTGATTCAGCTCTTCAGCGGTTCAAGGACAGTAAGGCTACAGCTAAATCCTTGGGACTTCGTGGTCAGTCTAGTGGGTTTGGTTACAGGAAGCAAGGCTTTGGAAGGTCGGCCTTTCGTCAGACCCAGCAGCAGCAGCAAAATCCGCTCTATAGATCCTATAGAGGGAGAAACAGAGGGCGTCTACGTGGTTCAGCTCTCCTCCTCCTCTACCTCTCCTACCCCCCCTGGTAACGCAGGAAAGCAGCCCTAGATCCGTCATCCTGGATCATGTGGGTCCTGTAGGGGGTCGGTTGTCTCACTTTCTACGGGGTTGGAAATCGGTTACCACAGACCTTTGGGTTTTAAACCTTGCAGAGAATGGGTACGCCCTTCCCTTTCGGGAGTTTCCTCCCCCTCACCCTCCTTGCCAAGGCTTTTGTTCGGAGGATCATTTGCTCCTTCAGAAGGAGGTTCTTGCCTTGTTGCAGAAAGGTGCGATAGAGGTGGTTCTCTTCCAGGGGATACTCATCAATAGTCATAAGCACTGAATAATCTCCGCCCACGTGCGGGAACCCGGAGCATATATAAAAATACATATATATGTGTATGTAGTAGAAAAGGAGTACATAGTACGAAATAACACACACATATACATGTATTACATAAAAAATATGCAGCCTCAAACATATCCAATAGGCTAAGAAGCCAGAATTACATGTATTTCTCTAGTATGAAAATGCCATATAAACATATAATGTAAGAGAAGGACATGTACAGTAAGAGCATTCCGCAAAAAACCTTTTATTTTCATCAAGAAAACAGTAATGCCAGGCAATTAGCCCAAATAAGGCTGCATAAATAAATAACATCCCTGTACAGAAAAGGAAAAACTGGCACCTCGCCTTTAAGGCCTCAGACTCTGAGCACTATGCCTTTAAGACCTCCAGGAGCCCCTGCTCCCATCATGCACCACAGGTGACAGTTAGGTCAGTTCTTTTTCCGGCTCCTTCTGTGAGGAACCTGGAGCTTGAGCTTAACTGATTTTGACTTTTCCAGTCAGAATTTATATTTCCAACAATATTCTAACAATATTTCTTTTTACTGGTTTTAATATCAGTCTTTTTCTGACTAATTGACATTCTTTTTAGTCAGATATGCTACCTTTATTCGATAAATGTCCTTCCTGTGGGAAGAAGATGGCCAAATCCGATCCTCATTCGGTCTGTGTCGTGTGTCTTCCTTCTTCTCACAACACAGAGACATGCTACCACTGTCGTCAACTTTCAAGTCGAACATTGAAAGACAGAGAGAAGATCAGACTTCTAGCCTTGATGGTGAACGGAAAGAAAAGTGGCCCAGAAAGTCATCATCCATCTGGAGGGCCCTCTTCGCCAAGGAAACGGCGAAAATCTACTTCACCAAAAGCTGGAAGTAAGAAAAAACATCATAGCATGTCGTCGACGTCGAGACCAACCAAACAAGTCAAGTCGGCGTCTAAGACAAGATCGCCGTCGAGAAGTAAGTCGACGTCGAGAGCTATGACCCAAGTGAGATCGAGATCGACGTCGAAGGCAAGATCGCCGTCGAGAGAGACCGACCTCGAGATCGACGTCGAAGGCAAAATCGCCGTCGAGGAGTACGCCGTCGAAAAGTAAGTCGACGTCGAGACATGTTTCGGGCTCGAAGCATGATAGACCTCGGTCGACGTCGAAACGTCCGTCGACATTATTTCAGAGGTCGACGTCGAGATCTCCGCCACCTTCTCGAAGGTCGGCGTCGAGTCTCTACAATTCACCCTCTCGGACCCGTCAGCGGTCTACGTCGAGGGCAGGGTCGACGTCGAAGACACCGCATGAACACCAGCGGTCGTCGTCGAAGAGACCGACGTCGAGGGCTTCGTCCCATAGATCTCCACCGTCAAGAGTTTCACCTCCACGGTCGTCGTCGATGGTGGCTCATTCTGGTTCGACGTCGAGGCGTTCGACGTCGAGGGACAAGCAAGTTATTCCAGCTGAAGGTTTAGAAAAATCATCTTCAAAATCACGGTCGACGTCGAGGGAAGCTTCTTCCTCGCCTGGTATAACTATTATTCAGGTTACACCGGAGGGCTCTCCGGCGAGAGACAAATCTCCTCCCATCAATATGTCACCCAGATGGTTGGAAGACATTAGGCACTGGAAGAACAAACCCAGATCTACTGAAAGACTTCCTCCCACGGAATCCGCAAGATCTTCCGCTGGTAGGTCCCCGAGACGTTCCAGATCTCCATTAAGACGGCATTCACGTTCAAAAGAACGCTCAGAACCCCGCCGATCACATACGCCAAGGAGAAGACAGAGGTCTCCTACAACGACCTCATCAACAAGGTCATCGTATAGAGACTATTCCCCTACTATATCGTCAACCCCACCATCCAGAGTTTCTCCTGTTGACGATATGGGGACATTCAACGAGGTTCTCTGTAGAGGTGCCAGCAAGTTGAATATAACCATGACTGTGCCTCAGGTTTCTACATCTGTTATATTCGAAACTTTGCACCATCGAGCTTCTGCAAAGCCTCTTCTACCTTTGGTACCAGGATTATTAGAGCCTGCGATGAAGACTTTTTGACACCTGCCACAGTGGGCTCGGGTCCCGCAAGGATTTCAAAAAGTATAAGGCCCCAGACCAAGATCCTTTATTTCTGCGGTCTGACCCGCCACCGGATTCTCTTATAGTCGCCGCCGCCAGAAAAGCACATGCAAATACCTCTGTCATCTGCTCCTCCAGAGAAGGATAGCAAAAACATGGATTCTTTGGGACGGCGAATGTGCAATACATCAGGATCCGTTATGAGAGTGGCTAGTGCAGCCGCTCTACTGGGACGATATGACCTGTCTTTATGGGACTCTCTGACGAGATTCACAGACAGATTACCCAAAGAGGATCAAAAGATTTTCTAGAGATTGTACAGGAAGGGGGCCTGGTTGCTAATCAGATCATTAGTACAGCGGCCGACTCTGCAGATTTGGCAGCTCATGGGTACGCACATGGCGTTTGTTCCCGAAGATCAGCCTGGCTTCGACTCACAGGTCTCAAGCCCGATGCTCAAAGAAAGATAGCCAATCTGCCCTTTAATGGATCATCGTTGTTTGGTTCACATGCTGACGACGAAATGGCAAAAATGAAAACTGAGTTGGATACTCTCAAGGCTGTAGG
This sequence comes from Calotriton arnoldi, assembly GCA_963921515.1. NCBI lineage: Eukaryota > Metazoa > Chordata > Amphibia > Caudata > Salamandridae > Calotriton > Calotriton arnoldi. The sequence continues at coordinate 5,888,189 of CAWUFW010000098.1, forward strand.
CCTCGAAAAGAAGAAAGAATTTCGTCGTCGTTTTCGCCTCTATGATAAACGCTCTTTTCAACAGCGAGGTCAATCATCTAACTGGTCATCGCAGAACCAAGGTCAGACGCAACAAAGATCCCAGTTCCAGCAACGTAGACCTGGACGTGGCAGAGGTGGAAACAAACAGTCAACAGCACCAAAGCAGCCACAAAAGCAATGAGATGTCTTCCTCCAAAGCTGTTGTCCACTCCGGTGGGAGGAAGTGTTTCATTACATCTGGAGGAGTGGAGACGTATAACAAAAGACAAATGGGTCATCAACATTGTTCAGAATGGCTATCTTCTCAGATTCATAACTCCTCCATCAATACCTCCAAGAGGCATTTCTCACCACAACAAACGATTGTTACAAAAGGAGATAAACACCTTAGTGAAGAAAGGAGCTATAGAAAAAGTCCCCGCTCCTCAAAGAAATCAAGGAGTCTACTCTCGTTACTTCCTTGTAAGAAAAAGAGGCCCCGCCACAGAATACAGACCTATTCTGGACTTGAGACTGTTGAACAAACACATTCGCAGAGAAAAATTTCGAATGTTGGCACTCCATCAAATTTTCCCACAGCTTCATCAAGAGGATTGGATATGCTCCATCGACTTGCAGGATGCATACTTCCACGTACCAATCTCAAAGAAACATCGCAAATTTCTACGCTTTCGAGTGTCTTTTCAACATTACCAGTACTCAGTTCTCCCGTTCGGGCTCAAATCAGCTCCCGAACATTCTCCAAATGTATGGCTGTGGTGGCCGCTTTTCTCCGCAAGCAGAAAATATTCATATATCCTTACCTAGACGACTGGCTCCTGAAGAGCTCATCTCCAACTCTGCTGCAGGATCATCTCACGTGCTGCCTTCAGCTTCTCCACAACTTGGGCCTTCACTTCAATTTCAAGAAATCCATACTAAATCCAACGCAAAAGATCCATTACCTAGGCTCCTTCCTGGACACCAAAAAAGCAAGCGTGTGTCCTTCGGAGGAGAGATTGTCATCAATCCAAGGAAAATGTCTGACTCTTCTTCACACGCATCTCCCAACAGTTCGACAGGTGTCATCACTACTGGGATCGATGGCATCGTGCATATTTATAGTACCAAACGCACGATTACACATGCGTCCACTACAACAATGTTTGGAGGACCAGTGGATGCAAGTATCAGGGCGCTGGGAGGATCAGGTAATTCTCCATCAATCAGCCAAAGACTCCATCCGGTGGTGGATGAAGCGATCGCACCTGATGAAGGGAGTCCCTTTCCATCAGGACCCTCCAACCCAGACTTTAGTCACGGACGCCTCTCTCCAGGGTTGGGGTGCTCATATGGGCCCTCTGCAAGTACAAGGTCTATGGTCCGACTCCGAAAAGAGCTACCACATCAACCTGCTAGAACTGAGAGCAGTACATCTAGCACTCAAGTCCCTGGTTCTGTACAAGTCTCGCTCCATTCTGATCCAAACGGACAATACAACGACGATGTATTATTTGAACAAACAGGGAGGTACCCGATCAAGGACACTCTGCATAGAGTCTCAAACCATATGGAACTGGCTTCTAGCGAGAGACCTGTCAATAGTAGCCATTCATCTACCGGGCTCTCTCAACTCCCAGGCGGACTTCCTCAGCAGAGACTTCGTCGAAGCCCACGATTGGGTTCTCAACAACGAAGTCGCTCAAAGCATCTTTCGAGAATGGGGAACGCCAGACATCGACCTGTTTGCAGACGCGGTAAACGCAAAATGCCCCGCCTTCGCATCCAGGTGTCCCCAACAAGGATCTCGAGGGAATGCCCTTTTGATCGAATGGTCTCAGAGCTTACTGTACGCCTTTCCACCGATTCCGTTGATACCAGTTGTAATCAACAAGCTGTACAGGACCACCTCCAGGATGATCCTAATAGCCCCGGAGTGGCCTCGCCAGTGGTGGTTTCCGGACCTCCTTCAACTATCGGAAGTACCACACAAGAGGTTGCCATGCCGCCCGGATCTCCTATCCAAACAGGCAGGGAGAGTATTCCATCCCAACCTGTCCTCCCTCCGGTTGACAGCATGGCTCCTGAAGTCATACAATATGGACACCTACAATTGAATCCAGACTGTATGGCTATTCTCAAAGAAGCGAAAAGACCTTCCACGAGGAAATCATATGCCTTTAAGTGGAAGCGGTTCTTCCCTTGGTGTGTGGACAATGGACATGATCCCATCCGGGGTCAGGAACAGGTGATTTTACCCTATTTGCTGCATTTGGCTAGATCTGGTCTTCAGTTCTCTTCTATCAAAGTCCACCTTGCAGCAATCACAGCCTATAGGAAGTCCCCCACCAGGCTTCTTTGTTTAGAATTCCGGTGGTAAAGGATTTCCTTGAGGGCTTAAAAAGGTTTATCCACCAGTCAGGTCTCCTCTCCTCCTTGGGAGCTTAACATGGTGTTAACAAAATTGATGGGGTCTCCTTTCGAGCCTATTCATAAAGCTTCCTTGCAGCATTTAACATGGAAAGCCGCGTTCCTGGTGGCCATTACTTCTGCTCGCAGGGTCAGTGAGATCCAGGCTCTTTGCTGTAAGGAACCTTATACTGTGTTTCACGCTAACAGAGTAGTTCTCAGAACTCATCCTAGCTTTTTGCCTAAAGTGGTCTCGGACTTCCATATTAACCAGACTATCACTTTACCTACCTTTTTTCCGAATCCTTCGAATCCTCCGGAAAGATCTCTTCACTCACTAGATCTCAAGAGGGTTCTGAAGTTTTATTTGGACAAAACAAAGACACTGAGGAATTCGGAACGTTTGTTTATTAACTATGGTCCTGTTAATACAGGTTCTGCAGCTTCCAAGAGATCCATTTCTAGATGGATAGTTTCTTGTATTCTACTGTCATACCAATTGGCCAACAAATCCCTTCCGGGGAAGCCTAAGGCACATTCCACTAGGGGGAAAACTTCTACCACAGCTCTCCTGAGGAATGTCCCCATGGCAGAGATTTGTAAAGCAGCTACATGGCGATCAGTTCATACCTTTACTCGCCACTACTGTTTAGATGCTGACACGCAGGCAGATGCTCAGGTTGGGCAGGCCTCGCTGAGAAACTTGTTTGCAAATACTGTTTAAAATGTGTATCTTAATTGAGTTCTCTGTGTTTTGCTCGTCCGCACGGAAGTGGGTATGGGCTTGCTACTCTATTCAGTGCTTATGACTATTGATGAGTATCCCCTGGAAGAGAAGGATAAGTTACTTACCTGTAATCCTAGTTCTCTTCCAGGGGTATACTCATCAAAGTCATAAGCAACCCGCCCTCCTCCCCGGACGAGCATTGACCGTTTACTCGATATTCTTGCATCTTTGATGCAGGTTCCTACAGGTTTCTTATACCGTACAAAAGAACTGACCTAACTGTCACCTGTGGTGCATGATGGGAGCAGGGGCTCCTGGAGGTCTTAAAGGCATAGTGCTCAGAGTCTCTGAGGCCTTAAAGGCGAGGTGCCAGTTTTTCCTTTTCTGTACAGGGATGTTATTTATTTATGCAGCCTTATTTGGGCTAATTGCCTGGCATTACTGTTTTCTTGATGAAAATAAAAGGTTTTTTACGGAATGCTCTTACTGTACATGTCCTTCTCTTACATTATATGTTTATATGGCATTTTCATACTAGAGAAATACATGTAATTCTGGCTTCTTAGCCTATTGGATATGTTTGAGGCTGCATATTTTTTATGTAATACATGTATATGTGTGTTATTTCGTACTATGTACTCCTTTTCTACTACATACACATATATATGTATTTTTATATATGCTCCGGGTTCCCGCACGTGGGCGGAGATTATTCAGTGCTTATGACTTTGATGAGTATACCCCTGGAAGAGAACTAGGATTACAGGTAAGTAACTTATCCTTCCAGAGCAGGAAAGGGGACAGGGATGCTACTCCCGGTATTTCCCGATCCCCAAAAAGGATGGCAGGTTACGCCCGATCCTGGACCGCAGGGTCTTGAATTTTTACCTGAAGCAGGAGAAATTCAAGATGCTGACCCTTGCTCAGGTTCTTTTGGCGCTGCAGCAAGAGGACTGGATGGTGTCGATCGATCTGCAGGATGCGTACTTTCACATCCCCATCCTGCAGTCGCACAGGAAGTATCTCCGTTTCACGGTAAGGTCGCAGCACTACCAGTTTGCGGTCCTCCCGTTTGGTCTTACTACTGCACCTCGAGTCTTCACAAAGGTGATGGCAGTGGTGGCAGCTCATCTCAGGAGGTCGGGGGTCCCAATATGAGGGCACTCCAGTGGTGCCTCCGCAGGCAGTTGTTTCAACACAAAGGGGATTTCAGGGAGTTGATCAGGATCTCCAGGGACACTGCAGCGGAGTTGTCTTGGTGGAGTGTGGTGGGCAACCTGTCTCAAGGAAAGCCCTTTCAGCTTCCTCCACCTGTGGCCACAGTGATCACGGATGCCTCCACTCTAGGGTGGGGTGCTCATCTGGGGGATCTGGAGGTCAAAGGTCTTTGGTCTCCAGAGGAAAGGTTGCTTCACATCAACCTTCTGGAATTGCGGGCGATACGTTTGGCACTAAAAGCTTTCCTTCCTTCCCTTCGCGGTCAGTCGGTTCAGGTCCTGACTGACAACACTACCGCGATGTGGTATATCAACAAGCCGGGAGGAGTAGGGTCGTATCGCCTCTGCCGAGAGGCTCTGCGACTCTGGTCCTGGGCTCAGGGCCATCAGATTTGTGTGTTCGCAAATCATCTAGCCGGTGTGCTGAATGTTCGTGTGGACAGTCTGTCGGCATTACTCGGCCGATCACGAGTGGCGGCTTCATCCGGAGGTGGTCCATCGCATCTTCGGGATGTGGGGGTTTCTTCGGTTGGACCTGTTTGCCACTCAAGAGAACGCGCACTGCCCGTCGTTCTGCAGTCTCCAGTATCCGATGCAGGGAGCTCTGGGGGACGCGTTTCAGTTGGACTGGAGTTCGCAACTCCTTTACGCGTTTCCTCCCATGCCCTTGATTCCTCGGGTTCTGAGGAAGATTCGCCAAGACCGGGCCCAAGTTATATTGATCGCTCCGGATTGGCCAAGAAGGGTGTGGTATACAGATCTACTTCACCTCTCATCGCACCCTCCGCTCCGTCTCCCTCTCAGAGCAGACCTCCTCTCGCAGTCGCAGGGACAGGTTCTACACCCCCACCTCCAGAGCCTGCACCGTCATGCCCGGAGATTGAACGGGGCAACCTGAATTCTTTTTCTCTCCCGCCGGACGTGGTGGATGTTATTTTATCGTCCAGGCGACACTCCACTAAGTCCATTTACTCTTCCAGGAGAGCTAGGTTTGTCAAATGGTGTGGAGAGAAGTCCATTGATCCTTTAAAGTCCAAATTGTCTGATATTCTTCAGTTTTCGTTGTTCTTGGCCCAGCAGGGTTGTGCAGTGGCCACTGTTAAAGGCTATCTATCAGCTTTATCGGCTTTTCTTTGCTTGCCAGATCAGCCGTCCTTGTTTAAATCTCCTATTGTTTTGAGATTTATTAAGGGCCTTACCAATAGATTTCCGCCTACTCCCTTTGTTATGCCCCAATGGGATTTAAATCTTGTTTTGACTTTCTTGATGGGTTCCCCGTTTGGACCCTTGCATAGTTGTCCTTTGAGACGTTTGTCTTTTAAAACGGTCTTTCTTGTGGCAATTACCTCAGCAAGGAGGGTAAGTGAGCTTCAGGCTCTTAGCTCAAAACCCCCGTTTTTGACCATTCATGCTGAAAGGATGGTTCTCAGGACCAGGGCTGCTTTTCTGCCTAAGGTGGTTACTCCCTTCCACCTAGGTCAGTCCATTACTCTTCCTGTTTTCTATCCTCCCCCTCACCCTTCCAAGGAGGAGGAGAGACTTCACCGTCTGGATCCTAAGAGGGCGGTGAGCTTTTATTTGGACAGGACTAAAGACTTTCGTTTGGATGATCAGCTCTTTTTGGGCTACGTTGGAAACATGAAGGGTAAGGCTGTGCACAAGCGCACTATTTCCAGATGGATCGTATTATGCATTAAGATCTGCTACGCATTGGCTGGTAAGGAACCACCTGATGGTATTGGTGCTCATTCTACCAGAGCCTAATCTTCTACTTCTGCTTTAGCCAGAGGTGTGCCTGTGTTGGACATTTGTAAGGCTGCGACTTGGGCCTCTCTCCATACTTTCGCAAAGCATTATTGCTTAGATTCACAGGTGAGGAGAGAGGGCCATTTTGCGTGCTCTGTCCTACAGGATTTTTTAGTATATAAGGGAGGACACCCTCCTCCGGGAATGGGACTGCTGTGGGATTCTATTCAAAAGGTGAGGAATCCACAGGCAGATGTATTCATCAGAAGAAGTTACTTACCTTCAGTATCGCTTTTTCTGGTGGATACAGTATCTGCCTGTGGATTCCTCGACGAGGCTCTCTTATGGCTCTGGTTACGTCATACGGAGTCACGAGCGGAGCCGTGGTATTGTGACGACCTTGTCGGCGTGGAGAGCTAGAAAAAGTTTCCGCGGAATGCTGGTGCAGGGGATATTCAAAAGGTGAGGAATCCACAGGCAGATACTGTATCCACCAGAAAAAGCGTTACCGAAGGTAAGTAACCTGTTCTTTAGGGGCGTTACAGGTAGGTAAAGGGCAGGGACCAATGGGTCCCTTCCCTGGGGTGGGTACACCCCCTATTCTGCCACTCTCCAGTGGGAGGGGGGCAGGAGCCTGTCCCTGGTTGGCTGGGTTCCCCCATCCTCAAGATGGCGGGGACTCGAGGTTGTGCTTCACCTCGTCTCCCCCACCTTAGGGGTAGAGTTGGCAGAGGTGGGCACACCTCTCTTCCTCACTTGTTTTTCCAGCCGGTACTCCCGCCCAAAGTGGGGAGTAGAACCAGTGGGGACCAGTTGCTGAAAGCAGCAAATGGTCTGGAGAGGCTCACAAAGGCGGCATGCCTTTGAAGCTTCTCCTTCGTGAACCCTGCCCATCCTGGGGGAGGAGGCTTGGCACCTCGTTCTAGGATGTGCATTGTTTCAGGCCCCCCGAGAACAGCAGCTCTCGACCCAGGGGTCTAGAAACATGTCTGGTGGTGGCAGCCTAGGCAGCCACTCAGTCGGGTCACTAGAAGTTGGTCGAGTTTCAGGGGGCATCTCTAAGATGCCCTCTGTTGTGCATTTTACATTAAATCCCACACTGGCATCAGTGTAGGTTTAATGTGCTGAGAAGTTTGATACCAAGCTTCCCAGTCTTCAGTGTAGCCATTATGGTGTTGTGGAGTTCGTAATGACAAACTCCCAGCACCATATACTCTTAATGGCAGCACTGCACTTACAGTACCCAGGAATGGACTTTGGCACTGTAGGGGTACAGGGCTCATGCACCTGTACCCTCACCACTGGCATAGGGCACCCAGCTAGAGGGGTGACTGATGTATGCTAGGGCAGTGGTTTAGTGGGCATGGCACACAGGGATGTGTGCCATGTCGACTCTTCACTTTGTTCTGCACCAAGACACGCAGCCTGCAAAGGCAGTGTGAGAGTGTCAGGGTACAGGGCCTCTAAGGGTGGCACAATAAGTGCTGCAGCCCTTAGAGGCCTTCTCTGGTCACAGTGCCCTGGGTACCTGTGGTACCATTTACCAGGGGCTGACATGTGGCCAGAGATGCCAATTAGGTTTTTTTGGGGAAAGAACACAGGCCCTGGGAACCTGAATGGCAGGGACCCGGGGCACACCAAGAAAAAGTGCATCAGTAGCCAGGCAAAAAGTGGGGGGGGGGGTTACTGCAACAGAAACCCACTTTCCTACAACAAGCGCTGCTAGCAAGATACGACGGGGCGCATTGGGACGAAATGTAGCACTTGCTCCAATATCTGCCCAATGAACACAAAGCTAAAGCGCAAGATTTAGTGCAGGAGGGACAGCTTATTTCAAATAATGCTATCAGGTGCTCCCTAGATGCTGCAGACACTGCTGCTAGAGCTGTAAACACCAGCGTCCTTTTGAGAAGACACGCTTGGCTACGCATATCTGGTTTTAAACCTGAGGTTCAGACTACCATCCTGAACGCACCCTTAGACAAAGAGCACCTCTTTGGCCTGGTCGTAGATTCCTCACTGGAAAAAATGAAAAAAGATACGGAAGTGGCCAAATCCATGGGAGCCCTTCAATTGACACAAACACGTGGTTTCTTTCGGCGCTCTTTCTACCACGGAGGGTCCAAAAATATCTCCACAGAGACTAACACCAGCAGGTACAAGGTTAACAACCAACCCTCTCCCTATAAGGGTTACTTCAGAGGGGGGTATAGAGTCAACAACGGCAAATGCAGAGGTAGAGACTCAAACACACGCGCCTCCCCCTCCAACACAAAATAGCGACTTCACTACACATCCCCCCCGAATATTTAACACCTGTCGGGGGACGTCTTTCGGATTTCCTACCAGTCTGGCATTCTATACCAGACAAATAGGTACTGGAAATTATCCGTTCTGGTTACTGCCTGGAGTTCACAAACAATCCTCCAAACATTCCCCCAAGGTCACACAAACTCTCACCAGACCACTTACACCTCCTAAAACAAGAGGTTCAGTCTCTCCTTCTAAAAGGGGCTATGGAGCTCGTACTATCACAACACCACGGGTCGGGCGTGTACTCCTTTTAGCTCCTAATACCAAAAAAGGACGGTACCAATATTGGACCTCAGAGAACTAAACCGTTACATACAGTCAGACCATTTTCACATGGGAACAATTCCGCAAGTACTACCACTCCTGCAAAAGGGCGACTTTCTGTCTACACTAGACTTAAAGGACGCCTACTTCCATATTCCAATCCTTCCCGCTCACCGCAAATTTCTCAGATTTATGGTAGCGTGTCAACATTACCAGTTCAAGGTACTCCCGTTCGACTGCCTCATCAAAGCCAGCACATATCCAAAATGTCTCCAGCACACCCACAAAACAATTGTTATTACAACAACTGGGGTTCAGTCAATGTTCTAAAATCACATCTCCAACCTGCAAATACTCAAAACTATCTAGGAGCACCCTTAAATACGCAAAAGGCTTTGGCTTTTCCCAATGCAGCCAGAATTCACAACATTCTAGCTCTAGTTCTCCAGTTTTAATCCAATCATTCGCTTCCAGCTCGGCTCTATATGCAACTACTAGGAATGATGGCATCTTGCATCATAATAGTTCCCCATGCCAGGCTGCACATGCGTCCCCTGCAAGAATGTTTAGTGAGTCAGTGGAACCAATCACAGGGTCTGTTAACCGATCTAGTGTTGGTAAGCGACCGTACTCACCGCTCTCTGCAGTGGTGGAACACACAATTTATCAAAAGGACGGCCCTTTATAGACCCGGTTCCACAGATGTTACTAACAACGGACGTGTCCCTCACTGCCTGGGGAGCTCATCTTCAACAATACACAGTGCAAGGCCTATGGAGCCAACGGCAAAAGTTGCTCCACATCAATCATTTAGAGCTGCTTGCGATTTTCCTAGCTCTCGTGGCATTTCAAACACACCTGGTTGGCAAAACTGTCTTAGTCCGTACCGACAACATGACAGCCATGTACTACATACAAAAACGGGGGGGGAAGAGACTCTCTCCAACTGTCCCACTTAGCCCAGGACATTTGGAACTGATCATTCACCACAAAATCCATCTCCTAGCAGAACACCTCCCAGGAGTGAACAACCAGATTGCAGGCCTCCTCAGCAGACGGAGGCAGCAGATGCACGAGTGGGAACTTCACCCTCCCGTTATCCTCCCATACTTTCAAAGTTGGGGATTCCCTCAGATAGATCTGTTTGCCACACACCAAAATGCCAAAGCTTCGCCTCCAGGTACCCACACCAGCTATCCAAGGGCAATGCACTATGGATGAACTGGTCGGGGATATTTGCTTATGCTTTTCCGCCTCTCCCACTCATTCCAAAAGTAGTTCGGAAGCTCAGGCAAACATCCCTCACATTGATCTTAGTTGCTCCCACATGGGCCCGTCAACCATGGGTCACAACCCTGTTGGACCTGTCCCCGCATCAAAAGCTGCACACAACACCGTCTCCTTACACAGAGCCATGGAGAAATCAGACACCCAGATCCCAAACAACTGAACCTCACGATCTGGCTCCTGAAGTCATAGTTTGGTTATCTGAACCTTCCACCAGACTGTATGATCGTCTGGGAGGCCAGAAGGCCTACCACAAGAGCCTGTTACGGAACGAAATGGAAGCGTTTTGTTTATTGCAATAATAATCGCATCAACCCTCTTCATGCTTCCATGCAAAACATTATCTGCTATCTGTTACACTTGCAGCAGTCAGGATTGGCTTACACCTCCATCCGGCTACATCTTGTTGCAGTAGCTGCTTACCTACAAAATAGGCAACATCTATCGCTTTCAGAGTGCCCCTAATTAAAGCTTTCATGGAAGGACTTAAGAGTTATACCTCCAAGACTTCCACCTGCCCCAGTGTGGAATCTTAACATAGTCCTCACAAGATTAATTGGACCACCCTTTGAACCCATGCATAGTTGTGAGCCACAGTTTCTCTCTTGGAAAATCGCTTTCCTCATTGCAATCACTTCACTGAGGAGAGTGAGTGAGCTACAGGCACTAACCATTGAAGAACTTGCTTTCCAGCTTCACAAAGACAGTGATTCTTCGTACCAACCCTAAATTTCTACCTAAAGTAGTTTCTACCTTTCACAGCAATCAATCTGTTGAGTTACCGGGGTCCTTTACCCAACCAGATTCAGTGGCAGAACGAGCTCTACACACTTTAGATGTCAGAAGAGCCTTCTTATACTACATAGAAAGAACAAAGTCATTCCGTAAGACTAAACAACTTTTTATTGCTTTTGCTCCACCTCACAAGGGCAATCCTATTTCCAAATCAGGTATTGCCAGGTGGATTGTTAAATGTATCTGAAAGAGACACGTTAGTGACAGATTCCTTACCTTAGAATATCCCCAGGCGTCAGGCTGGATCCGGAAAGTTTTTGCGTAGCAGTACCCTTGCGCGTCGGTAGGCGGCGTCGTGCGGCTCCGTCGCCGGCGTCGGGACCGCCGGGATGACGTCGCGGGCAGTACTTAGACGCCGCCCCTGCGCGCTGACGTCAGTTCTTTTTTCCGCGCCAGTAAGCGCAGATCCGGGAAGAGCAGTGCCCTAGTCATTTTTTGACTAACTTTTGGTGACTTTTCACTGTTTTCTTCGAGTCATCTCGGCTCCACGGTGTCGTTAGGGATGCCCGGCTTCAAGCCATGCGACGCCTGTGGTCGAATGATGTCGATCAGAGACCCGCAGTTAGAGTGTCTCTACTGTCTCGGCCGCGACCACGACACGAAGTCGTGTTCCGACTGCCGAGCCTTGCACCCGAAGGCTTTGCAAGAGCGGTCTCGAAAGCTCCTCGAGGTCCGGCAGTCGGCTCTGTGCCGCACCAAGCCCCAGTCACGGGAGAGGTCGAGGGGCCGGTCGCGGAGTCCTCGCCCGTCATCGGAGTCGAAGTCTTCGCACTCCTCGGGTAAGTCGAAGCACAAAAAGTCTAAGAAGCACCATCGCTCTAAGACTTCGCCTCGCCGGTCTCGCGACTCGGCTGAGGCCCCTGTCGGCACCGTCCCCGCGGCTCCGGAGGTGCCTGTGGGACCGCCCCGCATTACCCGTCCTTCCCGGGTTCGGGGGCGACTCCGGCCGAAATACAGGAATTCCTGTCGGCCATGGCCCGCCTCCTCGGGCCTCAAGGCCCCTCCGGTGCGCCTTCGGGCCCTGCGGGCCCTAATGGGATTGCCCCGGTACCGCCGACGACTCCGGTCCCGGCGCCACGTGTCCCACCAGCCTCGCTTCCGGCCTCGATCCCGGCTCCGGTGGTACCGCAACCCCCATCGACGCCGGTTGACCTAACCACGCCTCCGCCGACGTCCCTGGTGCCGTTCCTGACGCCGCCCGGGGCTCCGGGTGGCGTCGTTCCCCAGTTATCTCCGGACGCGGCGTCGGACCGACGTCGCCCGATGCCGGCTCCGGCGCCCATGAGACCTTGGGTCCCGGACGTCCCTCCTCCTCCTTATTTTCAACCTGAGGAGGACCAGGAGAGCTGGGAGGAATCGGATGACCCTCTCACACAGCACTGTGAGTATGATCAGGACTGGGCAGAGGAACTTGGGGATGCCAGTGGTCTGGACACTTCCCCTGACACTGGCATGCTGTCTCCTCCTTCCGTGGCTACGGAGGAGAGAGCAAATTTCGCAACGGTGTTGCGTAGAGCAGCTGGAGCCTTACACCTCCAATTGCCTACAGTGGCTGTCAGGACTAACCTCCTGACGGAAGTGCTTCAGCCGGCAGCTACCTCCTCGGAGCCATTGCTGCCGTTTAATGGTGCACTTTCTGACGTTCTTTGGGCACCTGGTCCAAGCCCGCCACAGGGGCTCCTGTGGATAGGAACGTGGCCCGACGCCATCGCCCTGCTCCGGGCGACCCCTTGTTTCTCTCTCAACATCCCACCCCTGAGAGCTTGGTTGTCCAAGCCTCTGCCTCCCAAACCGCCTTCCCTACCGCCCCTCCGGATAGGGAATCCAAACGCCTGGATCAATTTGGGAAGAAGGCCTTTTCTTCCTCCAGTGCTGGCTTGCGGTCCATCAACACCGCTTGCCTTTTGGGCCGATACTCCCACTCTCTGTGGGATTCGGTGGCGCTCGCTTTGCCCCAGTGTCCTGAGGAGGTCCAGACACTGCTTTCCCGCACCATTGCGGAAGGAAGGGATGCGGCAAAGTACACCATCCGTTGTGGCCTTGATACCGCCGACTCGCTGGGCAGATCGCTTGCAACGACGGTGGCGCTGCGTCGCCACGCCTGGCTGAGGACAACTGGTTTCTCGGGTGATGTCCAAAACACACTCATGGACATGCCCTTTGATGGAGTCGGTCTTTTTGGTACCAAAGCAGACCATGCGCTGGAGCGTTTTAAGGACTCACGGGCTACTGCGAAGTCCCTGGGCCTTTCTGCTGTGCGCCTTCCGCTAACCTCTGCTTTTCGCCCCTTTCGTGGCCACGGAAGGGGCGCCCAGTCACGTCCGCTGCCCAGCCACCGGCCCGCGCAGCAAGCGTCTTCGCGTGGCCGAGGACGTGGCTCCCGCCGTGGCGGGTCAGGCCACCAACCCCTCTCTGTCCGCGGCCTCCAAGCCCTCCTAGTCCTTCCTTTCAGGTGCACAGCACGCCAGTAGGGGGCAGGGTCCGCCATCACCTTCACCACTGGCGTGCCATCACCTCGGACAGGTGGGTCTTGGACATTGTCCGAAGGGGCTACTCCCTCCCCTTCGAGACCACCCCCCCAGCCATGCCACCTCAATTCCACCGCATGTCGGGGGATCACTTGGTGCTTCTGCAGAAGGAAGTCACGGCCCTCTTGGCCAAGAGGGCCATCGAGCATGTTCCGACCCCAGAAGTAGGACGTGGTTGCTACTCCCACTACTTTCTGGTGCCCAAAAAGGGCAAGGAGGACATGCGTCCTATCTTGGACCTCCGGAACGTCAATCGCTTCCTCTGGAAGCAGAAGTTCAAGATGCTCACCCTAGCTCAGGTCTTGACTGCCCTCGACCCTGGAGACTGGTTGGTAGCGTTGGACTTGCAGGACGCTTATTTTCACATCCTCGTCCTGCCGGCCCACCGGCGTTACCTGCGGTTCACGGTAGGCCTCGAGCATTTTCAGTTCACCGTGCTCCCTTTGGCCTTACAAGTGCCCCTCGGGTGTTCACGAAAGTGATGGCGGTGGTCGCAGCTCATCTGCGCCGGGCAGGGATTCCAGTCATCCCCTACCTCGACGACTGGCTGCTGAAGGCGGGCTCGTCCCAGGCAGTCGTCTCCCACCTCCAGACTACGGCCGAACTCCTGCACTCGCTGGGGTTCTCCATCAATGTGCTGAAGTCGCATCTGATTCCTTCTTCACAGCTCCTTTTCATTGGGGCAGTTCTGGACACGACGCAGTTTCGGGCCTATCCTCCCGAACGGCGAGTCCGGGATATTCAGGCTATGATTCCGATCTTTCAGCCTCTATCCTGGGTTTCGGTACGGATGACCCTGAGGCTGCTGGGCCTCATGGCCTCCTGCATCCTGCTGGTCGATCATTCCAGATGGCATATGCGGGCTCTGCAGTGGGACCTGAAGTTCCAGTGGGCGCAGCACCAGGGCAACCTGTCCGATCACGTCCAGATCTCGGAGGGGACTGCAAAACAGTTGCAGTGGTGGCTCTCGAACCGGCAATGGGTCATGGGCAGATCCCTCTCCCTTCCCCAGCCAGAGCACACAGTTGTGACGGACGCGTCCCTTCTGGGATGGGGCGGTCACATGGGAGAGGCGGAGATCAGAGGCCTCTGGTCTCCGGCGGAGTCCCGGCTCCATATCAACCTTCTGGAGCTCCGGGCGATCCGACTTGCACTCAAGGCATTCCTTCCCTCTGTCAAAGGGACGGTAGTGCAGGTGTTCACAGACAACACCACCGCCATGTGGTATTGCAACAAACAGGGCGGGTGGGGTCGTGGACCCTATGTCAGGAGGCTCTGCGCCTCTGGACATGGCTGGAACACCAGGGCATATTCCTGATGGTTCAACACCTGGCAGGTTCCCTGAACGCCAGGGCGGACGAACTCAGCCGCAGGTGCATGATGGATCACGAATGGCGTCTTCACTCGGAGGTGGCGCAAGGTCTCTTTCAGCAGTGGGGAGAGCCTTGGTTAGATCTGTTCGCCACCGAAGAGAACGCGCAATGTCAGCAGTTCTGCGCGTTGGAATTTCCAAGGCGGCACTCGCTCGGCGACGCTTTTCGTCGCGAGTGGAGTTGCGGTCTGTTGTACACCTTTCCGCCTATACCACTTCTACCCAGAGTGTTGAAGAAGATTCGGCGCGACCGGGCCCAAGTCATCCTTGTGGCTCCGGACTGGGCTTGAAGAGTTTGGTATCCCGAGCTACTCGGTATGAGCGTCGATCCCCCGATCCGTCTGCCTCTTCGGGAGGATCTTCTGTCGCAGCAGCAGGGGACGGTCCTCCACCCGAACCTGTCCAGTCTCCACCTGCTTGCGTGGAGATTGGGCGGCGGCAGTTGATTCCTTTCGACTAGCCTCCCGAAGTTTGTGATGTGATTCTGGCAGCCAGGCGTCCCTCCACTAAGGTGGTGTACGCCTGCAGGTGGAACAAGTTTGTGGCATGGTGCACAGCAAAGGCTGTGAATCCCCTCTCTGCCCCTCTTTCTGAGGTTCTTCTGGTCCTTCTTTCTCTGGCCCAACAGGGTTCTGCCCTGGGTACCATCAAGGGCTATCTTTGTGCTATCTCGGCCTTCCTCAGGCTTCCTGATCAGCTCTCCCTTTTCAAGTCCCCTGTTGTTAACAGGTTCCTAAAAGGCATTACACACCTCTTCCCTCCTGTTCCGTTTGTGATGCCTCAGTGGGACTTGATCTTGGTTCTTACCTTTCTCATGTGCGCTCCCTTTGAGCCTCTACATAACTGTCCTCTTCGTCTTCTGACTCTGAAGACAGCCTTTCTGGTGGCCATCACCTCCGCTCGGCGGGTGAGTGAGCTCCAGGCTCTATCATGCAAACCTCCCTTTCTGTCTGTCCATCCAGACAAGGTTGTTCTTAGGACGCGTCCGTCCTTCTTGCCAAAGGTGGTTACTGCCTTCCACATTGGGCAGACCATCACTTTGCCCACCTTCTTTCCGCCTCCGCATCCTTCCAGAGAGGAAGAGAGGCTCCACCGTCTGGACCCAAAACGTGCGCTTTCCTTTTATATCAACCGCACACAACACTTCCGGGTGGATGACCAGCTCTTTGTTGGCTACGTGGGTGCCAAAAAAGGTCGGGCGGTGCACAAGAGAACCATTTCCCGCTGGGTAACCTTGTGTATCAAAGCCTGCTATTCTTTGGCTAAGAAGGAGCCTCCTGTTGGGCTGCGTGCCCATTCCACCAGGGCAACTGCTGCTACCACGGCCTTAGGCCGCGGTGTTCCGCTGCAGGATATCTGTCAGGCAGCTACGTGGGCCTCGCTGCACACATTTACAAAGCATTACTGCCTTGACAGTCAGGTCCGGAGGGACGGCTTCTTTGGCCGTTCTGTCCTCTGGGACTTCCTTGTCTGATCTTTGTTCGCAGACCCACCACCGGGGTTGGTATTGCTGGGGTATCTATTCTAAGGTAAGGAATCTGTCACTAACGTGTCTCTTTCAGATGCACAAGTTACTAACTTGTGTAACGATATATCTGTAAGAGACAGTAGTTGGTGACAGATTCCTTACCGCCCCACCCATCCTCCCCGTTCTGCGAACTGATTTCTAGGGTTAAGGACATCCCTTTCAGGGCCCTAGTATTTTTCAGACACCTATGTCAGCTTCTTGCATGGCTCTGCATTCCTGGCGTGGAAAGTAGTGTACAGAACTGACGTCAGCGCGCAGGGGCGGCGTCTAAGTACTGCCCGCGACGTCATCCCGGCGGACCCGACGACGGACGAGGAGCCGCACGACGCCGCCTACCGACGCGCAAGGGTACTGCTACGCAAAAACTTTCCGGATCCAGCCTGACGCCTGGGGATATTCTAAGGTAAGGAATCTGTCACTAACGTGTCTCTTACAGATATATCGTTACACAAGTTAGTAACTTGTGCTTTAGGTAACCAGACATGTAATTTGTACATCTGTTTGACACCACCTCCTTTAGAAAACCCACTCTGGTAAAGGAACCAATGAGGGCTATGGCTGCTGCAGGAGCATTACTTGTCCTCAGAGGAATTTCTTCAAGATACCTGGTACACCCTCTTCCTGGACAGGCTTTTTTTCTGGGTCTCCTGACCCCTAACCTACTTGTGGATGGGGAAAATGTATGTAACATTAGCAAAAGGGCCCACAATCATGCAACCAAATCCTCATGGTAAAGTATACCTGGAGGGCTATCTTGATTCAGATAGCCAGATATATCAGTTGTGACATTGTACATTTGTCCGACTCCTTCACCATTGACTGAAGTCAGGATTGAGTGCTTCTGATTTTACCAGAGTCCTTGTCACTCAATTTTGGCCATGTCTTAATTTGTGTTTTATGATTACTTTTGCCTAAAATGTCAGTTTCTAAAGTTACCTGTTTAGACAGTCTTTTTAGTACCTATTAAAGGCACCATTTTACTGTTTAAACCCACCCACCTCCTGGACTTCTTGACCTAGCTACCTTGAGATTCTCAGGTTTAAAAACCATGTGCTTACTTGCTCAACCTCTGGGAGTACAATTGTATTGTGGCTCCAGGACATGTGGTTTGACAGTAACCATTCCATTTGCTACCTAGTAACCCTAGTTTATTGTAGGAGCCCAAAAATACAATCTGATGCATAAACATACTCTGCTCGTTACTTTGAAAATAAAACTGTTTTACATGTTCTAGTTCAGTTACTTATTGTTTTTTTCTTATTTCTTTGTAGATTGATCCTCTTGCAGCTATGGCATCTCTCAGCATTGGAAGCACTACTGCACCCCACACCCAGAGCTTGCCAGCTTTCCCCCCCAATCTGGGCTCTGCTTTTAGTACCCCACAGTCTCCAGCAAAAGCCTTCCCACCCCTCTCCACACAGAGTCAGGGCACAGGTTTCAGTGGGATTGGGAACCTCCCCACACAACTTCCAGGTAACTTCCCAACGAATCCTAGTTTTTATACTATTTTGTTAAACCTCTGTATTTAGATTAGTCATCAGACCATCTCCTAATAGTAATTTAAAGGGTGATTTCAGCCAGGAACTTGAATATTCAGACCGTTGAAATTATATGTTTGAGGCATGTGAGCTGTAGATCACATGCTGTGCATAGCCCGCCTTCTAGTGTTGTCTGGCTGTTTGCACTTTGTTTTTCTTCGAAGAAGTCTTTTCCAGTCATGAAGTAGGTGACTCCTTTCGGTGAAAGTGCGCATGGACATCGACTCCATTGTTAGATTGTTTTTTTCCGCCATCTGGTTCGGATGTGAATTACTGCGCTACGGTTTGACACCATTCCTTCGATTTCCCTCGGTGCGCAAGACACTCACCCTTGACGTTATTGTTTCCGATCGCGTCTCCCTTTCTATCGCGTATCGTATCTACTTATTAAAACTATCTTTCGATTGGAAAGCTCGTGGAAGGCCGTCGGGCCGACCCACAGTCGATGGAACGAACTCCCTTCAAATTCTGCCCTCAGTGTCACGCGAAATACCCGCGCACCGACTCACACGAAGTGTGTAACCAGTGTTTGTCTCCCAAACACAGAACAGGACTGTGACGCGTGCCAGGCTTTCCGCTCCAAGAAAACACTTCGCAACAGTCTGGCTCGACGTCGCGACATACAGAGCCAGCACACAAGCTCCATTCCAGACATCTTCGGGCAACAATCAGACTAAGAGGCCAGGGAGGCTATGGGAACCGAGGAGGAGCAAGAGCCGATCCCCATCTAAGAACTCGACTCCGACCAAGAGGGGGACATCCCACATGGACAACGTACTGGGAGTACAGATCCCCCCCTCGTCCCAAGATCCAACTCCACATAAAAAGAAGGCTCAGGTCCAACCCGCGCCCTTGGGCCCAGGTCGGCACTGAGACCACGCTTCCGACGCCCCGCCTTCTGGCTCAGCACCGAAGCCTACTAAAAAGCCTTCCGGCTCTGAAAATACACCCAAATCGAGCTCCAAGCCCAGACCTTTGGGGTCGAAACAAGTCCGGCTCCGACCCACACTTTCAGCATCGAAACACACTTCGGATCTGAAGACACCAACGCCTAAGACTCCGGCACCAAATCTTTCGGCACCGAAACAGATGTGCTGAAATCACCAAAAAAGCTGTTTCAACGCTACGATCGACATGCCGGATCCGAAACAGAAAGTGTTGTATATTCACCCACAGACTGGACACATCACCACTAAAGTGACTTTAAAAAGGACTGATACAGAAGAGGAATATCACATTCCTTTGAAGAAGAGAACTGTTGGAACTAACCCTTCCCCTCCTTTTCAACCAATTTCACCTGAGCATTCACCACCACATACACCTGACAACCAGGATGATGGGGGATGATGATCAGCCACTACAAGACCCATTGGACGACTACAACACCAATTCGCCCACAGGCAATGGTCCCGACTTGTACCCTAACAAGCCCTCTCCACTGGATGACAGTGTAGGCTACATTGTATTACTGGGTAGAGCTGCCAACTACCATGGGGTGCAGCTACATAAACAATCCCTAGAAGAGGATTTCCTCTTTGAAACCCTTAGTAGCACGCAAAAGTAATCCCACACACTACCCATGCTCAAGGGGATGATCAGGCATGTATATGACATCTTCAACGACCCTGTCAGGGCTCGTATTCTTACCCCCAGGGTAGATAAGAAATACAAGCCAACACCATTGGACCCAGTATATACAAGGGGACAATTACCATTAGACTCCATGGTTGTGTCCAATGCAAGGAAAAGAGCCAACTCCTAAACTACAGGAGATGCTCCACCCCCGGATAAAGAATCCAAACTTATTGATGCTTCGGGGAAAAGGGTGGCCTCTCAGGCAGCAAACTTCTGGCGTATCTCTAACACTCAGGTGTTGCTAGCACGATACGACTGTGCGCACTAGGACGAGATGGAGCAATTAATCCAATTTTTGCCCCAGGAACATAGATCTAAAGCAGAAGACCTAGTGCATGTAGGACAACTTATTTCTAACAACGCAATCAGATGCTCCCTAGATGCTGCAGACACTGCTGCTAGAGCTGTAAACACCAGCGTCGTTTTAAGGAGACATGCCTGTCTCCGCATATCTGGGTTCAAACCCGAAGTTCAAGCCTCCATATTAAATGCACCCTTTGATAAGGAACTCCTCTTTGGCCCAGTGGTAGATTCTTCACTGAAAAAGATGAAGAAAGACACTGAAGTGGCCAAATCCATGGGAGGCCTTCAGTCAACACAAAGCCATGGTTCTTTTCGGTGCTCTTTCTACCGCGGAGGTTCCAAAAATACCTCCTCGGAGACCCCCTCTGCCTCTAGGGGTTACTTCAAAGGGGGTTACAGAGGCAACAACGGCAAAGGCAGGGGTAGAGGTTCAAACACGTACCTCCCTATCCAATACAAAACAGTGACTTGCCTACCCTTCTCTCCCCCCCCCCCACCACTTAACACCTGTTTGGGGGGGGGGGAACTTTCAGATTTTCTACCAATCTGGCAGTCAATAACAGACAATTGGGTACTACAAATTATCTGTTCTGGTTACTGCCTGGAGTTTATCAACACTCCTCCAAACATTCCACCAAAGTCACACAAACTTTCTCCAGATCCCCTACACCTCCTCAAACAAGGGGTGCAGTCTCTCCTTCTAAAAGGGGCTATAGAAGCCCGTACCACCACATCATCACCGGTCCGGCATGTACTCTTTTTACTTCCTAATACCCAAAAAAGATGGTTCTCTCAGACCAATATTAGATCTCAGAGAACTCAAATCTTTACATTCAGTCAGATCATTTCCACATGGTGTAACACTTCAGCAAGTACTACCTCTTCTGCAGAAAGGCGACTTTCTGTCTACTCTAGATTTAAGACGCCTATTTTCATATTCCAATCCACCCCGCTCATCTCAAATGCCTGAGGTTTGTGGTAGCGGGTCAACAAATCCAGTTCAGGAACTTCCGTTCGGAGTCACCACTGCCCCCAGAGTCTTCACAAAGTGTCTGCCTGTAGTAGTTGCTCACCTGAGAAGACAGAGCATCAATGTCCTCCCATACCTGGACGACTGGCTCATCAAAGCCAGTAGGTACCAGCAATGTCTTCAGCACACTTTCAGAACAATTCAGTTACTACATCAACTAGGGTTCACAATCAATATGATAAAAATCACATCTTCAACCAGCCTATACTCAGGACTACCTAGGAGCTTCGCCAGATACTCAAAAAGCTCTGGCGTTTCCCAGCAAAGCCAGGATTCGCAATAGTCAGGCTTTAGTTATCCAGTTTCAACCCAATCATTGGCTTCCAGCTCAGGTTTATATGCAACTGCTGGGAATGATGGCATCTTGCATATTATCGTCCCCCATGCCAGGCTGCACATGCGGGCACTTCAAGAATACTTAGCCAGTCAGTGGAACCAGTCACAGTATCTATTAACCGATCTAGTGTTGGTAAGCGGCCATACTCGTCGCTCTCTGCAGTGGTGGAACACACAATTTGTCAAAACGACGGCCTTTCATAGACCCGGTTCCACAGATCGTACTGACAGCGTACGCGTCCCTCACTGGCTGGGGAGCGGAACACCTCCCAGGAGTAAACAACCAAATTGCAGATCTCAGCAGGCAGAGGCAGCAACTAGACGAATGGGAACTTCACCCCCAGGTTCTCCTCCCATACTTTCAAAGTTGGGGAGTCCCTCACATGGACCTACTCGCCACACACCTAAACGCAAAATGCTGAAGCTTCGCCTCCAGGTACACACACCCGCAATCCAAGTGCAATGCACTATGGATGAACTGGTCAGGGATATTTGCCCAAGCTTTTCTGCCTCTCCCACTCATTCCATTAGTGATTCAGAAGCTCAGGCAAACATCTCTCACACTAATCCTGGTAGCTCCCACATGGGCAAGTCAGCCTTGGTTCACAACTCTGTTGGAGCTGTCTGGTTCCTCATCAAAAGCTGCATTTAACCTCCAGTCTCCTCACACACAGCCATGGAGAAATCAGACACCCAGATCCCAAGCAGCTGAACCTCGCAATCTGGCTCCTGAAGTCTTAGAGTTTGGTTACTTGAACCTTCCACCAGAATGTATGACTATCATACCACAAGAGCCTGTTATGCAGCTAAGTGGAAGCGATTTGTTATTTATTATGGTAACAATCATATCAACCCTCTTGATGCTTCCATACAAAACATCATCAGCTATCTGTTACACTTGCAACAGTCACCGTTGGCTTACACCTCCATTAGACTACACCTGGCGGCAATTGCTGCATATCTACAAAATATACAACATTTGTCGTTGTTTAAAGTACCTGTAATCAAAGCTTTAATGGAAGGAGTAAAAAGTGTCATACCACCTAAACTTCCACCTGCTCCAGTGTGGAATCTTAACATAGTCCTCACAAGATTAATGGGCCCACCTTTCGAGCCCATGCACAGATGCGAACCACAGTTCCTCTCTTGGAAAACCGCTTTTCTCATTGCAATCACTTCATTAAGGAGAATGAGTGAACTACAGGCATTAACCATACAAGAAACCTTTTTTCAACTACACAGACAGTCGTTCTTCGTACCAACCCCAAATTTGTACCTAAGGTAGTATCTGCATTTCATATAAATCAGTCAGTAGAATTACCTATATTCTTTCCTCAACCTGATTCGGTTGCAGAACGAGCTCTAGACACCTTAGATGTCAGAAGAGCATTTTTGTACCACATTGAAAGAACAAAATCTTTTCGTAAAACAAAACAAATATTTGTTGCTTTTGCGCCACCATACAAGGGCAATCCCATCTCCAAGGTATTGCAAGGTGGATCTGAAAGAGACACGTTAGTGACAGATTCCTTACCTTAGAATATCCTCAGGCGTCAGACTGGATCCGGAAAGTTTTTGCGTAGCAGTACCCTTGCGCGTCGGTAGGCTTCGTCGTGCGGCTCCGCGTCCGTCGTCGGCGTCGTGATCGCTGGGATGACGTCGCGGGCAGTACTTAGACGCCGCCCCTGCGCGCTGACGTCAGTTCTTCTTTTTCCGCGCCAGTAAGCGCAGAACCGGGAAGAGCAGTGCCCTAGTCCATTTTTGACTAAATTTTTGGTGAATTTTTTCACTGTTTCTTTTCGAGTCTTCATCGACTCTAGGTGTCAGTAGGGATGCCCAGCTTCAAGCCATGCGACGCCTGTGGTCGAATGATGTTGATCACAGACCCGCACTTAGAGTGTCTCTACTGTGTCGGCCGAGACAACGACACAAAGTCGTGCCCTGACTGCCGGAAACTTCACCTGAAGGCTTTGCGAGAGCGGTCTCAAAAGCTCCTGGAGGTCCGGCAGTCGGCTCGGCGCCGCACCAAGCCCTGCTCCCGTGAGAGTTCGAGGGGCCGGTCGCGGAGCCCCCGCTGGTCGTCGGAGTCCAAGTCTTCGCGCTCCTCGGGTAAGTCGAAGCACAAGAAGTCTAAGAAGCACCATCGCTCTAAGACTTCGCCTCGCCGGTCTCGCGACTCGGCTGAGGCCCCTGTTGGCACCGTCCCCGCGGCTCCGGATGTGCCTGTGGCGCCGCCCCCGCATTACCCGTCCTTCCCGGGTTCGTGGGCGACTCCGGCCGAGATACAGGAATTCCTGTCGGCCATGGCCCGCCTCTTCGGGCCTCAAGGCCCCTACGGTGCGCCATCGGGCCACGCGGGCCCTGATGGGGTTGCTCCGGCGTCGCCGTCGACTCCGGTCCCGGCGTCGCCGACGACTCTGGTCCCGGCGTCGCCTGTCCCGCCAGCCTTGATCCCGGCCCGGCCCCGATCCCGGCTCCGGTGGTACCACAACCCTGATCGACGCCGGTTGACCTAACCACGCCTCCGCCGGTGCCGATCTCCCCGGTGCCGTTCCCGACGCCGCCCGGGGCTCCGGGCGGCGTCGTTCCCCGGTTCTCTCCGGTTCCGGACATGGAGCCGGACCGACGTCGCTCGACGTCGATGAGACCTTGGGTCCCAGATGTCCCTCCTCCATATTTTGAACCAGAGGAGGACCAGGAGAGCTGGGTGGGGTCGGAAGACCCTCTCACACAGCAGTGTGAGTATGATCAGGACTGGGCAGAGGAGCTTGGGGATGCCAGTGGTCTAGACACTTCCCCTGACACTGGCATGCTGTCTCCTCCCGTGGCTACGGAGGAGGGAGCAAATTTCGCAACAGTGTTGCGTAGAGCAGCTGGAGCCTTGCACCTCCAATTGCCTACTGTGGCTGTCAGGACTAATCTCCTGACCGGAGTGCTTCAGCCGGCAGCTTCCTCTTCGGAGACTGTGCTGCCGTTTAATGATGCACTATCTGACGTTCTTTTGGGCACCTGGTCCAAGCCCACCACAGGGGCTCCTGTGGATAGGAACGTGGCCCGACGCCATCGCCCTGCTCCGGGCGACCCCTTGTTCCTCTCTCAACATCCCACCCCCGAGAGCTTGGTTGTCCAAGCCTCTGCCTCCCAAACCGCCTTCCCTACCGCCCCTCCGGATAGGGAATCCAAACGCCTGGACCAATTTGGGAAGAAGGCTTTTTCTTCCTCCAGTGCTGGCTTGCGGTCCGTCAACACCGCTTGCCTTTTGGGCCGATATACCCACTCCCTGTGGGATTTGGTGGCGACTGTTTTGCCACAGTGTTCTGAGGAGGTCCAGACACTGCTTACCCGCGCCATTGCGGAAGGTAGAGATGCGGCTAAATACACCATACGTTGTGGCCTTGATACCGCCGACTCGCTGGGCAGATCGCTTGCAACGACTGTGGCGCTGCGTCGCCACGCCTGGCTGAGAACAACTGGTTTCTCGGGTGATGTCCAGAATACACTGATGGACATGCCCTTTGATGGAGTCGGTCTTTTTGGTTCCAAAGCAGACCATGCGCTGGAGCGTTTTAAGGACTCACGGGCTACTGCCAAGTCTCTGGCCCTTTCTGTTGTGCGCCCTCCGCTAACCTCTGCTTTTCGCCCCTTTCGTGGCCACGGAAGGGGCGCCCAGTCACGTCTGCAGACCAGCCACCGGCCCGCGCAGCAAGCGTCTTCGCGTGGCCGGGGACTTGGCTACCGCCGTGGCGGTTCGGGCAACCAGCGTGCGGGTCAGGCCTCCGCCCCGTCCGCGGCCTCCAAGCCCTCCTAGTCCCTCCTTTCAGGTGCACAGCACGCCAGTAGGGGGCAGGGTCCGCCATCACCTTCACCACTGGCGTGCCATCACCTCGGACAGGTGGGTCTTGGACATTGTCCGAAGGGGCTACTCCCTCCCCTTCGAAACCACCCCCAGCCATGCCACCTCAATTCCACCGCATGTCAGGGGATCACTTGGTGCTTCTGCAGAAGGAAGTCACGGCCCTCTTGGCCAAGAGGGCCATCGAGCATGTTCCGACCCCAGAAGTAGGACGTGGTTGCTACTCCCACTACTTTCTGGTGCCCAAAAGGGACAAGGAGGACATGCGTCCTATCTTGGACCTCCGGAACGTCAATCGCTTCCTCCGGAAGGAGAAGTTCAAGATGCTCACCCTAGCTCAGGTCTTGACTGCCCTCGACCCCGGAGACTGGTTGGTAGCGTTGGACTTGCAGGACGCTTATTTTCACATCCCCGTCCTGCCGGCCCACCGGCGTTACCTTCGGTTCACGGTAGGCCTCGAGCATTTTCAGTTCACCGTGCTCCCCTTTGGCCTTACAAATGCCCCTCGGGTGTTCACGAAAGTGATGGCGGTGGTAGCAGCTCATCTGCGCCGGGCAGGGGTTCCAGTCTTCCCCTACCTCGACGACTGGCTGCTGAAGGCTGGCTCGTCCCAGGCAGTCGTCTCCCACCTCCAGACTACGGCCGACCTCCTGCACTCGCTGGGGTTCTCCATCAATGTGCCGAAGTCGCATCTGATTCCTTCTCCACAGCTCCTTTTCATCGGAGCAGTTCTGGACACGACGCAGTATCTGAAAGAGACACGTTAGTGACAGATTCCTTACCTTAGAATATCCCCAGGCGTCAGGCTGGATCCGGAAAGTTTTTTGCGTAGCAGTACCCTTGCGCGTCGGTAGGCGGCGTCGTGCGGCTCCGCGTCCGTCGTCTGCGTCGTGATCGCCGGGATGACGTCGCGGGCAGTACTTAGGCGCCGCCCCTGCGCGCTGACGTCAGTTCTTCTTTTTCCGCGCCAGGAAGCGCAGATCCGGGAAGAGCAGTGCCCTAGTCACTTTTTGACTATCTTTTTTGGTGAATTTTTTCACTGTTTCTTCAACGAGTCTTCACGACTCCTAAGGTGTCGTAGGGATGCCCGGCTTTAAGCCCTGCGAGGAATGTGGTCGCATGATGTCGATCACGGACCCGCACCTCGAGTGTCTCTTTGTCTCGGCCGAGACCACGACACGAAGTCGTGTCCTGACTGCCGGAAACTTCATCCTAAGGCTTTGCGAGAGCGGTCTCGAAAGCTCCTCTAAGTCCGGCATTCGGCCCGCGCCGCACCAAGCCCCGGTCCCGGGAGAGGTCGAGGGGCCGGACGCGGAGTCCCCGCCGTTCGTCGGATTCAAAGTCTTCGCGCTCCTCCGGTAAGTCGAAGCACAAGAAGTCTAAGCGGCGTCATCGCTCTAAGACTTCGCCTCGCCGGTCTCGCGACTCGGCTGAGGTCCCTGTCGGCACCGTCCCCGCGGCCCCGGACGTGCCTGTCGAGTTACCCCCGCAGTACCCGCCCTACCCGGGGGCGACTCCGGCCGATATACAGGAATTCCTGTCGGCCATGGCCCGCCTCTTCGGGCCTCAAGGTCCCTCCGGTGCGCCTTCGGGCCCCGCGGGCCCTGATGGGGTTGCTCGGCGGCGTCGCCGTCGACTCCGGTCCCGGCGTCGCCTGTCCCACCAGCCTTCGTCCCGGCCTCGGCTCCGGCCCTGGCCTCGACCCCGGCTCCGGTGGTGCCTCAACCCCCATCGACGCCGGTTGACCTAACCACGCCTCCGCCGACGCCCCCGGTGCCGTTTCCGACGCCGTCCGGGGCTCCGGGCGGCGTCGTTCCCCGGTTCTCTCCGGGTCCGGACATGGAGCCGGACCGGCGTCGCCCGACGCAGTTTCCGGCGCCGATGAGACCTTGGGTCCCTGATGTCCCTCCTCCTCCATATTTTCAACCTGAGGAGGACCAGGAGAGCTGGGAGGGGTCTGAGGACCCTCTCACACAACAGTGCGAGTTTGACCCGGACTGGGTTGAGGAACTTGGGGATGCCAGTGGTCTGGATACCTCCCTGACTCTGGCATGCTGTCTCCTCCCGTGGCAACGGAGGAGGGGGCTAATTTTGCAACGGTGTTGCGTAGAGCTGCTGGAGCCTTGAATCTCCAGTTGCCTACAGTGGTCGTCAGGTCTAACATCCTGACTGAAGTGCTTCAGCCGGCGGCCTCCTCTTCGGAGACTGTGCTGCCGTTCAACGATGCACTGACTGATGTTCTTTTGGGTGCCTGGTCCAAACCCACCACAGGGGCTCCTGTGGATAGGAACGTGGCCCGACGCCATCGCCCTGCTCCGGGCGACCCCCTGTTTCTCTCCCAACACCCCACCCCTGAGAGCTTGGTTGTCCAAGCCTCTGCCTCCCAAACAGCCTTCCCTACCGCCCCTCCGGATAGGGAATCCAAGCGCCTGGATCACTTTGGGAAGAAGGCTTTCTCTTCCTCCAGTGCTGGCTTGCGGTCTGTTAATACCGCTTGCCTCTTGGGCCGATACACCCACTCCCTGTGGGATTCGGTGGCAACTGTTTTGCCGCAGTGTTCTGATGAGGTCCAGACACTGCTTACCCGCGCCATTGCGGAAGGGCGTGATGCGGCTAAATATACCATCCGCTGTGGCCTTGATACCGCCGACTCGCTGGGCAGATCGCTTGCAACGACGATGGCGCTGCGTCGCCACGCCTGGCTGAGAACCACTGGTTTTTCAGGGGATGTCCAGAATACACTCATGGACATGCCCTTTGATGGAGTCGGTCTTTTTGGTTCGAAGGCAGACCATGCGCTGGAGCGTTTCAAGGACTCACGGGCTACTGCTAAGTCCCTGGGCCTTGCTGTTGTGCGCCCTCCGCTCACGTCTGCTTTTCGCCCCTTTCGTGGCCACGGAAGGGGCGCCCAGTCACGTCCACAGCCCGGCCAACGGCCCGCGCAGCAAGCGCCTTCGCGTGGCCGAGGACGTGGATACCGCCGTGGCGGTTCGGGCAACCAGCGTGCGGGTCAGGCCACCACCTCCAACCCGTCCGCGGCCTCCAAGCCCTCCTAGTCCCTCCTTTCAGGTGCACAGTACGCCAGTCGGGGCAGGGTTCGCCATCACCTTCACCACTGGCGTCCCATCACC
This sequence comes from Calotriton arnoldi, assembly GCA_963921515.1. Lineage (NCBI taxonomy): Eukaryota > Metazoa > Chordata > Amphibia > Caudata > Salamandridae > Calotriton > Calotriton arnoldi. Next base: position 5,916,201 of record CAWUFW010000098.1, read on the forward strand.
TCGGACAGGTGGGTCTTGGACATTGTCCGAAGGGGCTACTCCCTCCCCTTCGAGACCACCCCCCAGCCATGCCACCTCAATTCCACCGCATGTCAGGGGATCACTTGGTGCTTCTACAGAAGGAAGTCACGGCCCTCTTGGCCAAGAGGGCCATCGAGCATGTTCCGACCCCAGAAGTAGGGCGTGGTTGCTACTCCCACTACTTTCTGGTGCCCAAAAGGACAAGGAGGACATGCGTCCTATCTTGGACCTCCGGAACGTCAATCGCTTCCTCCGGAAGGAGAAGTTCAAGATGCTCACCCTAGCTCAGGTCTTGACTGCCCTCGACCCCGGAGACTGGTTGGTAGCGTTGGACTTGCAGGACGCCTATTTCCACATCCCCGTCCTGCCGGCCCACCGGCGTTACCTTCGGTTCACGGTAGGCCTCGAGCATTTTCAGTTCACCGTGCTCCCCTTTGGCCTTACCAGTGCCCCTCGGGTGTTCCCGAAAGTGATGGCGGTGGTCGCAGCTCATCTGCGCCGGGCAGGGGTTGCAGTCTTCCCCTACCTCGACGACTGGCTGCTGAAGGCGGGCTCGTCCCAGGCAGTCGTCTCCCACCTCCAGACTACGGCCGAGCTCCTGCACTCGCTGGGGTTCTCCATCAATGTGCCAAAGTCGCATCTGATTCCTTCTCCTCAGCTCCTTTTCATCGGAGCAGTTCTGGACACGACGCAGTTTCGGGCCTATCCTCCCGAACGGCGAGTCCGGGATATTCAGGCTATGATTCCGATCTTTCAGCCTTTATCCTGGGTTTCGGTACGGATGACCCTGAGGCTGCTGGGCCTCATGGCCTCCTGCATCCTGCTGGTCACTCATGCCAGATGGCATATGCGGGCTCTGCAGTGGGACCTGAAGTTCCAGTGGGCGCAGCACCAGGGCAACCTGTCCGATCACGTCCAGATCTCGGAGGGGACTGCAAGACAGTTGCAGTGGTGGCTCTCGAACCGGCAATGGGTCATGGGCAGATCCCTCTCCCTTCCCCAGCCAGAGCACACAGTTGTGACGGACGCGTCCCTTCTGGGATGGGGCGGTCACATGGGAGAGGCGGAGATCAGAGGCCTCTGGTCTCCGGCGGAGTCCCGGCTCCATATCAACCGTCTGGAGCTCCGGGCGATCCGACTTGCACTCAAGGCATTCCTTCCCTCTGTCAAAGGGACGGTAGTGCAGGTGTTCACAGACAACACCACCGCCATGTGGTACTGCAACAAACAGGGCGGGGTGGGGTCGTGGACCCTTTGTCAGGAGGCTCTGCGCCTCTGGACATGGCTGGAACATCAGGGCATGTTCCTGATGGTTCAACACCTGGCAGGTTCCCTGAACGCCAGGGGCGGACGAACTCAGCCGCAGGTGCATGATGGATCACGAATGGCGTCTTCACTCGGAAGTGGCGCAAGGACTCTTTCTACAGTGGGGAGAGCCTTGGTTAGATCTATTCGCCACCGAAGAGAACGCGCAATGTCATCAGTTTTGCGCGTTGGAATTTCCAAGGCGACACTCGCTCGGCGACGCTTTTCGTCACGAGTGGAGTTGCGGTCTATTGTACGCCTTTCCGCCTATACCACTTCTACCCAGAGTGTTGAAGAAGATTCGGCACGACCGGGCCCAAGTCATTCTTGTGGCTCCGGACTGGGCTCGAAGAGTTTGGTATCCCGAGCTACTCAGTATGAGCGTAGATCCCCCGATCCGTCTGCCTCTTCGGGACGATCTTCTGTCGCAGCAGCAGGGGACGGTCCTCCACCCGAACCTGTCCAGTCTACACCTGCTTGCGTGGAGATTGAGCGGCGGCAGTTGATTCCTTTCGACTTGCCTCCCGAAGTTTGTGATGTGATTCTGGCAGCCAGGTGTCCCTCCACTAAGGTGGTATACGACTGCAGGTGGAACAAATTTGTGGCATGGTGCACAGCAAAGGCTGTGAACCCCCTTTCTGCCCCTCTTTCTGAGGTCCTTCTGTTCCTTCTTTCTCTGGCCCAACAGGGTTCTGCCCTGGGTACCATCAAGGGTTATCTCTGTGCTATCTCGGCCTTCCTCAGGCTCCCTGATCAGCCCTCCCTTTTCAAGTCCCCTGTTGTTAACAGGTTCTTAAAAGGCATTACACACCTCTTCCCTCCTGTTCCGTTTGTGATGCCTCAGTGGGACTTGAACTTGGTTCTTACCTTTCTTATGTGCGCTCCCTTTGAGCCTCTGCATAACTGTCCTCTTCGTCTTCTGACTCTAAAGACAGCCTTTCTGGTGGCCATCACCTCCGCTCGGCGGGTGAGTGAGCTCCAGGCTTTATCTTGCAAACCTCCCTTTCTGTCTGTTCATCCAGACAAGGTTGTTCTTCGGACGCGTCCGTCCTTCTTGCCAAAGGTGGTTACTGCCTTTCACATTGGGCAGACCATCACTTTGCCTACCTTCTTTCCGCCTCCGCATCCTTCCAGAGAGGAAGAGAGGCTCCACCGTCTGGACCCAAAACGTGCGCTCTCCTTCTATATCGACCGCACAAAACACTTCCGGGTGGATGACCAGCTCTTTGTTGGCTACGTGGGCGCCAAAAAGGTCTGGCGGTGCACAAACGAACCATCTCCCGCTGGGTTACCTTGTGCATCAAGACCTGCTATTCTTTGGCTAAGAAGGAGCCTCCTGTTGGGCTGCGTGCCCATTCCACCAGGGCAACGGCTGCTACCACGGCCTTGGGCCGCGGTGTTCCGCTGCCCGTTATTTGTCAGGCAGCTACGTGGGCCTCGCTGCACACGTTTACAAAGCATTACTGCCTTGACAGTCAGGTCCGGAGGGACGGCTTCTTTGGCCGTTCTGTCCTCCAGGACTTCCTTGTCTGATCTTTGTTCGCAGACCCACCACCGGGGTTGGTATTGCTGGGGTATCTATTCTAAGGTAAGGAATCTGTCACTAACGTGTCTCTTTCAGATGCACAAGTTACTAACTTGTGTAACGATATATCTGTAAGAGACAGTAGTTAGTGACAGATTCCTACCGCCCACCCATCCTCCCCGTTCTGCGAACTGATTTCTAGGGTTAAGGACATCCCTTACAGGGCCCTAGTATTTTTCAGACACCTATGTCAGCTTCTTGCATGGCTCTGCGTTCCTGGCGCGGAAAGTCGTGTACAGAACTGACGTCAGCGCGCAGGGGCGGCGCCTAAGTACTGCCCGCGACGTCATCCCGGCGATCACAACGCCGGACGACGGACGCGGAGCCGCACGACGCCGCCTACCGACGCGCAAGGGTACTGCTACGCAAAAAACTTTCCGGATCCAGCCTGACGCCTGGGGATATTCTAAGGTAAGGAATCTGTCACTAACTACTGTCTCTTACAGATATATCGTTACACAAGTTAGTAACTTGTGCTTCGGGCCTATCCTCCCGAACGGCGAGTCCGGGATATTCAGGCTATGATTCCGATCTTTCAGCCTTTATCCTGGGTTTCGGTACGGATGACCCTGAGGCTGCTGGGCCTCATGGCCTCATGCATCCTGCTGGTCGATCATGCTAGATGGCATATGCGGGCTCTGCAGTGGGACCTGAAGTTCCAGTGGGCGCAGCACCAGGGCAATCTGTCCGATCACGTTCAGATCTCGGAGGGGACTGCAAGACAGTTGCAGTGGTGGCTCTCGAACCGGCAATGGGTCATGGGCAGATCCCTCTCCCTTCCCCAGCCAGAGCACACAGTTGTGACGGACGCGTCCCTTCTGGGATGGGGCGGTCACATGGGAGAGGCGGAGATCAGAGGCCTCTGGTCTCCGGCGGAGTCCCGGCTCCATATCAACCTTCTGGAGCTCCGGGCGATCCGACTTGCACTCAAGGCATTCCTTCCCTCTGTCAAAGGGATGGTAGTGCAGGTGTTCACAGACAACACCACCGCCAAGTGGTACTGCAACAAGCAAGGCGGGGTGGGGTCGTGGACGGCTCTGCGCCTCTGGACATGGCTGGAACATCAGGGCATTTTCCTGATGGTTCAACACCTGGCAGGTTCCCTGAACGCCAGGGCGGACGAACTCAGCCGCAGGTGCATGATGGATCACGAATGGCGTCTTCACTCGGAGGTGGCGCAAGGACTCTTTCTACAGTGGGGAGAGCCTTGGTTAGATCTATTCGCCACCGAAGAGAACGCGCAATGTCATCAGTTCTGCGCGTTGGAATTTCCAAGGCAGCACTCGCTCGGCGACGCTTTTCGTCGCGAGTGGAGTTGCGGTCTGTTGTACGCTTTTCCGCCTATACCACTTCTACCCAGAGTGTTGAAGAAGATTCGGTGCGACTGGGCCCAAGTCATCCTTGTGGCTCCGGACTGGGCTCGAAGAGTTTGGTATCCTGAGCTACTCAGTATGAGCGTCGATCCCCCGATCCGTCTGCCTCTTCGGGAGGATCTTCTGTCGCAGCAGCAGGGGACGGTCCTCCACCCGAACCTGTCCAGCTTCCACCTGCTTGCGTGGAGATTGAGCGGCGGTAGTTGATTCCTTTCGACTTGCCTCCCGAAGTTTGTGATGTGATTCTGGCAGCCAGGCGTCCCTCCACTAAGGTGGTATACGCCTGCAGGTGGAACAAGTTTGTGGCATGGTGCACAGCAAAGGCTGTGAATCCCCTTTCTGCCCCTCTTTCTGAGGTTCTTCTGTTCCTTCTTTCCCTGGCCCAACAGGGTTCTGCCCTGGGTACCATCAAGGGCTATCTTTGTGCCATCTCGGCCTTCCTCAGGATTCCTGATCAGCCCTCCCTTTTCAAGTCCCCTGTTGTTAACAGGTTTCGAAAAGGCATTACACACCTCTTCCCTCCTGTTCCGTTTGTGATGCCTCAGTGGGACTTGAACTTGGTTCTTACCTTTCTTATGTGCGCTCCCTTTGAGCCTCTACATAACTGTCCTCTTCGTCTTCTGACTCTGAAGACAGCCTTTCTGGTGGCCATCACCTCCGCTCGGCGGGTGAGTGAGCTCCAGGCTCTTTCATGCAAACCTCCCTTTCTGTCTGTTCATCCAGACAAGGTTGTTCTTCGGACGCGTCCGTCCTTCTTGCCAAAGGTGGTTACTGCCTTCCACATTGGGCAGACCATTACTTTGCCCACCTTCTTTCCGCCTCCGCATCCTTCCAGAGAGGAAGAGAGGCTCCACCGTCTGGACCCAAAACGTGCGCTTTCCTTTTATATCAACCGCACACAACACTTCCGGGTGGATGACCAGCTCTTTGTTGGCTACGTGGGCGCCAAAAAGGTCGGGCGGTGCACAAGAGAACCATCTCCCGCTGAGTAACCTTGTGTATCAAAGCCTGCTATTCTTTGGCTAAGAAGGAGCCTCCTGTTGGGCTGCGTGCCCATTCCACCAGGGCAACGGCTGCTACCACGGCTTTAGGCTGCGGTGTTCCGCTGCAGGATATCTGTCAGGCAGCTACGTGGGCCTCGCTGCACACATTTACAAAGCATTACTGCCTTGACAGTCTGGTCCGGAGGGATGGCTTCTTTGGCCGTTCTGTCCTCCGGGACTTCCTTGTCTGATCTTTGTTCGCAGACCCACCACCGGGGTTGGTATTGCTGGGGTATCTATTCTAAGGTAAGGAATCTGTCACTAACGTGTCTCTTTCAGATGCACAGTTACTAACTTGTGTAACGATATATCTGTAAGAGACAGTAGTTAGTGACAGATTCCTTACCGCCCACCCATCCTCCCCGTTCTGCGAACTGATTTCTAGGGTTAAGGACATCCCTTTCAGGGCCCTAGTATTTTTCAGACACCTATGTCAGCTTCTTGCATGGCTCTGCGTTCCTGGCGCGGAAAGTCGTGTACAGAACTGACGTCAGCGCGCAGGGGCGGCGTCTAAGTACTGCCCGCGACGTCATACCGGCGATCACGACACCGCCTACCGACGCACAAGGGTACTGCTACGCAAAAACTTTCCGGATCCAGTCTGACGCCTGGGGATATTCTAAGGTAAGGAATCTGTCACTAACTACTGTCTCTTACAGATATATCGTTACACAAGTTAGTAACTTGTGCATTCAAACTTGCTATGCGAAAGCAAAGAGAACTCTAACTGTACCCCCTAGGGCACATTCCACTGGTAAGCTAGGGACCACTATGTCTTTCTTGGGAAACATTCCCATAGTTGACATTTGCAAAGCTGCAACATGGTCTACACTGCACACATTCACTAAGCACTATTGTGTAGATGTGTTAGCGAGACAACAAGCCAATGTGGGTCAAGCAGTACTTAAGACACTATTTCAGACAACTCCAACAGCTACAGGTTAGCCACCGCTTTGGGAGGATACTGCTATATGGTCTATGCACAACATGTGATCTACAGCTCACATGCCTCGAACGGATAATGTTACTTACCCAGTAAGCATCTGTTGGCATGTAGAGCTGTAGATTCACATTCGCCCACCCACCTCCCCAGGTACCTGTGGCTGCTGCTGTTCTCTATTAATTTACATACATGCCCATGGACATCTCTATTCTTTACTATTACTCCATTGTCACCCTCTACGCGAAAACAATCTAAGAATGGAGTCGATGCCCATGCGCACTATAACCGAAAGGAGAAGTCACCTACCTCGTGACTGGAAAAGACTTCTTCGAAGAAAAACAAAGTGCAAACATCCGGACCCAACACAGATGGCGGGCTATGCACAGCATGTGAATCTACAGCTCTACATGCCAAGAGCAGATGCTTACTGGGTAAGTAACATTATCCTTACAGCCTCACTATGATTGTTCATCTGTAATGAGATCTGTTCAGTTGGCACTATAAAAAGGGTGGTTCTGGATTACAAAGGGCCAATTGTAAGAAGATTGATCAACCCTTCACTTTTATTGTAACCCTTTCACTCGGTCTAAGTTTATAATAAAATGTTACCATTGATGAGGATGATGCCAATTATATTATTTTCTTCCATATTTCCTGAGTCTTTGCTCCAAATGGTGCTACTACATTTTGAAACATCCGGTCTGTGCAATAAATGCTATGTTCACCCAGTTGGGTGGACATCAGAAGTGCTTCATATATTTTGGCTTTCTTTTTGCTGCTGTTATTCCTGGTAGCTTTTTCGGTGTCTTTTTTTCACATTCAGCAAAACATTTGCCTCCATCTTCGATGCTTGTTTTTGAATGCTCTCTTAAGCTATGCATTTGCAGCAACCATGCTGTCTCCTATGACAATTTACAATTAGTGCGCTTGTAGCACGAAATGACTAAACTCTAAATGTATAAGTGACTCCTTTTGGTGCATGACTTTATATGTACAGCAAGCATCCATAGATAATTCTTGCAGGAAGATTAAAACTCTGATACAGTATCATTATGAACAACCATTTCTGCGTGTTTTAAAGAAAATGGGCTTCTACTAATGTGTAGGCCATCCCAACCTTCCAGCTGTTCTCCCAGTTATGGTGAAAACAATCCAAGAACGCAACCATCCTTCAGCAGTTGATTCTCTTTGATTTTCCTGAAGGTCAAATTTCTCTATCACTCCAAGATCCAGATCTCATTTCAACCGATGTTTTCCAGAAAATCATGCCCAAGTTTGTCATTTTTGTAACCTTTGTCATTTTTTTCAATGCTAAATAAATCCAAATAGTCAAATTGGGAAATATAAGAACATTTGGGTGAAAACCTCAGTGACAACAATTCATGGAAAAAGATGAAAGCAGGATTTGGTTTCATAGTGCTTATCTGTGTTGTGAAATTGTGACCCTGCTACTTCAATTCATGTCTCATTTCTTTTGAAATGTGGTTGGGCAACATATGAAGGTCTCTGGCACTCCCATTCTCTGTAGACATGGAGAGGCTCTTCAGAATTGATATATTGAAACCGAGGCATTCAGCGTCAAGAGGGCGTGAATCCTCTTTGTCAACGTCTTGACATTGTTATAAATCGCTTGTTGGAAGGCTCCAATTCCTTTGGTATTTCACCCTATTCGAGACCTGGGTAGCTATCTTCCTGTATGTTGTGAAGAATCCTGTTGGTACTCCATAACCCATGACATATGAGTTGGTTAATATTGCATCTTAAGAGGACTAAATTGTGGCACAACTGTAGGAAGCTGGCTCTGTATATACTAAACCAAAGTAAGGTATAGTGTGCACAGTCCAGTGGAATCCCAAAGGTAGGTAGAGGTAAAAGTATATAGCACCGTACTCTTGTGGTAGTGTGGGCGAGCAGAAAGGCTTTATCAGAGGGTATTGTTAAGCATTTATTGTACACACTCGCCTGTGTTTGTGCCGCCACTGTTGGCACCGTGAAGGGGGGAGCGGGACCAGGACTGCGAGTCCCAGGCTCCTTCGCGGCTTGCAGCCGCCAACACTGACGCCAGCATTCCGCGCCTGGAGGCGCTACATTATCTCCGGTGGGCTCCCGCAGCACGGGAAGCCCGTGTTCGTGCCGCCACTGTTGCCACCGTGAAGGGGGGAGTGGGACCAGGACTGCGAGTCCCAGGCTCCTAAGCGGCTTGCAGCCGCCACCACTGACGCCAGCATTCCGCGCCTGGAGGAGCTACATAATCTCCGGTGGGCTCCCGCAGTGCGGGACGCACGCGGGCAAGCCCGTCTGCGTCTGGTAGACTGGCTGGGCCAGCCCTCTCATCTGTAATTCGTCATGGGTAAGCGAAAACTACCCTCTAATTCTGATGGGGGAAAAGTAAAAACCAAGATTCCTAGAAATTGTGCCTCCATCATTTCATATTTGACAACAGCTGTTGGGGCGTTAAGTGAGGAAATTCATGATGTGGCGGAGCAGCTGGGACAAGGGGGAGGACCTAGAACTGATAACCCATAGAACCCCCCCCCGGTGAAACCGCACAAATTGTAATACCCGGTATTGTCAATGACTCAGACTGAGGTGGAAGTTTCTACCGGGGTGCTTCAAGACATTTTGACTACTGTTCAGGATCCCGTGACAGACATTGGTGGAAGGATGGGCGGAGATGTACCCGCTGCCTCGATGGGGGCCCCAAATAAGAAGAAAAAGGGAGAAAATGCATGAAGCTGGGGTCCAATACAGCTGACCCTCAGCCTGGGGCGGGAGCATAGGAGTCTCGGGCATAGAAGCTTGGGCCAAAGCTCATCTCACCACCGTTGTTGGCAATTCCATTCAAACGCACCTTGAGACTTTTTTTTGGGACCCTCAAAGAGGACTTGACTACTTGTATCAAAAATTTCCTAGATTTCATGGTAGTCAAACTCGCTTCCATAAAGTCACATTTGAGTAAACTGAGAGAGCATAAATTTGGCTTGAACGAGGATATCGCACCGAGTAATGTGTTATTGGGTGCTCAAGTTGGTATAAGTCATTCACAGGCTGGACCATCCAGGGGGGTTCAACATCCTGCCCAATACCCTAGGAATCCTAAACCTGACCAAAAGAAATTGGCTAACAATAATAACAAGCTTGAACAGCCGGGTGCTCAATCAATTTTTATGAGGTCCCACCTACCGCCTGAACAGTCAGAAATTTCCGCTCGTAGAGAGCGGAACGCTTAGTCTTCGTACGGGCAGGGAAATAAATGCAGGCTCCATTTACCCCCGGAGGCCACCCCTCTGACAGCTGTGTTATTAGGGGTTCCTCATCTTAAAGATCATACAAATGAGACCCCTGACGAATTGATCCGTAAAGTCAAATTTTGGTGTACAAAGCTGTTTGATGGTGGGGCCGAAGCAGCATCACACATTATTATGGCTAGGCGAGTGGGGTGGGTTGGTCAGGGCATGAAGATGGATGATGGCGATTGCGTTGTTAACTTTAATCAGGCAAATGTAGCCTGTTTCCTTTTTAAAGAGTGTTGCAATTGTGGTCCGGGTGAGATTAGAGCGTTTCCCCTGGGGTTCTTCTACCGCCCACCTATGAGAAACCAAGTCGATAATCCTATATCTCTGCTTGGTTGTTCCGCAGAAAGGTCATATAGAGGGCCGGGCCCCAGACGTATTTCCAGAGAGAGTCATTTGCCCACTCTGAACCCAAACCCACAACCTCCAAGTCTATTAACACCTGAGGCTGTCCCAGGTCTAAGAGCAGCAGGGAACACTTTAGAATTGGCTAACAGATTTTCCCCTCTGAGCCAGTTAGATTCCAATGATTGACTATTAGATCATACCCCTACACTTGGCTTTACTCACCCGAATCAGGCCATCCCTAATATGAGTACACCAACAAGGGAAGTAGATAGTGCGATAGAAATCTCAAATACTTAGTTGGAATATAGCGGGTCTAAAGAACCAAAGTGATGACCCCAGGTGGCTTGCCTGGTAAGGGTACATGATGTAGTGGGGTTTCAGGAAACATGGGAGTCTGAAAACACATGTTCGAGGCATGTGAGCTGCAGAGCTCACACTGTGCATTAGATCGCCATCTGGTGTTGGGCTCGGATGCTTGCACTTTGTTGTTGTCTTCGAAGAAGTCTTTGTAGTCATGTGATAGGTGACTCCTCCTTAGGACAATAGTGCGCATGGGCATCGACTCCATCCTCAGATTGTTTTTTTCCGCCATCGGGTTCGGATGCATTTCGACACTCCGGTTCGAAACTCGTTTTTTGCAGCGTTTTCCACTTTTCAACGCCTAATACCGACATCGACATCTCGACGTCCCTTCCTCGATCTCCTTTCCAGCCGTCGACGCGGGCCGTTGGGCCCATCGACGCCGTAAGGCCTACTGCCCATGGAAAGGACGCCATTCCGAAAATGCCCCCAATGTGGAGCAAAGTTTCCTCATAGCGACCACCACCAGGTCTGTAATCGGTGCCTCTCACCAGACCATAACGAGGCCACTTGTCCGGCCTGCGCCTCCTTCCGCTCCAAGAAGACAATCCGAGATCGTCGAGCCCGAAGGCACATCATGGCGCACAGGTCCGCTCCGGAACCCGTCAACATCTTCGACGAGGGTCCCGATGTTCCGGAAGAAGACTCCGAAGACCTCGCTATCATCTCCGAGGCAGAGGACTCCGACAGTTCCATCCCTTCAGGGCAGCGTGTGAGTACTACTGCCCCTGCCCCAACCCTCCCTGCAAAATCGAAGGCACCGGTCAGTACTTCGCCTACGGGCCCCAGTCGAGACCGTAAACGTGTTTCGGACGCCCCGCCTTCGGGCTCGGCACCGAACAAGAAAACAAAGCCTTCTAGTTCCTCGGCACCGACCAAACCACATGTGCCCGTCACACCGGCACCTTCGGCGCCGAAACACAAAGACCACCCGGCGCCGAAATCCAGTTCGGTACCCAAATCCGCCTCCAAGCACGCGGATCCCTCGGCACCGAAACCAAAGCTACTCCACACACCCCTAAACTAAAGCCGGTCGAGCCTGTAGCTAAACTGAAGGACGCCTCGACGCCTTCTAAAGCAAAGGAACATCTAAAGAAGCCATCACCACGTTCGGAACCGAAAAAGTCGGCGCCGAAAACTAATATTCAAGGAGAGGAACTGTTTACACCGGATCCCATCGATCCTAATCAAAACAAACTTTATATCAATCCTAAAACAGGACATATTTCCTCTGTGCCACGTCACAAGCCTGTCCCTCCGAAGAAGAAAGACTCTTCCACTTCCCCTATGCCTCCTTCTTCCCCTATACCTCTCTCTAACACCCCTCCTCTCCACATCCCTATCACACCTCCTCAACCTGCGGATTCTCCCCCACATGAGTATGAGGACAACATGGGGTACGGGGATGACCCTCATAATTTATATCTGGATCCAGATAATCCACCACAGGATGACTGGGGTTATAATGACCCCCAGACCCTACAGACCTTCCCAGCCCTCCACCTTATCCTACAAAACCATCTCCACCAGATGATCACATAGGTTTTGGGCAACTTATACATAGGGCGGCCGTTTTTCATGGGGTGCATATTCACACCGACCAACCAGAGGAAGATTTTCTTCTAGACACTTTTGAACGGTCTCAAAAAACTGTTCAAACTTTGCCCATGATCAAGGGTGTCATTAAACATGCACCTGAAATTTTTAACGACCCGGTCAGAGCCAGGATCCTTAATCCTAGAGTGGATAAAAAGTATAGACCTGCCCCCGATGACCCCACCTACATCAAAGGTCAGCTCCCCCTTGACTCACTGGTCGTTTCTAATGCCAGAAAACGCGCCAATTCACAAACTTCAGGGGATGCTCCGCCCCTGATAAAGAATCCAAATTGTTAGATTCCTCTGGCAAACGCGTAGCTGCGCAAGCCACCAACCTCTGGCGCATCGCTAACACCCAAGCTCTACTAGCTAGGTACGACAGGGCACACTACGATCAGCTAGAAACCCTCCTTCAACATCTACCTGATCAATACAAAACACAAGCCACTGACCTCTTTCAAGAAGGCAAACTTATTTCCAATGCCTCCATTAAGTGCGCCTTAGACGCAGCCGACACCGCCGCTAGGTCAGTTAACACTAGCGTGCTTATTAGACGACACGCCTGGCTTCGCATTTCAGGTTTTAAGCCTGAAGTCCAGACTACCATACTAAACCAGCCATTTAACCAAAACCAACTATTTGGTCCTGCTGTCGACACAGCACTAGAAAAGATGAAGAAGGATACTGACACTGCCAAATCAATGGGAGCATTGCAGTCCCCGCAGCAACGTGGCTCCTTTCGCCGCTCCTTTTACAGAGGGGGCTCCAGGAATACCACCGCAGACAGTTCCTCTTCCTATCGAACAAACACCCAAACCTCTCCTAATAGAGGATACTTTAGGGGTGGTTACAGAGGCAACAACTCTAAAGGCAGAGGTCGAGGTAATAATAACAACACCCGTACCTCCACCACTCCCAAACAGTGACTTTCCTCCACTTCCCCCGACCACAACACCCCTGTCGGGGAAGGCTATCACAGTTCCTGCCTGTCTGGAACTCCATTACAACAGACAGGTGGGTGAGACAGATTATCCAACATGGCTACTGCCTGGAGCTAACGGCTACCCCCCCACCATACCACCCAGGCAGCGTCCAATGTCCACAGACCATCTTACACTTTTACAACAAGAGGTACTTTCCCTGCTTCAAAAGCACGCCATAGAGCCAGTGCCTCTGCTACAGCAAGGCACAGGAGTTTACTCCCTGTACTTCCTCATTCCCAAAAAGGACGGCACTCTCAGGCCTATTTTAGACCTCAGACCTCTCAATCAATACATACACTCAGATCATTTTCATATGATCACTCTCCAACAAGTGCTTCCCTTACTACAACAACAAGACTTCCTTGCCACATTAGACCTCAAGGACGCCTACTTCCACATTCCCATACATCCTGCTCACAGGAAGTATCTAAGATTTGTTCTCAATGGGCAGCACTACCAGTTCAAGGTACTCCCATTCGGAGTCACCACTGCTCCAAGAGTGTTTACCAAATGCCTTGCAGTAGTAGCAGCGCATCTAAGAAAACAACAAATACATGTCTTCCCATACCTAGACGACTGGCTTATCAAAGCCAAATCATTCAACCAGTGTGTCCAACACACTCACCAAACAATACAAACATTACACAACTTGGGGTTCACAATAAACTATACCAAGTCCCACCTTCAGCCCTCCCATGTCCTTCAATATCTGGGAGCTACAATAAACACTTCCACTGCTCTAGCTTACCCCAGCCCAGCCAGGATAGCCAGTATACAAACCCTTGTCCCCAGGTTTCAAATGCAACACTCTCTCCCAGCCAGAGTGTTTATGCAGCTCATCGGCATGATGGCATCCTGCATTTTTCTCGTCCCTCATGCAAAACTTCAAATGCGTCCTCTACAAAAGTGCCTAGCGCGCCAATGGAACCAGGCTCAGGGACATCTTACAGATCTGGTGTTGGTGGACAGCCGCACACATCGCTCTCTGCAGTGGTGGAACACCAACAATTTGTCCAAGGGGCGGCCGGTCCTAGAGCCAGTTCCACAAGTAGTACTAACCACGGACGCATCCCTTACAGGATGGGGAGCACACCTGTTACACCACACAACACAGGGCAAGTGGACCACTCAGCAGAAGCTGTTCCACATCAACCACCTAGAGTTACTAGCCATATTCCTAGCTCTCAAGTCCTTTCAACTCCACGTACACAACAAAGCTGTCCTGATCCGAACAGACAACATCACAGCTATGTACTATATACAAAAACAGGGGGGGACACACTCTCCACAACTGTCCCAACTAGCACAGGACATTTGGAGGTGGGCCATTCCACAAAACATTTACCTTCTAGCGGAACACCTACCAGGCATTCACAATCAGATTGCAGATCTGTTAAGTCGACAGGCACAACAGATTCACGAGTGGGAACTACATCCACAAGTTCTTCTACCTTTCTTCCAGATGTGGGGCCAGCCAGACTTAGATCTGTTCGCCACACACCAAAACGCAAAATGCCCAACCTTCGCCGCCAGGCTTCCACACCCGCAGTCCAAGGGCAATGCGATATGGATGAACTGGTCCGGCAGATTTGTGTACGCTTTTCCACCGCTCCCACTCATCCCACTTGTAGTACGCAAGCTTCGACAACAGTCTCTAAAAATGATACTAGTAGCCCCCACGTGGGCACGCCAACCGTGGTTCACCACACTACTGGAGCTATCAGTAGTCCCATACCAAAAACTACACCTCTCCCCATCAATGCTAACGCAGAGCCATGGAGAGATAATGCACCCAGATCCATCTCAGCTGAACCTTGCAATTTGGCTCCTGAAGTCCTAGAATTCGGTTACCTTAACCTACCCCCAGACTGCATGGACGTTATAAAAGAAGCTAGACGCCCAACTACCAGAGCATGCTATGCAGCTAAATGGAAAAGATTCGCTATTTACTGCACTAATAATAACATCCAACCATTACAAGCCTCTACGCAAAACATCATTTGCTATTTGCTACATTTGCAAAGATGTAGTCTTGCATACTCATCCATACGTCTGCACCTCGCAGCCCTTGCTGCTTACTTGCAAAACAGGCAACACTTATCACTATTCAAAGTTCCCGCCATTAAAGCCTTCATGGAAGGCCTTAAGCGCATCATACCTCCCAGATTACCACCTTCCCCAGTGTGGAATCTTAATATAGTACTTACCAGGCTCATGGGTCCACCTTTCGAACCCTTACATAAATGTGAACTTCAATTCCTTACATGGAAAGTTGCGTTCCTGATTGCAATCACTTCTCTAAGGAGAGTCAGTGAACTACAAGCTCTAACTATACAAGAGCCTTTCTTACAAATACATCATAAAAAGGTAGTTCTCAGAACAAACCCAAAATTCCTTCCCAAAGTCATTTCGCCTTTCCACCTTAACCAATCAGTAGAACTACCTGTGTTCTTCCAAAACCCAGATTCCGTGGCAGAAAGAGCTCTCCACACCCTAGATGTCAAAAGAGCCCTTATTTATTACATTGACAGAACCAAATCTTTTCGCAAAACCAAACAATTGTTTGTGGCTTTCTCTCCACCACACAAAGGTAATCCCATCTCAAAAGCCGGGGTTGCAAGGTGGATTGTTAAATGTATCCAAATCTGCTACCAAAAAGCCAAACGCACATTATCAGTTCCCCCTAGAGCGCACTCAACACGCAAACTAGGGGCATCCATGGCATTCTTAGGGAACATTCCCCTAGAAGACATATGTAAGGCAGCCACATGGTCTACAACACACACCTTCACTAAACACTATTGTGTTGATGTGCAAGCCAAGCAACAAGCTTCCGTGGGCCAAGCTGTCCTTAAAACCCTTTTTCAAACTACTGCAACACATACAGGTGACCACCGCTAGGGGAGATACTGCTGTACAGTCTATGCACAGTGTGAGCTCTGCAGCTCACATGCCTCGAACGGAAAATGCTACTTACCAGTATGCATCTGTTCTTGGCATGTAGAGCTGCAGATCCTCACACGCCCACCCACCTCCCCGGGACCTGTATGTGCTCCAGTCCTATCTTAATTAGATACACACACATGGACATCTCTTTTCTTTTCTACTAACTCCATCACTCCCCAATATGGCGAAAAACAATCTGAGGATGGAGTCGATGCCCATGCGCACTATTGTCCTAAGGAGGAGTCACCTATCACATGACTACAAAGACTTCTTCGAAGACAACAACAAAGTGCAAGCATCCGAGCCCAACACCAGATGGCGATCTAATGCACAGTGTGAGGATCTGCAGCTCTACATGCCAAGAACAGATGCATACTGGTAAGTAGCATTTTCCTTTGGCTTGATGGTTACACACCTTATATGGAGGCCGCGCAACCGTCAGTAGCAGGCCGTACAAGGGGCGGCTGTAGGAAAGTGGGTTTCTGTTGCAGTAACCCCCCCACTTTTTGCCTGATAACTGATGCACTTTTCCTTGGTGTGCCCTGGGTCCCTGCCAATCAGGTACCCAGGGCCTGTGTTCCTTCCCTAAAACTGCATTACAGCCTAAACCCAATTGGCCTCTCTGGCCACAGGTAAGCCCCTGGTAAATGGTACCCTAGGTACCCAGGGCACTGTAACCAGAGAAGGCCTCTAAGGGCTGCCGCACTTATTGTGCCACCCTTGGAGGCCCTGTACCCTGACACACACACACACACTGCCCTTGCAGGCTGGGTGTCTTGGTGCAGAACAAAACAGTCGACATGGCACACATCCCTGTGTGCCATGCCCACAAACACACTGCCCTGGCATACCTCAGTCACCCCTCTAGCTGGGTGCCCTATGCCAGTGGTGAGGGTACAGGTGCATAAACCCTGTGCCCCTACAGTACCCAGGTCCATTCCTGGGCACTGTAAGTGCAGTGCTGCCATTCAGAGTATATGGTGCTGGGAGGTCGTCAGCACGAACTCCACAGCACCATGATGGCTGCACTGAAGACTGAAGTTTGGTATCAAACTTCTCAGCACAGTAAGCCCACACTGATGCCAGTGTGGGATTTACTGTAAAATGCACAACAGAGGGCAACTTAGAGTTGCCCCCTGAACCTAACCTACAATCCACGTCTTGTCTGAGGGGCTGCCTAGGCTGCCACACAGCAGACATGTTGCTGGACCCCTGGGTAGAGAGCCATCCGCTCTACCGGGCCTGCAACAATGCACGTCCTGGGCGAGGTGCTAGGCCTCCTCCCCCAGGATGGGCAGGAGGAAGCTTCAAAGGCATTCTGCCTTTGTGAGCTTCCCAGACCACTTGCTGTACTCAGCAACTGGTCCCCACCGGTTCTTCCCCATCCTGGCGGGAAGACTGGCGGGAAACACCAAGGGAGGAAAGGGGGTGTGCCACCCTCTGCCAACCCCACCCTCAGGTGGGGGAGGCGAGGTGAAGCACATCTCCGGGCTCTCGCCATCTTGAAGATGGGGAGCCCTGCCCAATCAGGACTAGGCTCCTGCCCCCTCCCACAGGAGAGTGGCGGGATAGGGGGTACCCACCCCAGGGCAGGGACCCATTGGTCCCTGCCCTTTACCTACCTGTAACGCCCTAAATCTAGTATTTAGGGGCACCCTGAACCTTCCTTCCTCAGATCCAGCAACAACAAGAAAAGGAAGAAGGACGAGAAGCCGTGCAGAGCTAACAAGAGGACGACGCCCACTGACTTGGCCCCAGCCCTACAGGCCTGTCTCCCCTCGAACCTGCTCCTGCAAAACCCGGCGTGTCCAGCGGCCAGCAACCTCAAAAACCCCGGAGGACCTGCCTGCCTTCACTTTCCAAGCTGTTTCTCCCGTGAACACCGGACGTGTTTGACCTGCAGCTTCTGGTGCCAGCCAGGAACCGCGAATCCCGCACACTCTGCACCCGCCGAGCTCGGCCCGAGCTCGAGTGGGCAAATACCCAGAGGAGGTCCCCCCGGCGATCCTGACCCGAGATCCGGCGACCCCTGACCTGCCTCAAGCCTCCTGACGACGCCTGCAGCCTCAATCCAGAGGACCCCCTACCGCGACCAGAGCGGGTAAGAAAATCCGACGTCCCAAGGCACCCCTGCACCCGACGCCCCACGGCCTTGTGTGTCCCAACCAACGGTGCCTAACCAACCCTCTACATCCCAACTTACCCCTCGAAGTGGTGGTTGCTCCTGGAAGGACCTCGTCCCCGAGCCTGCAGTGTTTCTTTGTCCCGGAGAATCTCCATTGAAATCAACAGGGCACCCAACCTCAAAACAGCACCCTGCACCCGGCCGCCCTAGTGCCGCTGAGGGTGCCCCTTTGGTGCTAACTTGGTCCCCAACGTGCCCTGAGCTTAACCCTAGGAGCTTTGCTCCCACAACCCCGTGGCCTGCTTGCCAGCAGCCACCAACCGGAGTCCCCCTATCCTCCATAGGATAACCTTGGGCCTCAACACTCTGCACCCGGCCGCCCCAGTGCCGCTGAGGGTGCAACAACAGTGCATCACTGACCCTGGGAGACCCCCGAGTCTTACCCCAGAACCCTAACTCAAAAGACCGACTACTTACCTCGAAACCGATAACTCATTTTTCCTCATAGGATAACATGGACATTTTTTCTTCCAAAAGTTTCTAAGTGTCGACTTTTGAAAACTAAGAATATTCCTTAAAAATCGCACAAATAACCTAACCGAATTTTCTCAACTGTTTGCAGGAAAGGTCCCAGTGCTGAACCTAGGTGTCTAGCACTGAGTAACAAAAGTAATTAAAGTAACTTACCTGTGAATTGAATTTCCTTCCATAGGATAACATTGGTGGTTCTTTGTGAAAAAGTTTCTAAGTGTCAACTTTTGAAATACAAGAATATTCTTTAAAAATCGTACAAACTACAAAAACGTAATTTCTTACCTGTTTTAAGTAAATGTCCCAGTGCTGAATCTAGGAGTCCAGCACTGGATTACAAAAGTAGCGTTAAAGTAACTTACCGATGAATTGAATTTCCTTCCATAGGGTAACATTGACTGGTTTCACTTGGAAATATTTCTGTCGAGTTTTGAGACTTTAAAATATTAACCTAAAATCGGCCGAATTACGAAAACGAATTTACTCACCTGCTATCAGGAGAGATCCCAGTGCTGGATCTTGGTGCCCAGCACTGAGCCTAAAAAGTAATCACAACTGTACTTACCGGTAACTTGAATTTCCTTCCATAGGATAACATTGCCTGGTTTTTGCTGAAAAAGTTTCTAAGTGTCTATTTTGCAAACTTACAAATATTCGTTAAAAATCGCCTGTATAACAAAAACACATTCTTTCAACTGTTTACAGGAGATGCACCAGTGCTGGATCCAGAATCCAACACTGAATAAGAAAAAGTAACGATAACACTACTTACCTGCTAAGTGAATTTCCTCCCATAGGATAAAATTGGTGATTCTATGTGAAAAAGTTTCTAAGTGCCAACTTTTAAAATACAATAATATTCCTTAAAAATCACAACTGTAACCAAAACGTTTTTACTCAACTGTTTACAGGAGATGTCCCAGGACTGAATCTAGGATCCAGTCCTGTGGTTAGAAAAGTAATCCAAAAAGTAATCTATTGCATTTAACTAGAAATTCCCATTGAGCTCAATGTATAATTGTTTAAAATTGTGTTGCCTATTGCAACAACTAACGATTGCATTCAAAAGTCTATTGCCTATTGAAAGTATTTACCTAAAGCATCTCATTCTGAGAAAGTATATTTTGATACCTATTGTTGGTTCTAAAATAATACAAGCATATATTTTTATATACAAACCATTGACCTAGAGTTCAGTTCTTGAGTGTGTGGCTTCATTTGCTGACTGAGTGTGTACAACAAATGCTTTACCCTGTCCTCTGATACTGCCTTACTGCTCGACCAAGCTACCACTTTAGAGAGTAAGGTTATATCTAACTTTAGCCTCTGCCAAACCTCTGGTGACTGTGGACCCTGTGCACACTGAACCTTACTTTGGTTCAGTATATACAGGGCCACTTTCTTACAGCGACTTATTAACACTGATTTCCTTGAAAGTGAGGGGCAGTCATAGTAAATTGGATACAGGGTCTACAAATTGTTTAGTGGTCAAGATTAATCCTGCACATGCACCGAAGATTCTTGTTCTTAATTTTTGTAATTCTTTTGAAAAGTTATTTACAAATGAACATTTATGCAGCCTAAATCACTTTCTAGACTTGTATAGGGAGAAGCAAGTTACCCAGTTCTCGATTATTTTACTTGGTGATTTTAACATTCATTTATGCAATAACAATTGTCATGTCTTTGACAAACTTGGTACAGGTTGTAACTTAGAGACCCATTTTGAACATACCACTCAAGGGGGCTACTTAGAGGACTTTCTAGCTGATTTCCCGTTGGCTCACCCAAAGTCGGCAGAAGATGTTAAGGGTATTCCCTCCTTTAAGGGAAGGGAAATGTTCTCCACAATTGACTATATATTTAACACAACTCTAATCCCCCTTGTCTTGGATTATGCTGTGCAATGGTCACACTTCAGTGACCACAATCCTATTCATATTAGTTTACGAGGGTGTCTGAAGACCACAGACAGTGGAGATTATGGCCCCTGCCCCGTTAATAAAAACCAGGGATCAAGGTCGTAGACTGAAATGGGCTAAGGTTGTACCAGATCTTTTTTTTAAATGATTTATTAAACACAGCAGGGAACGAGATAGCCATATGTCAAGAGGGTACCCAAGGGGGAGTGAAGATTACCGCAGCTTTTGATAGGATTTGTAAGCAAGTAGCCAGTGCCCTCTCCCTACCTAATAAGGATTACATCCACAAGGAAGAGAGGTGGTTTGATCATAACTGCACAGTTGCCCATCAGAAAGTACTATGTGCCCTGAAACACAAACCCCAGGATAGAACTTTAATAGCTGCGGCAAGGCTAGAGTATAAGCAGACATTGCGTACTCGTAACTCAGAAATTAAGCAAGAAGCTTGGGACGAATTGCTGTCCGTTGATGTGATCAAGAATAACGCGAAATTTTGGAATATTGTCAACAAACCTTTCTTCTCTGGTCTTGCGGGTAACACTGTTGAGTGTAAACATTTTGGAAGAGCTCTGGTTTAATCACTTTAAACATATCTACGGTGACCAGCCAGATCAGGCAGACATAGGTCCCACGTTTATAACTGCAGCCTACAGTATACATTTTTCAGAGCAAGAAGTGGCTGCGGCTATTGCCCAAATGACATGTAATAAAGCACCGGGCCCGGATGGGGGTCCCTGTTGACCTTTTTAAGGCGGATATCATTCTATGGTCAAAGATATTGGCCAATGTTTTAAACTCGGTATGCCAACATGGTCTGCCAAAATCCTGGTCAAAGTCAATTATTGTCCCAGTCTTCAAGAAAGGCGAGAGAGGTGATCCTAGGTGCTATAGGCCAATATCTCGAATTGACTCCACGGTTAAGGTGTTGGGCAGAGCAGTTCTCAGTAAATTAACAGGGTGGATTAATGAACGTAACGTCCTGTCTAACCTTCAATACGGCTTTAGGAAAGGCAGAGGCACCTTGGATCAGTGTCTTAACCTTTATCTTAGTAGGGAAATACACAATAGCTAAGAAAGGAACACTTCATCTCGCCTTCATGGATCTATCCCAGGCTTTTGACCGAGTGAATAGATCCAAGCTTTGGGACCTGTTGCTTGCAATGGGTATGGATAAAAACATTGTGTATTTCTTGTCAGACCTGCTCAGGGATCTCTCGGCTCAAGTAAGGTTCGATCAGAAGGGTAATT
The DNA here is from genome assembly GCA_963921515.1 of Calotriton arnoldi. Taxonomy (NCBI): domain Eukaryota; kingdom Metazoa; phylum Chordata; class Amphibia; order Caudata; family Salamandridae; genus Calotriton; species Calotriton arnoldi. The sequence goes on from CAWUFW010000098.1 coordinate 5,937,825, forward strand.
TAACGCAAAAGATTGATGTTATAAGAGGAGTCGGACAGGGCTGTATCTTGGCTCCTTTGCTATTTACCCTTTATATCAATAATCTAGATTCGGCCCTGTGCGGAGCCGCTAAGGATATTCCTCGTGTGGGGAATCGATTGATCCTGGCACTAATTTATGCAGACGACGTTGCTTTACTGACACTCACAGCGGTGGGGCTCCAGCACCTGCTGAACTCCTTTGCGGATTTTATGGACTCACTGGACCTGAATATAAATTTTTAAAAATCGCATACCATGATTATGGGAGTGAAGTCAAGAAAACCCAAATCGCATTATTGCAATGGAAACAAAATAACCAGGGTTACTACATTCCCGTATTTAGGCATTTTATTTGATGACAGGTGCTCATGGGCTCCGCAAAGGAGGGCGAAGAGAAACGCTATGGTCAGATCCACAGGTGCGGTGCTTGATTTTGCCCGGAGGTTGGGTGCTAAGCCCGTGCAGGCAATGTTAAATATATATAAAGCCAAGAGTATTGCCATTGCGAACTATGGTTCTGAAATTTGGGGATATAAAAACTGCACAGAGCTCCAAATTGTGGAAAATAAATTTTTAAGAAGTATGCTCTCAAGCCCCCAATCCATATCTTCGTATATTATCCACCAAGAAGCGGGTATTGGTTATGTGGCTGATCTGATCAGAATGTCCCCCTTTCTTAAATGGTTCTCGATCTGGTCTAATCCAGTACTATTGATAAATCAAGAGATCATACAAGACTGTACCGCACTAGATAGGGCTGCTGTATCCCATGGTTGAGTCATGTGAAAAGCATAGCAAAGTTGCTAGGTCGCCCTGAGGTATTCGACAATCCAGAAATATTAGGCAAAAAAGATCTGGTGTGGGGTAAGACCTCATTTTTACGCTTAGCGTCTGTAGAAAGAGGCTATTGAGCTACCGAAACCTACTGTCCGTGCTCACCAGATTTTAAAAGCTACCTATTTTATGGAGCCTTATCTGGACATAGTTACTAAGCCTCAACATAGTTTTCTTTTAACGAGATTGAGGTTTAACTATCCTCATTTTTTATTGGCGGAACCCCTGGGCTGGAGAAAGACTGAGGATTTGGGACCCTGCTCTTGCGATAGTTTTTCGACCCAGGATACCTTGCACTTTGTCCTGTTTTGCAATCATTATTTGCACATCCGCAACCGTTTTATTTTCCCAATTTTAAAGGACAAAGGTTTCTTGCAGGCCAGACCGGCCCTAACATATTTGCAGATGCTGAGTAACCCTTGGGAAATTTTTAATATCGCTAACTTTTTAGTAGCGGCAGTCAGAGCAAGGAAAAAAATAATAGAGGGCCTATGATTTGACCTTGTAAATGTATACCTTTTTCTCTTTAATGTGAAATGTTCCTCTCTCGTACAATATGCACTTTATATTACATTGCTTGAACTTTTTAGAGAGCTTTTCCATTATGTGTATATCCCCCCTTTTTAATGTGAAACGGTTCTTGCTTTTACAACATGCATTTTATATTTCACTGGTTGAATTTTTAGAGAATTTCTTATGTGCATTTTGATCTGGGGTTGTATTTATACTACGATTGATTTTGTGTAATATTTGGCTTTTAAGTGATGGTTTTTTAGGTTGAGCCTAGAGTAGCGCGCAAGCGCTGCTTCTGGCGAAGCATTATGTAGGGGATTCGAAAAGCTGACCAGACGCTCGTGCGTCATGGCCTTTTTCGTGCGGTTACCCGCGCAGCTGACATCTGTTTCCCATTATCGTGCCCAGACGCGTGCGCGATAATTGGGAACACATGCCGGCCGTGCGGGGAAAAGGCCATGACGCACGAGCGTCTGGTCAGCTTTAGAAAGCCCAGGCTGCCGCGTTCGCTCGCCCCCACTCCTCTCTTGTTTATTTTTGCATCGCGTGCCGTGCGGGCGAGCGCTTGTTTACTCACCAGTCATTTGTCTCCAGTACTAGAAAGCCTGGATATGCGGGGTGTGGTCTGGGAGGAGACTCCCACCGTGTCTTCTCAGTGATCTCTCCACCCGGATTCCCCAGTATTGGGTCCGCAATGAGAGAACGGGGACTCCCGCAGACGAACGAAGCATAACGAAGCTGCCCATGTGTCCGAGTGATGATCAGAGCCGAGTCCGGGCAGAGCAGGACAGGAAGATTGCAGTGTGGGCCGCTAGTACCCAGTGCTCTTCTAACAGAGATGCCCGGCACCTTGTAGTGTGCCGGAGGAGCTAGAATGAAAGCGGGGCCGGGCGTCATCTGGAGGCGCATGGGTGGGATGGAATGAGCTGAGCCAGCAAAACTGACGCACAGGTACTTAAGGTCACCCTGGCCTGTGCAGTACCCGAGGCCGCGGGATGCACCGAGTGGGGCTTCCACAGAGAGATTCTGACAGTGGCTTCAAAAGAGAGGGATTGCCATCCTCCCCCAACCTATTTTACAGAGTTCATTTGGTGACCGACCTGTATGATAAGGTTTCTAATATGGTAAACACAGACAGCTGCCCAAATACATTGTGTTCTATCTATTTCTCCGGAAACACCTGACCCCCGTCGAGTCTCTGCCGCGCTGCCCAGAAGCTCGAGCACAGTATGTGCCTTCCTCGTTCCGACGTAGTTTCAGCTCGCTGAGCAGCCGGGCATCGGGTGCCCTGCTCTGACATCCAGGGCCCCTGTGGAATACTGCATTAAACCCATGGCATTATTTTGCTCCGACAAACAAGTGACCCAGAGTGGCTCTGGTTCCACCCAGTTTCCTGGCCTGTTTTCAGTGTCCTGCCAAGTGCTTGCAGACATCCGCCACCACGTGCCAAGACGTTGTTTTGTCTGTAGATAAGTCACAGAGATTACACACACTGCAGTCTGAAATTCAGCATCTGATCGGACCTATCTCCCGCACGCACTTTGCACCCCCTCCCTCATTTGTCACGCCAGTTTGCAACGCCCAGACCCTAGTCACCTTATTTTTGGACTTGTGGAACATTGCGCCTTCCTTTACCCGCATCCCCCTAGATTTCAGTTGCTTTTTGGGGACAACCGATGTTGAAACCTGTTCCTCCGTGCCATTGGCTTGGTCTGGCAAGCCGCCACATCAGCTATTACGTCATCCTGCTGCTACGTGACAGTCTCTTCAGCTCTGCTGGTCTTTAAAGGCACACGCCTGCTTTCCAGTTTGTCCCAACTTATGAGCTAATGGGTGCTCAATTAGCAATCAATGGGCCTAAATCTGGGAGAACTAAAGAAGCATAGAATGTGAAAGGAACCCCCAAACACATGCAGTGTGTAGAAAGAGCCTAAGCACTGTGGGAGTGTGCAAGCATGACTGTCTGTATGCTACATGGAGTTGTTAAGCAGCTATTCCTGTACACTGTAGCTTTGCTCACCAATGTCTGCACATTGTACATGGCCTCTCTGGACATCTGTCTGCACGGCGTATATGAATTTTCACCTAGGCCTTCACAGTTTTGAACTACTGTCACCGAAGCTTGCACAGTAATGTATTATCACCCATGCAAGGCAGTCTTATTTATTTATGATTTAGATCACAAACTAGGTCCATAGAAAATGACCGCAATTTTTCATTACAAAATAAGAACAATTTACAAATTACATTTATATAAAAAAATAATTTCATAACAGATCAAGAGTAAGAATTACCATCCCTGCGATATGACCGTAAACACTGCTGGTTTCAAAACGTGCCATTCTTAAAGTGGAAAAATGTGCACGAACGAGATACCAAACTGCCATAAGCACAATTCCAATTAAACAAAAGGGAATGTTTTCAGGGATTCCTTCATCAATAACTCGCGATTCCTATGTTGTACAGGTCAGTAATTAATCAGGGATCCGGGCCTACACAGACTCATACCAGTAATTTCCCAACAATAAAAGATTTGAGACCTTCAAAAATACCTCTTACCAAACATTTAAAAAATGTATATTCCATCTAAAAACATTTCATTTACTGGCGTGGTGATCAGAGTGCGAGCTTCCACTACCGAACGTACATTAGGCTTATAAAAATAAAGGTCTCACCTATGCCTGTACCTAGTCACTGTTTGTGTTCAGCATCTCTGCTGCCTCCCTGTAAGTACCCCTCTTCTACCCCTCTACCCCTCTTCTACCCTACTACCCCTCTACTACCCTTCTACCCCTCTACTACCCCTCTACTACCCCTCTTCTACCCCTCTTCTACCCCTCTTCTACCCCTCTTCTACCCCTCTTCTACCCCTCTTCTACCCCTCTTCTACCCCTCTTCTATCCCTCTTCCCCTCTTCTACCCCTCTTCCCCTCTTCTACCCCTCTACTACCCCTCTACCCCTCTTCTACCCCTCTTCTACCCACTGTAACTAGCAAAGACAGTGTCACGACAGCATCACTCAGCGCCACCACAGCATCACTCATCACTCAGTGCCACCACAGCATCACTCAGTGCCACCACAGCATCACTCAGTGCCACCACAGCATCACTCAGTGCCACCACAGCATCACTCAGTGCCACCACAGCATCACTCAGTGCCACCACAGCATCACTCAGTGCCACCACAGCATCACTCAGTGCCACCACAGCATCACTCAGTGCCACCACAGCATCACTCAGTGCCACCACAGCATCACTCAGTGCCACCACAGCATCACTCAGTGCCACCACAGCATCACTCAGTGCCACCACAGCATCACTCAGTGCCACCACAGCATCACTCAGTGCCACCACAGCATCACTCAGTGCCACCACAGCATCACTGAGTGCCACCACAGCATCACTGAGTGCCACCACAGCATCACTGAGTGCCACCACAGCATCACTGAGTGCCACCACAGCATCACTGAGTGCCACCACAGCATCACTGAGTGCCACCACAGCATCACTCAGTGCCACCACAGCATCACTCAGTGCCACCACAGCATCACTCAGTGCCACCACAGCATCACTCAGTGCCACCACAGCATCACTCAGTGCCACCACAGCATCACTCAGTGCCACCACAGCATCACTGAGTGCCACCACAGCATCACTGAGTGCCACCACAGCATCACTGGGTGCCACCACAGCATCACTGGGTGCCACCACAGCATCACTGGGTGCCACCACAGCATCACTGGGTGCCACCACAGCATCACTGGGTGCCACCACAGCATCACTGGGTGCCACCACAGCATCACTGGGTGCCACCACAGCATCACTGGGTGCCACCACAGCATCACTGGGTGCCACCACAGCATCACTGGGTGCCACCCCAGCATCACTGGGTGCCACCCCAGCATCACTGGGTGCCACCCCAGCATCACTGGGCGCCACCCCAGCATCACTGGGCGCCACCCCAGCATCACTGGGCGCCACCCCAGCATCACTGGGCGCCACCCCAGCATCACTGGGCGCCACCCCAGCATCACTGGGCGCCACCCCAGCATCACTGGGCGCCACCCCAGCATCACTGGGCGCCACCCCAGCATCACTGGGCGCCACCCCAGCATCACTGGGCGCCACCCCAGCATCACTGGGCGCCACCCCAGCATCACTGGGCGCCACCCCAGCATCACTGGGCGCCACCCCAGCATCACTGGGCGCCACCCCAGCATCACTGGGCGCCACCCCAGCATCACTGGGCGCCACCCCAGCATCACTGGGCGCCACCCCAGCATCACTGGGCGCCACCCCAGCATCACTGGGCGCCACCCCAGCATCACTGGGCGCCACCCCAGCATCACTGGGCGCCACCCCAGCATCACTGGGCGCCACCCCAGCATCACTGGGCGCCACCCCAGCATCACTGGGCGCCACCCCAGCATCACTGGGCGCCACCCCAGCATCACTGGGCGCCACCCCAGCATCACTGGGCGCCACCCCAGCATCACTCGGCGCCACCCCAGCATCACTCGGCGCCACCCCAGCATCACTCGGCGCCACCCCAGCATCACTCGGCGCCACCCCAGCATCACTCGGCGCCACCCCAGCATCACTCGGCGCCACCCCAGCATCACTCGGCGCCACCCCAGCATCACTCGGCGCCACCCCAGCATCACTCGGCGCCACCCCAGCATCACTCGGCGCCACCCCAGCATCACTCGGCGCCACCCCAGCATCACTCGGCGCCACCCCAGCATCACTCGGCGCCACCCCAGCATCACTCGGCGCCACCCCAGCATCACTCGGCGCCACCCCAGCTTCACTCGGCGCCACCCCAGCTTCACTCGGCGCCACCCCAGCTTCACTCGGCGCCACCCCAGCTTCACTCGGCGCCACCCCAGCTTCACTCGGCGCCACCCCAGCTTCACTCGGCGCCACCCCAGCTTCACTCGGCGCCACCCCAGCTTCACTCAACACCACCTCAACATCACTCAACACCACCTCAACATCACTCAACACCACCTCAGCCTGCTCTCGGAATCTGGCATCTGTTGATTCTCCCCTAGCGTCTGGCCGCTGCTAGTGTTATAATACAGGTACTAATTCACAACCTTCAAACTCCAATTGTTTATGCCCCCTCAAAAAAAAACTTTAACAAACAACCATTGGAATAGGCAAAAACAAGTTGCCAACATTTCAAGAACAAAAGAAAAATAAGGACATTTTTTATTGTACATACATTTTTTAATATGGTCATTCTGTCGGACATAATGCCTTTTTGGTCATATATAAGGTAACAAAAATGCTTAGGACACTTTTTTATTACAACTTTTCAGCATGCTGCACAGCAGCCACACTTCTCTACAGCACAGCTTAAACACATTGGCAAAGTCAATAGCTCTGCCTAAACACTTATAAGGCCCCAAAGGCGAGACCTATTGGCTATGCCAATGCTTGTTTAACATGCTTTTATGGTTTTAAAATAACCGAATAAAGTGATTTTGACTGACTGTACACACTGAGAAAGTGCCCTCTTTCTGTATGGTTGCCCCCACTTTTTGCTGAACTGCCTATGTTCTTTCCCTAATACATCATTGAAGACCAAACCCAATTGGCACTCTCTGGCCACAGGTCAGCCCCTGGTAAATGGTACCACAGGTACCCAGGGCCCTGTGACCAGGGAAGGCCCCTAAGGGCTGCAGCACTTATTGTGCCACCCATATAGGCCCTGTACCTTTACACTCACACACTGCCTTTGCAGGCTGCGTGTTTTGGTGCAGAACAAAGTGAAGAGTTGACACGGCACACATCCCTGTGCCATGCCTGCAACCCACTGACCTGGCATAGATCAGCCACCCCTCTAGCTGGGTGCACTATACCAGTGGTGAGGGTACAGGTGCCTGAGCCCTGTACCCCTACAGTGTCTAAGCCAATTCTTAGACATTGTAAGTGCAGTAATGCCATTAAGAGTATATGGTGCTGGGAGTTTGTCATTACGAACTCCACAGCACCATAATGGCCCCACTGAAAACTAAGAAGTTTGGTATCAAACTTCTCAGCATATTAAACCCACACTGATGCCAGTGTGGGATTTAATGAAAAATGCACTCGGAGCATCTCAGAGATGCCCCCTGAAAAATGACCTACCACTAGTGTCCAGGCTGAGTGGCTGCTCACCAGCTGCCACCACCAGACATGTTTCTGGACCCCTGGGTCGATAGCTTGCTGCTCTCGGGGGTCTGAAACAATGCACATCCTGGGACGAGGTGCCAAGCCTCCTCCCCCAGGATGGGCATGGTCCACGAAGGGGAAGCTTCAAAGATTTGCTGCCTTTGTGAGCTACCCCAGCCATTTGCTGCTTCCAGCAACTGATCCCCACCAGTTCTGACCACCGCTTTGTGTGGGAGAACCAGCAGGAAAACCAAGTAAGGGAGGTGTACCCAGCCTTGCCATCCCCACCCCTCAGGTGGGGGAGGCGAGGTAAAGCACAACTCTCAGTCCACCCCATCTTGCAGATGGGGGACCCAGTCAACCAGAGTGAGGCATATGCCCTCCCTCCCACTGGAGGGTGGCATAATAGGGGGTGTACCCACCCCAAGGAAGGGACCCATTGGTCCCTACCTTTACTTACCTGTATCCCCAGGCATCCCAACATCCCCAGGCATCCCAACTTACCTCTCCAACTGGTGGTCACCTCCAGAAGATCTTCGTCCCGAGCCTGCAGTCTTAGTTGAAACCGGAGAATCCCCATTGCAATCAACAGGGCACCCGACGCCAAACCAGCACCCAGCCGCCCTTGCGCCGCTGCGAGTGCACGTTTGGTGCTAAACAGGATCCCCCTTTGCCCTGAGCCTAACACCAGGAGATTTGCTCCCACAACCCAGTGGCCTGCTCGTAAGCAGCCACCAACCGGAGGCCCCCTATCCCCCTTTGGATAACATTGGGCCTCAGCACTCTGCACCCGGCTGCCCTAGTGCTGATGAGGGTGTTACAAGAGTGCATCCTTGACCCTGGGGGAACCCTTGTTCTAACCGCAGAAACTCAACCCGAAAGACCGAGTACTTACCTGGTAACCGTTCTCTTTATTTCTCTCCATAGGAACCTATTGACTATTTTTTCTCTCAAAAATCTTTCAAGTGTGGAGTTGATTTGTAGGGAAACCTGAAAAATTACAATTGTGCAAAACTGATTTTACTTTTTCTCTAGGAAATGTCCCAGTGTGATGTCTATGCATATCACACAGAGTAGAAAAAGTAACTTAAAAAGTAACTAAAAAGTAATCTAAACAGTAACTAAAAAGTAATCTGTACTGTAATTTCAATACCTTGACTTACCTGTATTTCAAACAACTGCATTTGAACTTGCATTCACTTGTAAACACTGCATAATGTTTTGCAAAGCACTTATTTCACTTACCTGTGCCAGGCTTGGCTTGGTTCTAGAAATAAAATAACTTAACAATATTTTTATAAAAACAAAATTGGTGGTCTTTGAGCGTGTGACATTATTTGCTGATTAAGTGTGTACAACAAATGCTTAACACTACCCTCTGATAAAGCCTTACACTCGCCCACACTACCACAAATAGAGAGTGAGGTGCTATCAAACTTTACCTCTGCCTACCTTTGGGCTTCCACTGTACTCTGTGCAAACTATACCTCATTTTGGTATTGTATATACAGAGCCAGCTTCCTACACACTGTTACTACAGTTTCAATTCAACCAGTATCTCTCAGCCAGAAAGTTCATGCAGTTACAAGAGACCTCAACCTTGCGATTTGGCTCCTGAAGTCAGTGTGGTTATCTAAACCTACCACCAGATTGTATGACCATTCTTAAAGAAGCAAGAAGACCTACCACTAGAGCATGTTATGCAGCAAAGTGGAAAAGATTTGTCATATATTGTACTAATAATTCAATTGATCTGCTAGATGCATCAATACAAAATATATATCTTTTGCATCTACAACGCGCAGGTTTAGCCTACACATCTATTAGACTATACCTTGCAGCAGTAGCTGCAAATCTTCACAATGGGTAACATTTATCTTTATTCAAAGTGCCTGTGATCAAAGCCTTTATGGAAGGCTTTAAAAGAATACCACCCAGGGTACCACCTGCACCTGTCTGGAACCTTAATATTCTTACAAGACTTATGGGCCCACCTTTTGAACCATTACACAATTGATCTGATAGAGACATCTAGCCGCAGATTCCTTCACTTAGAATATCCCCAGGCGTCAGACTGGATCCGGAAAAATTTTGCACAGCAATACCTCTGCGCGCCGGGGGGCGGCACCGCCTGGCTCCGCCCTGACGTTGTCCCCGGACATGGCGTCAGTGGAGCCATATAGGACCCCCCCGGCGCGCTGACGTCAGTTTCCTTCTTTTCCGCGTTCTAACGCGGATCCGGGATTCAGCTGTTCCTGTGGCCTGTTTTTCTTCAGGCCCTTTTCCACGTCCTTTGGCGTCGGGGAACAGTGTGCGATGCCTTCGGGCTTTAAATAGTGCGAGACTTGTTCGTGCCAGATGTCGGCGTCGGACCCGCACGCCATTTGCATGTGGTGTCTTGGGTCGCACCACGACTCCGTGGAGTGTGCCGCCTACCGGCAGATGCGCCCTAAGTCCCTACGGGAGCGCCGGATGAAGCTCTTGGCCGCCCGGATATCCCGCACGGCGTCTCCCCGACGTTCTCCGGTTGGTTCTTCTCTCCGCGTCTGCTCCCGGAGTCGATCCCGCGAACGTCGCTAGTCTACAGGTAAGTTAAAGCACAAGTCACGGAAGTCTAAGTCCTCGCTTCCACGTGACGATGGAGGCCATGGTTCCCGTTCCCTCACGGAGCCGTGCGCCTCCATTTACCCGGCCTTTCCGGGTACTGGTGCGACTCGGCCCCAGATGGAAGCCTACTACAAGGCTCTGCACTCCATCTTCGGGTCACCTCCTCTCCCTGGCGCGCCTTCGGGTCCCACAGTGGAGGTAGGCATTCAGGTCGGATCTCCGCCGGCGGGTTCGCCCTCGGCGCCGACAGAGTGCCTCGGCTCCGGAGTCGTGCCGGCGTCGGGTCCCAACCCCGATGGGCGTTTCAGCCCCACGCCGTGCCACTCTGCCTGGTCTCCGCATAGCCCCTGGCGGCTCCCTGCGTCATCGGCATCAGCGGCGCTGGCGGCGCCATGCCTGTCGCCACCTGGTCCTCAGGCTCTTTCTCCACACCTCTCGGCGGTGGGTTCGACGCCATTTTGGCGTCCTTCGGCGTCGGAGCGGCGTCATTCGACGCCGGAGCAATCGCCGGCATCTGTCGGTTCTCCGCTTCCAGAGGACACAGACCCGGTGTTCCCGGACTTGTCTCCACGCCGGTTGGCTCCAATGCCATGGGGGCAGTGGGGCCTTGTTCCTCCTTCTGTGGGACGTGTCAGCTTGCAACCGTCCCCTACAGATGGGCTATTGTCGCCCCCCCACCACGCCCACTGAAGCTGGTGCTTTGGTTTTGAGGGGTGTTTGCAGGGCTGCAGCTGTTTTACACTTGCATCCCCCTTCAGTCTCCTTGTCCTCTGACCCATTATTGGATCTACTCCACCAGGGTGCTGTGGATATTGAGCCCTTGCTTCCTTTTAGCGGCTTATTGTTAAACGCCCTTCTCGGGGCGTGGGCACGGCCCTCTTCAGGAGATGCTGTCGACAGGGCCGTGGCGCATCGTCCGGCCCCTGGGAGCCCAGCCGGTTTGTCCCTTCAGCCTGGGGCTCACGGCCTCGTAGTGCAGGTGTCTTTGGCCACGCAGCCTTCCTCTCCACCTCTGTTGCAGCCTCCTACTAGGGAGTCTCGTTGCTTGGAGACATGTGGACGCGGCATTTTTGCGTCCGCTAGGTCAGCCTTACATGCTCTGAACACGGATTGCGTCTTTGCCCGGGCTTCTTGTGCCCTTTGGGACTCTGGAGTGTCTTTTGCCTGCCCTCCCTTAGTGTACTCGCGCTGACGTAGCTCGTCTCCTTCACGAAGGCCGAGAGATGGCGCGCTTTACCGTTCGGTCCGCCGTTGACACTACCGATTCGGTGGGTCGGGCAATGGCAAGGTCTGTTGCTTTGCGCCGCCATGCTTGGCTCGCGACGGGGGTTTCCCCGAAAATGTCAGTGACAGTCTCCGGGACTTACCATTTCATGGTGTGTCCCTGTTTGACGCACATGCGGACTCTGCGGTTCACTGCCTTCTGTCTACCCTTCCGAAGTATCTCTTTGCTTCATGTTGGCCCTGGGTTCATGCTGTAATACCTGAACGGCCTGAGCGGCTTCTCGCCGTCTTTGCTTTCTTTCATGCAGCAGGTCAGCTGCTTATTTTTCTGAGTCACTATGGTCTAGTGGTTCAGGTGTCACGCCCTTCCTCCAAGGGTTGTGCCCGGAACCTGTGGTTTCTGAGTTACCAATTTACGTCCTCTGTCTATGAGCTCACGCTCAAGAGGTGCCCCTTGTTGGGGTTGATGCTTACCCTATGTGGGGTATTTGTTGGCTATTGTATAGCTGCCTTCTTCCCACAGCAGTCTTTGTACGCTTCTGTGGGGTCCTTTTTACTGGGTTGTCCTGCGGCTGTGCCTGTACACTTTTACTGCTGCTGCGGGCCCTTCCGGGGTCTTCTTGCGGTCCCTTTGTTGGGCTCTCTCATGGTGTCTGCTGCTGGTCTGTGGCACTCCCCTGCATCTCACTGATCCATTTCTTGAGGCCGGGAGGGCTTTCAGGTCCCTACCGTCTCGTCGTAGTTCTTTCGCTGCGGCTGTTCCATCTCTGGACTGCCTACCACAGGGCCCTGTCGCTGTGTTCTATCAGCGTACAGTGACTGCTCCCTAGTATGCTCGCTCAGGCTGGTGCGTTTTCCGGCAACTTTCCGTTGCATAGTTCTACTCTCCTATACCCATGATGCGTAGTCCTTGCATATTTGGACTTCGCTCTCCATGGTGGCATTCTGGCCCCAGACGTTGATGCTGTTCATTGTCTTGTACCTTGCTTTTTGGCCACTTCCCCTGCCAGAGCTTCCCATTTCCCTGCTGCATTCCGCGCAGGTGTTGTCCTGTTTTTTCCTTCGGGCTGCGGTTGCTGCTCTCAGCCGGAGTGTTCTCCTCCGAGTATTGTTTTCTCTGGTGGACTATTCTGCGTATATCCACTCTTGTTCCTCCGGAACGTTTCGTGCTGTCTCCTTCCAGTACTGCTCGGCCTCCCTGTCTGTCTCACGGTAGCCAGTGGATCTTTCCCTACCGCCTTGGCTGTTGCGTCTGGCTTTGGGCCGGTACCGCTGCTACTTAGCTGTTGGTGGTATGGTGTTTTTTCTTTCTCAACTCATCCAGCGGGCTGGGCCCTGTCTTCTTTTCTCCTGTCCGGCGTACTACACACAACCAGACCTCCCGCAGTCGTAGTCCTCCGTGCGGTGGCCGTGGTCTTGTTCCTCACCTTCGTGAGCGCAAGTCTTTTACGTGTGTTAGTTTTGCCGGCTCTTTCACGCGATACACCTAGTGGTGCGTCTCTCGTGTCTCAGCTTTTGCTCGTGGCGCTTCATGGGGCCTTCTCCTTTCCATGGTGTGGTTGTGGCGGTACATACGGTTTCTCTTGTGTACTTCTGCTCCCCAAGTTCGTGGCACTGGTTGTTGCCTTTATTCTCTGCCCTTCTGCCTTTTGATGCCCGCCCTTTCACATGTCCGGTGCATGGGTGATGGTGCATTAGCAGGTCTTGTGTTTCCTGTAACACTGACTCATCCTGGGAGTCGTCAGCATCCTTCCGCTGCTGTTCTCACTTCCACGGTGCTTCTTTCCCTGTCCTGCATGTCCGTCCTGCCTGCTCGGACTCGGTCCGTTCTTGTACCCTAGCTCGACCTTTCTCTTTTGAAGGTCCATCAAATCCTGTGGATCCCTCATTTTATACAATTGGTTCCCCCCTTTTACGGAAGGTATCCACTTTTATTCCGCACTGCCCTTCTGGTTCTGTGCTCACTTTCTCCTCTGTTTAACCAACAGGGATTTCCTGCCGCCCTCGGCAGCTTTCATGCCTTGCCTCTCATTGTTGGCCACTCCCTATGGAGTATCCTAGTCCGGTGTTGGCCACTCGGGCAGTTCTGCCCCCACTGTGTTTAGTCAGCTGGTTGACACTTCTGTTTCCTATGGAACTTAGTGGGGTTCTCTCGCAGACCCGCCTCCTATGGGGTATGGCTTTGGTATCTATTCTAAGTTGAGGAATCTGCGGCTAGATGTCTCTATCAGATGTACGAGTTACCTTCGGTAACGATGTATCTGGTAGAGACGTTGTCTAGCCGCAGATTCCTTAACGCCCACCCATCCTCCCCGATCTGCGAGGACCTGTTCAGGTGGGGTTTCTGCATTCGCCTCCCTTGGAGTGGCTTGTCCTTCTACGGGGCGGTATCTTTCGCCACCCTCCCCGTCAGGCTTATTCCTTGGATTTACTTGTTCTGCTTCTCCCAATCTCATGCTTGGGCGATAGGTTCAAGTGTCCTTCTGCGTTTTTCCACATTGGTTTCTTCCAGTATGGGGCCTACTGGTGTTCTCTACCCTCCCACCCACCTTCTCCGTTGCCACTCCTACAGTCCATTAGTTTTGAGGTCTTTCTTGCCTGTTCCTCAGTCCAATAGTTCTATCATAGGGGACAAAGTCTCCCTATTTCTTTCTTCTCTTCTTTAATCCTGTGGGTTGGAGCTTTCTTGCCTGTTGCTGTTGGCTCCTTTCATTGCCCTTTTGCCTCAGGAGAGAGCATTCTCTCGCTTTTGTGGGGTTGCTTTTCATCCCTTCATCTGGTGCAGACTTTGTCGTCTGCCTCGGTCTTCTTTTTATAGATCTATTTCCCTCAGGGGTGACATTCACTTCGCTTTTGCGAAATAGCTTCTCCATGTATTGCTCTGCTCTTTCCTTTTCAACACCTTTCAGTCGACAGTGCTTCTCACTGTCGTTCATGGTGCTTTCTCACCCATTTTCTTTTTTATTTGCGTACTGTTCCCATACTCTGTTTTGCTGGGGGCTCCGCGTTGTGGCGCGGAAAAGTTCCTCCGAAGAAAACTGACGTCAGCTCGCCGGGGGGGTCCTATATGGCTCCACTGACGTCATGTCCGGGGACAACGTCAGGGCGGAGCTAGGCGGCGCCGCCTCCGGCGCGCAGAGGTACTGCTGCGCAAAATTTTTCCGGATCCAGTCTGACGCCTGGGGATATTGTAAGTTAAGGAATCTGCGGCTAGACAACGTCTCTACCAGATACATCGTTACCGAAGGTAAATAGCTCGTACTTCACCACAATTTCTTTCATGGAAAGTTGCCTTCTTAATAGCTATTACTTCACTAAGACGTGTTAGTGAGTTACAGGCATTAACCTTAAAAGAACCCTTCTTTCAACTTCATAAAGATACAATAGTTATCCAGTATTGGGGTATCTTTCATAGATTCACATGCCTTAATAATTCCCCGTCGTCGAACTGGGAGTCCTATGGTACATATAACAAAGTAGTAAATAGTACATTCCATAGGCTATCATGGTGGTAACCATGCATTCAATAGCCCATTAGCCTCTTTTTATAAAAAAGGACCAAACTCAAAACACAACCAATCAGCAGCCAGCACCCTCTAGAACCTTCCCAGGAGAGGCTGAATCACTCAGATTTTCACCGCACGTCGTGTGTAAGGGAGTCTCCCTGAGCTCTGCTCAGTTCTTCAGCTTTTTCAGATAAGTTTTATTCCTTCAACCTTTAAGAAGAATGTCTGATAATAAAGGATTATTTAGACCTTGTAAATCCTGCGGAAAGAAGAGTGCATGTGGATGATGCCCACAAAGATTGCATTTATTGTCTCTATCCGAACCATGAGACAAGGCAATGTAAAATATGCCACACTTTCTCAGCTAAAACCCTGAGAGACAGAGAAGGAAGACTTTTATTGTGGCTGAAAAAGAAGCAGAGTGCTTCTCCGGATGTTGATAGCGACACGTCTGTGAGAAGTTGGCCTGGTATATGCTGTCCACTAATTAAAGTGGGCACCTTGCACCAGTCCAAACGACCCTTATTGATGATTAGGTTAAAGACAACCTTTATAGAAAGCTATCCTAGTGGTAGCTGTGGCGAGCAGCCTTTAGGCTAAGTCTTGAAGGAATGTAAAGCAGCTTGTTTTACCAGTATATAACCTCCTGAATGACCAAATGAGAGGAGAACCACACCAGGTGTATATAAAATATATGTATTTATTACTAAACACTCTCTACTAACCTCTTTATGAGATTAGAGAACAAGACCCACAATATTAAATCACTAGAACGACAGTAAATAGCACAATACACAGCGGGCTCCAGGGGGAGACCGAACCATATACTAAGAAAGTGGTATAAGAACCACGACTTGACTAGACAGTGCCTAGAGCACGTAGAATCGCTGGGACCCCAAGGAACCACCCAAGGTAGTGACACAGGGGACCCACGGAGGACGGGTGCAGTGTGGGAACACAGACGCTAGCTCCGTACAACTCTATGGGAAAGTCGCGGTTGGAATTTTAAAGATTAAGGACACTTAGGAGAGGAAAACCCAGCTAAACATAGAAGGTTCTAAGGCCAGCACCCTTGAGAGTACCGAGGTACCCGTGTTACCTATCCCGGAGGAGCCAGGTGCATAGGGGTCAAGTGGTGTCGGAAACCCTCGTCGTTTTCAATGGTGTGATGCGAGAAAGTACTGCTGCTGTGGAGGAGAAAAGTGTCCGGTGTGATCCAAGCCTGGATCGGAGATGTGAAGAACCTGAAAGCAGAGGGGACAAAGTCTGGGTCACTTCACGTGACCAGGAGCGGAGCAATCGAATGCCCACCGATGTCGGGTGCTTCAGGTGCGATGAGGTGAAGCTTGACTCTGAAGCCACGGGGACCAGGAGACGTCTGCGACGACCACAGTCCGGATTCGAGCTGTCCCACGAAGGATGTAGAGTGCTGGGGGGGCCAGTGTCCGGATTGAACACCAACAAGCCTTGGCAACTGCAACCCACGCGGTCAGAGGAAAGATGCTTCTGCGAGGACCAGCAAGGTCCTGGGGACTCCCCAAGCAATGGAGAGTCCGGGCACGTCTGGAGCAACCAGGGAAGCCCACTGAAAGTTAAAGTTGCCTTCTCAAGGACCCACAGGCCAACGGACCAGGGATCGCGAAGGAACCTCGAGCTGAATCGCCAAATACCAGCCCACGGAACACTCGTGGAGTGTAGGCCAGTAATCTTCGGTGGCATTGCTGCTCGGGTCAGGACTACAAGTAGCCCAAAGCACCGCTTCAGGGAATGCCGAAAAGCATATGCTGCTGCAAATGTACACCGTGCCCAGGGGTACGGGTTTCACGGTCCCCACGAGGGATACGGGCCTCAGAATTGCTGAGAGCGCAGATCGACCTCGGAGACCTCGGGAACCCAACTCCTGTGTTGCAGAAATCTAAGGAGTCCTTCGGGAGCTTCGTAGATGCAAACCGGTCAGATGCGTTTAGGTGCCTGCTCAGTAGGGGAGTAACTCCTTTACTCCAAGGGAGATTCTTCAGTCGTCCAGCAAAGCGTAGATCGTCGAAGGTTACTTGGTTTCTGTAGCAGAGTTTAGTCCAGGTAATATCTAAAGTCCTGTAGCCAGGGTTTCCTACTTTATACCCAAGGAAGGGGTGGGACAAACTCTGGGGACCCACCTATGGGAGGGTCAGGACAGAGGGGTGGCTACACCCATGTCCTTTGTCCAGTTTCGCGCCATAGCAGGAGCAAATGGCTCCTGCAACCGGTTTGAGCTGGACTATGCACAGGGACACCAAATGTGCCCCCAGTGCAGACATCAAAGCACTCTGAGAGTGCACCCACCCAGCCCCAATACACTAAAGCCTGTCTGGGAGGTGGTCACACCTCCCTGTGACAGGAAACCTATTGTCAAGCCTTCCCCTGCCGGAGTATCGTCCAACAGCAGGAGGGCAGACTTGTGTCTGTGGCTGGCAGCATCCATTTTGTGATGACAGGGTTCTGTGAAGCTGGTACCGGTGTTGTCATATTTCTCCCTCTTAGGGTGGAATCATACCTCCCACACCAGTTACTGGTGTGGAGGTATAATTCCAAGGTGTTTGACACCAAACACGACATGTTTCCATGCAGCCATTTTAAAGTTAGCATTTACCGCGAGGTTATAATGCACTTAAGTATATATGGTTGGCTGCATCACAAACCACCCCGGAGAATAGGTTCCGAAGGCTGCAGAGGGGCTCTGCTCATGCATGGGCACCCTCTCACATAGAACCCAGCACCCTGCCTTCAGGATTGATCAGGCCTGCCATAGGGGTGACTGATAGGTTTATATGTGCAGTGATTAGGATATAGTGAACCTATATCTAAGTAAGGGGTGCATGCACCACCTTACACAGGCTGCAGTAGCAGACCTGTGGTGTCATTTTAAATGGTCTCTCAGGGGTGGCATAATACATGCTGCAGGCCCTGGGAGGCCTCTGGGGTACCTATGCCCTGGGTACATAGTATACCATATACTAGGGACTTATAAGGCTACCCCAGAATCCAATCTGGAGTATACCTAAAGTACATGAACAACCAATTTAGGGAGTAAGCAGATAGACTGGGGTCCTGAATAGCAGGATCCCAGTCAGACTAAGTCGAAAACCAGCAAAACACCAGGAAAAAAGTGGGGGCAACCATGCAGTCAGATTCCACCTTCCTACAACGTGCTCCAAGTCTCATAAGCGGCCCAGGTCGCCTGAGGGTCAGTCTGAAGAGAGAAAAACATTCAAAAGTCTCTCATCTGACCAAGGAATCTCAAAAGCAGGAGAAACAGCCCAAGGTCTCCTCAGAGATTGGGTCCCCTCATTCTTCAGGAACATCTAAAAGAAAAACAGAATCTTCAGGCCATTCTAGAGGTAAAGTCGGCCACAGATCTTTATCGGCGTCAAGTTCACCGTCGACGTATATTACTACTTCGACAGTGACTCTATCGTCGTCGAGACTGTCGACGGTGTTAACTACGTCTACGGCGAGTATCAGATGTTCCATGCAGTCGACGTTGCCTCTATCGTCGACGACTACACCGTCGTCGAGAGCACCACAGACAAAGATCGCATCGACGACGAGACTGTCGACGAAAACCTCAACGACGGCCCCTCCACCGTCGACGGCCCCTCCACCGTCGACGGCCCCTCCACCGTCGACAAAAATTCCAATTTTGTATACAGGTCCTTCAACTCCTTTCCTGCAATCTGCTCAGATGGAATTTAGGGCACCAAAAATTTCACCGCTACCTTCCAGCCATCTTTTAGATGTGGAGGATTCTGATGAGGATGAAGACCAATTTGGAACAGCACAACGTCAAATATCAAGAAGAGGACGATGACTATGAGGATGATGTAAGAAAGTGGCTCTGTATATACTGTTCCCAAATAGGTACAGTGTGCACAGAGTCCACAGTCCCCAGAGGTTTGGCAGAGGCTAAAGTTAGATATAACCTTACTCTCTAAAGTGGTAGCTTGGTCGAGCAGTAAGGCAGTATCAGAGGATAGTGTAAAGCATTTGTTGTACACACTCAGTCAGCAAATGGTCTCACACACTCAAGAACTGAACTCTAGGCCAATGGTTTTGTATCAAAATATATAGTTTTATTTTAGAACCAACAACAGGTATCAAAATATACTTTCTCAGAATGAGTTACTTTAGTTAAATACTTTTCAATAGGCAATAGACTTTTGAACACAGTAGTTACAGTTGTTGCATTAGGCAACACAATTTCATACACAATAATACATTGAGCTCAATGGGAATTTCTAGTTAAATGCAATAGATTACTTTTTGGATTACTTTTCTTACCACAGGACTGGATCCTAGATTCAGTACTGGGACATCTCCTGTAAACAGTTGAGTAAAAACGTTTTGGTTACAGTTGTGATTTTTAAGGAATATTATTGTATTTTAAAAGTTGACACTTAGGATAACATTGGTGATTCTATGTGAAAAAGTTTCTATGGGAGGAAATTCACTAAGCAGGTAAGTGGGGTTATTGTTACTTTTTCTAACTCAGTGTTGGATCCTGGATCCAGCACTGGTGCATCTCCTGTAAACAGTTGAAAGAATGTGTTATTGTTATACAGGCGATTTTTAACGAATATTTGTAAGTTTGCAAAATCGACACTTAGAAACTTTTCAGCAAAAACCAGGCAATGTTATCCTATGGAAGGAAATTCAAGTTACCGGTAAGTACAGTTATGATTACTTTTCAGGGTCAGTGCTGGGCACCAAGATCCAGCACTGGGATCTCTCCTGATAACAGGTGAGTAAATTCGTTTTCGTAATTCGGCTGATTTTAGATGAATATTTTCAGTTTTCAAAGGTCGACACTTAGAAACTTTTTGGATGAAAAAGTGTCAATGTTATCCTATGAGGAAAAATGAGTTATCGGTTTTGAGGTAATCGGTCTTTTGAGTTGGGGTTCTGGGGTTAGACTCAGGGGTCTCCCAGGGTCAGTGATGCACTGTTGTGGCACCCTCAGCGGCACTAGGGCGGCCGGGTGCAGAGTGTTGAGGCCCAATGTTATCCTATGGAGGATAGGGGGACTCCGGTTGGTGGCTGCTGGCAAGCAGGCCACGGGGTTGTGGGAGCAAAGCTCCTAGGGTTAAGCTCAGGGCACGTTGGAGACCAAGTTAGCACCAAAGGGGCACCCTCAGCGGCACTAGGGCGGCCGGGTGCAGGGTGCTGTTTTGAGGTCGGGTGCCCTGTTGATTTCAATGGGGATTTTCGGTTTTGGTTTTCAGCTGCAGGCTCGGTCCAGTAAGACTTCCAGGAGGAACCAACAGCTGGGCAGGTAAGTTGGAGGGCTCGGGGACGTAGGTGCACCTCTGGTACTCTTCTCCAGGGCGCAGGGCGGCTGGATGCAGGGGTGTCTTTTGAGGTCGGATTTCACCTTACCGGGCCACTCGCGGTTGGGGGGAGGTCTCCGTGCAGAGGCTGCAGGCGACGTCGGGGAGTCCTGGAGGGGTCAACCCACAGTGGACTCGGACTCTGGGGCGCTGGGGGACCTCGCTGGCACTGGTGGGCCACTTTAACTCGGGCTGTAGGCGACGGGTGCAGTGGTGGTTCCAGGCGTCGGGTTTCTTTTTCCTCAGCAGGCTCGGAGTCTTTGTTTGGTGTTTCTATTGAACAGAGCTGCTGTTCACAGGAGATCCGGTCTTTGTTGAAGGCAGCCTGTCCTCCCCGGGGTTCTGGAGGTCGCTGGCTGCAGGACAAGGCGATTTTTGGCGCAGGATCTCTGGAAACTGCAGACGGGCCGGTAGGGCTGGGGCCAAGTCAGTTGTTCTATGCAGTCTCCTCTGCTGGGCATCTTCTTTCGTCCTTTTCTTCTTAGGTTGCGGGAATCTGAGGAAGGAAGGTTCAGGGTGCCCCTAAATACTAAATTTAGGGGCGTTACAGGTGGGTAAAGAGCAGGGACCAATGGGTCCCTTCCTGGGGTGGGTACACCCCTATCCTGCCCCTCTCCTGTGGGAGGGGGCAGTAGCCTAGTCCTGATTGGGCAGGGCCCCCATCTTCAAGATGGCGAGAGCCCGGAGTTGTGCTTCACCTCGCCTCCCCCACCTGAGGGGTGGGGTTGGCAGAGGCTGGCACATCCCTTTCCTCCCTTGGGGTTTCCCGCCAGAGAGGGGGTCAGAACCTGTGGGGGCCAGTTGCTGAGTACAGCAAGTGGCCTGGAGAAGCTCACAAAGGCGGCATGCCTTTGAAGCTTCCCCTGCCCGTCCTGGGGGAGGAGACCTAGCACCTCGCCCAGGATGTGCATTGTTGCAGGCCCAGGAGAGCGGATGGCTCTCCACCCAGGGGTCCAGCAACATGTCTGCTGTGTGGCAGCCGGGGCAGCCCCTCAGACAAGACGTGGATTGTAGGTTAGGTTCAGGGGACAACTCTAAGTTGCCCTCTGTCATGCATTTTACATTAAATCCCACACTGGCATCAGTGTGGGTTTAATGTGCTGAGAAGTTTGATACCAAACTTCTCAGTCTTCAGTGTAGCCATTATGGTGCTGTGGAGTTCGTAATGACAACCTCCCAGCACCATATACTCTTAATGGCATCACTGCACTTACAGTGCCCAGGAATGGCCCTGGGTACTGTAGGGGCACAGGGCTCATGCACCTGTGCCCACACCACTGGCATAGTGCACCCAGCTAGAGGGGTGACTGAGGTATGCCAAGGCAGTGTGTTTGTGGGCATGGCACACAGGGATGTGCCCCATGTCGACACTCTGTTTAGTTCTACACCAAGACACTCAGCCTGCAAAGGCAGGGTGTGTGTGTCAGGGTACAGGGCCTCTAAGGGTGGCACAATAAGTGCTGCAGCCCATAGGGGCCTTCTCTGGTCACAGTGCCCTGGGTACCTAGGGTACCATTTACCAGGGGCTTACCTGTGGCCAGAGATGCCAATTGGGTTTAGGCTTTAGTACAGTTTTTAGGGAAGGAACACAGGCCTGGGTACCTGATTGGCAGGGACCCAGGGCACACCAAGGAAAAGTGCATCAGTTATCAGGCAAAAAGTGGGGGGGTTACTGCAACAGAAACCCACTTTCCTACAACACTCAGTCAGCAAATGGTCTCACACACTCAAGAACTGAACTCTAGGCTAATGGTTTTGCATCAAAATATATAGTTTTATTATAGAACCAACAATAGGTATCAAAATATACTTCCTAAGAATGAGTTACTTTAGTTAAATACTTTTCAAATAGGCAATAAACTTTTGAATACAATAGTTACAGTTGTTGCAATAGGCAACACAATTTCAAACACAATAATACATTGAGCTCAATGGGAATTTCTAGTTAAATGCAATAATTACTTTTTGGATTACTTTTCTTACCACAGGACTGGGTCCTAGATTCAGTCCTGGGACATCTCCTGTAAACAGTTGAGTAAAAACGTTTTGGTTACAGTTGTGATTTTTAAGGAATATTGTTGTATTTTAAAAGTTGACACTTCGAAACGTTTTCACATAGAATCACCAATGTTATCCTATGGGAGGAAATTCACTTAGCAGCTAAGTGGGGTTATTGTTACTTTTTCTAACTCAGTGTTGGATCCTGGATCCAGCACTGGTGCATCTCCTGTAAACAGTTGAAAGAATGTGTTTTTGTTATACAGGCGATTTTTAACGAATATTTGTAAGTTTGCAAAATCAACACTTAGAAACTTTTTCGGCAAAAACCAGGCAATGTTATCCTATGGAAGGAAATTCAAGTTACCGGTAAGTACAGTTATGATTACTTTTCAGGGTCAGTGCTGGGCACCAAGATCCAGCACTGGGATCTCTCCTGATAACAGGTGAGTAAATTCGTTTTCGTAATTCAGCTGATTTTAGAAGAATATTTTAAAGTTTCAAAACTCGACACTTAGAAGCAATGTCAGTGTAAACCAGTCAATGTTACCCTATGGAGAAAATGTAGGTTATCGGTTTTCAGGTAAGTAGTCGACTGGCTGAGTTAAGGTTCTGGGCATACTCAGGGGTCCCCCAGGGTCAGGTAGGTACAGTTGGTACACCCTCAGCGGCACAGGGGCGGCCGGGTGCAGAGTGAGTTAGGCCCAATGTTAGCCTATGGCGGGCAGGGGGCCTTTGGTTGGTGGCTGCTGGCAAGCAGGCCACGCGGCTGTGGGAGCTGGGCTCCTGGTCACTTACCCAGGTCAAGTGGGGAAGTAGAGTAGGATAGTTGTTGCACTCCCAGGGGCACTCGGGCGGCTGGGTGCAGGGTGCTTTTGAGCCGTCGGGCGCTCAATGGATTTCAATGGAGAAGCTGGAAACTGAACAAAGGCTGTAAGTTCGGGCACGGAGATTCTTCAGGTGCGGCCTCCACTTCGAGGGGTAAGTTGGGTAGTTGGAGGATAGGTAGGCACCCCGGAGTTGGGCACAGGAGGCCGCAGGGCGCCGGGTGCAGGGGTGTCTTTTCGCGTCGGGAAATCTTACCCTCTGCTGGTCGCGGTTGGAGGGGGCCCAGGTTCTGAGGCTGCAGGCGTCGTCTGGATCGTCGAGGAGGGTCCTTGGGTGCTGGATTCGGGGTCACAGTTGCCGGGGGGACGTCCTCGTGGTCTTTGTTCACTCCAGCACAGGCCAGGCTTGGCGGGTGCAGGGTTCGCGGTTCCTGGCTGATGCCAGGGGCTTGTTACTTGCTTTGAGCAGTACCACTGCTCGTGGGAGTCCCAGGTAGTTAGTCACAAGGCAGTCAGGTCCTCCGGGGTTTGTGAGGTTGCTGACCACTGGAGACGCCGGGGTTTAGCAGGTTCGAGGGTCGACAGGCCGGTAGGGCTGGGGCCAAATCAGTTGGTGTCTTCCTCTTGTTAGCAGCTGCACGGCAGGTCTTCTTGTTTCTTCTTCTTTCTTGTTTTGGAATCTGGATCTAAGGAAGGAAGGTTCAGGGTGCCCCTAAATACTAGATTTAGGGCGTTACAGGTAGGTAAAGGGCAGGGACCAATGGGTCCCTTCCCTGGGGTGGGTACACCCCCTAACCTGCCACTCTCCAGTGGGAGGGGGGCAGGAGCCTAGTCCTGATTGGGTAGGGCTCCCCATCTTCAAGATGGCGAGAGCCCGGAGATTTGCTTCACCTCGCCTCCCCCACCTGAGGGGTGGGGTTGGCAGAGGCTGGCACACCCCTTCCCTCCGTGTTTCCCGCCAGCTTTCCCGCCAGAGTGGGGGCTAGAACCAGGGTGGACCAGTTGCTGAGTACAGCAAGTGGTCTGGGGAAGCTCACAAAGGCGGAATGCCTTTGAAGCTTGCCCCTGCCCATCCTGGGGGAGGAGGCCTAGCACCTCGCCCAGGACATGCATTGTTGCAGGCCCGGGAGAGCGGATGGCTCTCTACCAAGGGGTCCAGCAACATGTCTGCTGGGTGGCAGCCTAGGCAGCCTCTCAGGCAAGACGTGGATTGTGGGATAGGTTCAGGGGGCAACTCTAAGTTGCCCTCTGTCGTGCATCTTCCATTAAATCCCACACTGGCATCAGTGTGGGTTTAATGTGCTGAGAAGTTTGATACCAAACTTCTCAGTCTTCAGTGTAGCCATCATGGTGCTGTGGAGTTCGTGCTGACGACCTCCCAGCACCATATACTCTGAATGGCAGCACTGCACTTAGTGCCCAGGAATGGACCTGGGTACTGTAGGGGCACAGGGCTCATGCACCTGTACCCTCACCACTGGCATAGGGCACCCAGCTAGAGGGGTGACTGAGGTATGTCAGGGCAGTGTGTTTGTGGGCATGGCACACAGGGATGTGTGCCATGTCGACTCTGTTTTGTTCTGCACCAAGACACTCAGCCTGCAAGGGCAGTGTGTGTGTGTCAGGGTACAGGGCCTCTAAGGGTGGCACAATAAGTGCTGCAGCCCTTAGAGGCCTTCTCTGGTCACAATGCCCTGGGTACCTAGGGTACCATTTACCAGGGGCTGACAGGTGGCCAGAGGTGCCAATTGGGTTTAGGCTGTAGTGCAGTTTTAGGGAAGGAACACAGGCCCTGGGCACCTGATTGGCAGGAGCCCAGGGCACACTCAGTCAAAGTACCTCAGCAATTCAGCAAAAAGTGGGGGCATACTATGCAAGAAAAATGGCACTTTCTCACAGATGAGGAACAATATTATCAACACTATACGGCCCCTCATGCTCAGTATCAACAATACAGATACGTTGAACAGCCTAGACAGCAACCTGCTCAACTTCCTCCGACACTAGTACTGGGCCTACAAAATATGTTGGCAGGTTATAAAAGGAGGCTTCCTCCTCAAGAGGACAATGTCACAGTGCCCCCGCCTCCGCCGGTACCTCCTCAAACACCGCTACCACCACCTCCTGCCACACCCAGGTTAACACCACGTCCCATACTTCCTTTGCCTCCCAGAGAGGATCCTACCACCTCTGAGGAAGAGCCTGAGGAGGGCGAAATCCATGATCCTCCTCCGCCCACCGACGAGTGGTATGATTATATAGCGCCAACACCATCCCCCCCCCACCTCATCGTCCTTCAGACTCGCCTCCTGAGGATATTGGAGGTTTCGACAATATTATGGACAGAGCCACTAACAGATTCCACTTGCCCACAATTGTACAACAATCGGACTGTTTTCTGTACGATTTTAAAGAGTAATCGAGTAAGACGGTCAGGTCAATACCTATAATTGATCACATTGGCAAGAGGGGGTCAAAGTAATGAAGACGCCAGCTTTGGTGGTTCCTGTGCTACCGAGACTTGATAAAAAATATAGGGCTCCAGAGGACTCTCCTGCGTGTCTCACGGGTCATCCCAGGCCTGACTCTGTGATCTCGCAGGCAGCCCAGAAAAGATCAAAGAATCCGTCTACTCCCATCACATCTCCACTGGATACAGATGGTCGACATCTCGACTCCATTGGAAAAAGATTTTCCTCAATGGCAGCAATCTCAGTCAGACCTTTTAACGTTTTGGCCATATGGGGCAGATACGACCGGCAAATGTGGTCCGATATGGGGACAATGAAAGACCTTATCCCAGAAGAAAACAAAGAAGAGTTCAGTAAAATCCTTACGAAAGGAGAAAGCGTCAGAAAACAGACATTACAATGGACATTGCCACTACCAGCTTCCGCCAGCTAGCGGGTGCGGCCGTTCTAAGGCACCAGGGGTGGCTAAGAGCAACAAGCTTCCGCCCAGAAGTGCAGTCCTAAATTCTTGATATGGCCTACGATGGCGATAGCCTATTTGGCAGTCACATTGGTGAGGCGCTTACCGCATTTAAAAAGGATATGGATACTGCCAAAGCGCTAGGTACCCTTCAGTACCGCAAGGTGCCCTTTCGGGGAGCTCGAGGCCGTGGTTTTTCTGGATACAGGGGAAATTACCAGCGTACCCAGACTTAACAGTCCTACCAGCCGCAATATCGCCATGGATACCAGCAGCAATCCTACCGCCAACCAACAACGGCTGGTTTCTCTAGACACAGCTCCAGACGAAAGCCAGGATCTCAAGCCCGCGACTCCGGTCGCAAGCCGTGATTACAACAGGGTACCAGTTGCTTCTCCTTTATCCCCAACCGGTGCGAAAATTTCCAAGCATATCCACCAGTGGCGCAACATCACGTCAGACAAGTGGTTCCTAGATCTTATCTCTTATGGCCACACTTTGGAATTTACCCAAATACCTCCCAATACTCCTCCCAGGGGATCGCACCCCCCTCGTCTTCACTTACTCAAAAAGGAAGCAAAGATCATGCTCCAGAAAGGGGCAATAGAAAAGGTCCCTTTTCCTCAGAGAAGGAAAGGTTTCTACTCCCGCTTCTTTCTCATTCGCAAAAAATCGGGAGAGTAAAGGCCTATCTTAGACCTCAGGAAATTAAACAAATTCTTAAAAGTCAAACATTCAGGGTGGTCACGCTTTACGACATCCTGCGACGCCTCAACAGCGGCGACTTCATGACTTCATTGGATCTAGAAGATGCATATTTTCATGTCCCTATTCATCCAAATGACAGAAAATTCCTACGGTTCACAGTGGCTGGTACCCACTATCAATTCGGAGTACTTCCATTTGGCCTCAAATCGGCTCCACGAACTTTCACGAAGTTTCTAGCTCCTGTGGCAGCAGCCTTACGGAACAAAGGTCATCAGGTATTCCCATACTTAGACGATTGGCTGCTGAAGGCCCCATCCGCTCGTCTAGTAAAAGCTGCAACAGACTAGTGTCTAACCCTGTTCCGCAAATTGGGGCGCTCGATAAATTACCAAAAGTTTTCTGTTCTTCCAAGTCAGATAATGACCTATCTGAAAGAGACACGTTAGTGACAGATTCCTTACCTTAGAATATCCCCAGGCGTCAGGCTGGATCCGGAAAGTTTTTGCGTAGCAGTACCCTTGCGCGTCGGTAGGCGGCGTCGTGCGGCTCCGCGTCAGTCGTCGGCGTCGTGATCGCCGGGATGATGCCGCGGGCAGTACTTAGACGCCGCCCCTGCGCGCTGACGTCAGTTCTTCTTTTTCCGCGCCAGCAAGCGCAGATCCGGGAAGAGCAGTGCCCTAGTCATTTTTTGACTAACTTTTTTGGTGAATTTTTTCACTGTTTTCTTCAATCGACTCCAAGGTGTCGTAGGGATGCCCGGCTTTAAACGTTGCGACGCCTGTGCTCGGATGATGTCCATCACAGACCCGCATCTGGAGTGTCTCTTCTGCCTCAGGCGAGACCACGACACGAAGTCGTGTTCCGACTGCCGGTCCCTCAACCCGAAAGCTTTGCGAGAGCGGTTTCGAAGCTCCTCGAGGCCCGGCAGTCGGCTCCGCGCCACACCAAGCCCCGGTCGCGTGAGAGGTCGAGGGGTCGGTCGCGGAGTCCTCGCCGGTCGTCGGGATCCAAGTCTTTGTCGTCCGGTAAGTCTAAGCACAAGAAGTCCAAAAAGCATCATCGCTCTAGGACTTCGCCTCGCCGGTCTCGCGACTCGGCTGAGGCCCCTCCCGGCACCGTCCCCGCCCCCGCGGCCCCGGACATGCCTGTGGAGTCTCCCCCGCAATACCCGTCCTTCCCGGATTCGGGGGCGGATCCGGCCCAAGTACAGGAATTCCTGTCAGCCATGGCCCGCCTCTTCGGGCCTCAAGGTCCCTCCGGTGCGCCTTCGGGCCCCGCGGGCCTGCAGTGGGGTTGCCCGGCGTCACCGACGACTCCGGTCCCGGCGTCGCTCGTGCCTCCAGCCTCTGTCCCGGCTCCGGCTTCGGCCCCGGCCTCGATCCCGGCTCCGGTGGTACCGCAACCCCCATCGACGCCGGTCGACCTGACCACGCCTCCGCCGGCGCCGATGTCTCCGGTGCCGTTCCTGACGCCGCCCGGGGCTCCGGGCGGCGTCGTCCCCATGTACTCTCCGGCTCCGGACATGGAGCCGGACCGACGTCGCTCGACGTCGGTTCCGGCGCCGATGAGACCTTGGGTCCCAAATGTCCCTCCTCCTCCTTATTTTGAACCGGAGGAGGACCAGGAGGACTGGGAGGGGTCTGAGGACCCTCTGGCACAACAGTGTCAGTATGATGAGGACTGGGCAGAGGAACTAGGGGATGCCAGTGGTCTAGATACTTCCCCTGACACTGGCATGCTATCTCCTCCCGTGGCTACGGAGGAGGGAGCCAATTTTGCAACGGTGTTGTGTAGGGCAGCTGAAGCCTTACATCTCCGACTCCCTAAGGTGACGGTCAAGACTAATCTCTTGACAGAAGTGCTTCAGCCGGCAGCCTCCTCCTTGGAGACTGTGCTGCCGTTCAACGATGCACTAACTGACGTTCTTTTGGGCGCCTGGTCCAAGCCCAACACAGGGGCTCCTGTGGATAGGAACGTGTCCCGACGCCATCGCCCAGCTCCGGGCGACCCCTTGTTTCTCTCTGTCCACCCCACTCCTGAGAGCTTGGTTGTCCAAGCCTCTGCTTCCCAAACCGCCTTCCCTACCGCCCCTCCGGATAGGGAATCCAAACGCCTGGATCAATTTGGGAAGAAGGGTTTTCTTCCTCCAGTGCTGGCTTGCGGTCCAGCAAC
The DNA here is from genome assembly GCA_963921515.1 of Calotriton arnoldi. Lineage (NCBI taxonomy): Eukaryota > Metazoa > Chordata > Amphibia > Caudata > Salamandridae > Calotriton > Calotriton arnoldi. The sequence continues at coordinate 5,966,687 of CAWUFW010000098.1, forward strand.
ACCGCTTGTCTTTTGGGCCGATATACCCACTCCTTGTGGGATTCGGTGGCGACTGTTTTGCCCCAGTGTTCTGAGGAGGTCCAGACACTGCTTACCCGCGCCATTGCGGAAGGAAGGGATGCGGCCAAATACACCATACGTTGTGGCCTTGATACCGCCGACTCGCTGGGCAGATCTATTGCAACGACGGTGGCGCTGCGTCGCCACGCCTGGCTGAGAACCACTGGTTTTCGGGTGATGTCCAGAATACACTCATGGACATGCCCTTTGATGGAGTCGGTCTTTTTGGTTCCAAAGCAGACCATGCGTTGGAGCGTTTTAAGGACTCACGGGCTACTGCCAAGTCCCTGGGCCTTTCTGCTACACGCCCTCCGCTACCTTCTGCTTTTCGCCCCTATCGTGGCCACGGAAGGGGCGCCCAGTCATGTCAGCAGCCCAGCCACCGGCCCGCGCAGCAGGCGTCTTCGCGTGGCCGAGGACGTGGATACCGCCGTGGAGGTTCGGGCAACCAGCGTGCGGGTCAGGCCACCACCTCCAACCCGTCCGCGGCCTCCAAGCCCTCCTAGTCCCTCCTTTCAGGTGCACAGCACGCCAGTAGGGGCAGGGTCCGCCATCACCTTCACCACTGGCGTCCCATCACCTCGGACAGGTGGGTCTTGGACATTGTCCGAAGGGGCTACTCCCTCCCCTTCGAGACCACCCCCAGCCATGCCACCTCAATTCCACCGCATGTCAGGGGATCACTTGGTACTTCTGCAGAAGGAAGTCACGGCCCTCTTGGCCAAGAGGGCCATCGAGCATGTTCCGACCCCAGAAGTAGGACGTGGTTGCTACTCCCACTACTTCCTGGTGCCCAAAAAGGACAAGGAGGACATGCGTCCTATCTTGGACCTCCGGAACGTCAATCGCTTCCTCCGGAAGGAGAAGTTCAAGATGCTCACCCTAGCTCAGGTCTTGACTGCCCTCGACCCTGGAGACTGGTTGGTAGCGTTGGACTTGCAGGACGCCTATTTCCACATCCACGTCCTGCCGGCCCACCGGCGTTACCTTCGGTTCACGGTAGGCCTCGAGCATTTTCAGTTCACCGTGCTCCCCTTTGGCCTTACCAGTGCCCCTCGGGTGTTCACGAAAGTGATGGCGGTGGTCGCAGCTCATCTGCGCCGGGCAGGGGTTTCAGTCTTCCCCTACCTCGACGACTGGCTGCTGAAGGCGGGCTCGTCCCAGGCAGTCGTCTCCCACCTCCAGACTTCGGCCGAACTCCTGCACTCGCTGGGGTTCTCCATCAATGTGCCGAAGTCGCATCTGATTCCTTCTCCACAGCTCCTTTTCATCGGAGCAGTTCTGGACACGACGCAGTTTCGGGCCTATCCTCCCGAACGGCGAGTCCGGGATATTCAGGCTATGATTCCGATCTTTCAGCCTTTATCCTGGGTTTCGGTACGGATGACCCTGAGGCTGCTGGGCCTCATGGCCTCCTGCCTCCTGCTGGTCAATCATGCCAGATGGCATATGCGGGCTCTGCAGTGGGACCTGAAGTTCCAGTGGGCGCAGCACCAGGGCAACCTGTCCGATCACGTCCAGATCTCGGAGGGGACTGCAAGACAGTTGCAGTGGTGGCTCTCGAACCGGCAATGGGTCATGGGCAGATCCCTCTCCCTTCCCCAGCCAGAGCACACAGTTGTGACGGACGCGTCCCTTCTGGGATGGGGCGGTCACATGGGAGAGGCGGAGATCAGAGGCCTCTGGTCTCCGGCGGAGTCCCGGCTCCATATCAACCTTCTGGAGCTCCGGGCGATCCGACTTGCACTCAAGGCATTCCTTCCCTCTGTCAAAGGGAAGGTAGTGCAGGTGTTCACAGACAACACCACCGCCATGTGGTACTGCAACAAACAGGGCGGGGTGGGGTCGTGGACCCTCTGTCAGGAGGCTCTGCGCCTCTGGACATGGCTGGAACATCAGGGCATGTTCCTGATGGTTCAACACCTGGCAGGTTCCCTGAACGCCAGGGCGGATGAACTCAGCCGCAGGTGCATGATGGATCACGAATGGCGTCTTCACTCGGAAGTGGCGCAAGGACTCTTTCTACAATGGGGAGAGCCTTGGTTAGATCTATTCGCCACCGAAGAGAACGTGCAATGTCATCAGTTCTGCGCGTTGGAATTTCCAAGGCGGCGCTCGGCGACGCTTTTCGTCGCGAGTGGAGTTGCGGTCTGTTGTACGCCTTTCCGCCTATACCACTTCTACCCAGAGTGTTGAAGAAGATTCGGCACGACCGGGCCCAAGTCATCCTTGTGGCTCCGGACTGGGCTCGACGAGTTTGGTATCCCGAGCTACTCAGTATGAGCGTAGATCCTCCGATCCGTCTGCCTCTTCGGGAGGATCTTCTGTCGCAGCAGCAGGGGACGGTCCTCCACCCGAACCTGTCCAGTCTACACCTGCTTGCGTGGAGATTGAGCGGCGGCAGTTGATTCCTTTCGACTTGCCTCCCGAAGTTTGTGATGTGATTCTGGCAGCCAGGCGTCCCTCCACTAAGGTGGTATACGCCTGCAGGTGGAACAAATTTGTGGCATGGTGCACAGCAAAGGCTGTGAATCCCCTTTCTGCCCCTTTTTCTGAGGTCCTTCTGTTCCTTCTTTCTCTGGCCCAACAGGGTTCTGCCCTGGGTACCATCAAGGGTTATCTTTGTGCTATCTCGGCCTTCCTCAGGCTCCCTGATCAGCCCTCCCTTTTCAAGTCCCCTGTTGTTAACAGGTTCTTAAAAGGCATTACACACCTCTTCCCTCCTGTTCCGTTTGTGATGCCTCAGTGGGACTTGAACTTGTTTCTTACCTTTTTAATGTGCGCTCCCTTTGAGCCTCTACATAACTGTCCTCTTCGTCTTCTCACTCTGAAGACAGCCTTTCTGGTGGCCATCACCTCCGCTCGGCGGGTGAGTGAGCTCCAGGCTCTATCTTGCAAACCTCCCTTTCTGTCTGTTCATCCAGACAAGGTTGTTCTTCGGACACGTCCGTCCTTCTTGCCAAAGGTGGTTACTGCCTTCCACATTGGGCAGACCATCACTTTGCCTACCTTCTTTCCGCCTCCGCATCCTTCCAGAGAGGAAGAGAGGCTCCACCGTCTGGACCCAAAACGTGCGCTCTCCTTCTATATCGGCCGCACCAAACACTTCCGGGTGGATGACCAGCTCTTTGTTGGCTACGTGGGCGCCAAAAGGTCGGGCGGTGCACAAGCGAACCATCTCCCGCTGGGTTACCTTGTGCATCAAGACCTGCTATTCTTTGGCTAAGAAGGAGCCTCCTGTTGGGCTGCGTGCCCATTCCACCAGGGCAACGGCTGCTACCACGGCCTTGGGCCGCGGTGTTCCGCTGCCGGTTATCTGTCAGGCAGCTACGTGGGCCTCGCTGCACACGTTTGCAAAACATTACTGCCTTGACAGTCAGGTCCGGAGGGACGGCTTCTTTGGCCGTTCTGTCCTCCAGGACTTCCTTGTCTGATCTTTGTTCGCAGACCCACCACCGGGGTTGGTATTGCTGGGGTATCTGTTCTAAGGTAAGGAATCTGTCACTAACGTGTCTCTTTCAGATGCACAAGTTACTAACTTGTGTAACGATATATCTGTAAGAGACAGTAGTTAGTGACAGATTCCTACCGCCCACCCATCCTCCCGTTCTGCGAACTGATTTCTAGGGTTAAGGACATCCCTTTCAAGGCCCTAGTATTTTTCAGACACCTATGTCAGCTTCTTGCATGGCTCTGCGTTCCTGGCGCGGAAAGTCGTGTACAGAACTGACGTCAGCGCGCGCAGGGGCGGCGTCTAAGTACTGCCCGCGACGTCATCCCGGCGATCACCACGCCGGCGACGGACGCGAGCCGCACGACGCCGCCTACCGACGCGCAAGGGTACTGCTACGCAAAAACGTTCCGGATCCAGCCTGACGCCTGGGGATATTCTAAGGTAAGCAATCTGTCACTAACTACTGTCTCTTACAGATATATCGTTACACAAGTTAGTAACTTGTGCTACTGGCTTCATAAATTGAAATTGTTTTGAAACGAGTACAAAATGTTTCCTCATATTAAGCATTTTTTTCTGTAGGTGGCCTTGGAACTGGAAGTCTTGGTGGAATGGGCACAGGTAGCCTTGGACTCCCTGCAGTGAACAGTGATCCTTTTGGACAGAGGAAACTGAGCACGTCAGGACTTAATCAGCCTACTTTCCAGCAGAGTAAGATTAAAACTTGTAGGATGACTTTCTCTCTTCTTGATGTTTTTGTGCAAGAGGCTTTTTGATGTAGAATATTTGGAGTACTAATTAGATTGAACTTTCACTTTTCTCTGGTGTTTGCAAGATAAATTTCTTATAGATTAACACATTTTCCTAGTGGTTGTTGCAAAGTTATCGTAACTGTACTATTGTTTCAGATAATTGTTACAAAATGAGTCCATATGACTCACTGTGATGTTGACCAGTAGTCCACAATGCCCCACTATGCGACAAACTGTTTACATTTTTTTTTAAAGCACCTATTCTAATTTCATCATTGAAGTTTAAAAACTCCAAGGTGCAAAACCGTTAAAGATGAGTTACTGGTTTCTTTGGTAATGTAAGTCTCTTCAAACTTTGTACGCTATTGATTATGTAACATTTGTCCCCTGGTGGGAGGGTAGCATGAAGTCCTAGCAGTGGCAAACACATGCTTTTATAGTGCCGTACTGTCTGTTGTGACTTGTAGCTAATAAGACACGTAAAGGGATGCTCTTAGGTATCAAAAAACACAAATAATTATCGGACATATAAGAGACAATGCAGGTATTGACTTTGAAAAAGGAAAGTCAACAGATTCATGCAGCACAGAATAGCTAAGGTTTCTGATTTGAATTGAAGGGTTGCTAGTTCTCGAGCACTTCTTAGTACAGATGACCGAAATTAGCATTTGGCAGCGCAAGCATTAGCTGAATCTTGGTTTTGCAGCATGAATCCTTCTCTGGATTCCTATGCTGTGCATTATTTGTTTTTGGTTGTGGGCATCGTCTATCACCATTTGGTAGTATGTTCATCCCCTTTGTGATGTCCGACGTAATGTCCAGCATGTGAATCCAGAATACTCTTTAAGCTGCAAAACTCCTACTGGTAAGTAACCATTTCATTGCTGCGGATACTGCTTGGAGGTGAATCAATACTTATTACTTTATAATCTCTGGGTTGCTGGCTTATGACCTGAACTCCATCTACTCCTTTTAAAGTTGACATTTGATGGAGAACATTCTTTTATGCAACAAGTTTAGAACATGTTAGAATACAAAAAAGGCTGTAAATAATTGGGAGTGTTGCAGCTTTAAAGATGTGTTCAAGGCATGTGTGCTGTAGATACACATGCTTTGCATAAGTCCGCCATCTAGTGTTGGGTTTGGATGATTACAAGTTGTTTTTGTTCCAAAAAGTTTTCTTCGAGCCATGAGGTTGTGGAACTCCTCCTCTTGGTTATTCTGCGCGTGGTCATCAATGCCATCTTCAGATTTTTTTTCCACTGACTTGTTCGAATGTAATCTCTTGCGCTCAGCTTTGAGACTCCTTCGAACAACCTATCGGTTCTACTATAGATTTACACTTAGCTGTATTGTCTCGATCGCATAGTTCGTTGGGTTCCAGAGCTCACCCTTCTGCGTTGTGGGTCTTCTGCTCGTTCTCTGTCCCTACCGGCCTAAGAGATTGACGTGCTCGACTACAAGAAATGCATCACAGGCAAGCAGCCGATGTTACCGACCTCTTCGGTCGGCAACAGGACAAAGAAGAGGAAGCTTCAGCGGCACAAGAGGAATTGCGCTCTATTTCAGGATTCTGATTCAGTCTCAATCTGATCTGGGATAAGCCATCCTTGAGCTGGCACAAAAGCATCAGACAGTGAGTATTACTACCCCTGATCCAAAGCCCAAATTTTTCTTGACCGAAAAAAACTGCTCACGGTCCGCCACTGCAAACAGGCCATGGCGCGCACCGAAAGAATGAATCTGAAGCCCTGCCCTCAGACTAGACTATGAAAGTCGGCCTACAGCAGGGGCCTCCACCTCTAACACATTTGCCCGTACAGCGCCTCAACCTTTGGTATCGGCACCGAAACAAAAACTGGTTATTTCGGATCCTACAGCCTAAGTCGAGGCTCTCTCCACTGAAGTGTTTTACTTTCAGATTGAAGACTCCACTGGAGCTGATCCGCAATGTAATGTAGGAAAGACTTGACCCAAAGCAAAAAACACTCCAGATTCAACTTGGAACCTTCAAACATTGGGCTTCAGCCTGCAAGAACCCACTCTTCGAAGAAAATTAACTTTCCAAGTGTCTTTAAATGCTCTTCTACAACCTCCAAAGAAAAAGAAAAAAAGGATGCTGCAAACTGCCCTTTTCACATTCCTACTGCAACTCCACCACCATCCACTCCACCACCTCAATCCACTCCACCACCTCATTCGCAAACACCATCTGAGCCAGGTGACATATCTCCTCACTCACCAATAATAGATGAGGATATACCACATGACACGTACCCAGGTGATCCCTTGGATGCTTATAATGCCGATCCTCAAGGGATTCAAACCCTGATCACTAGCCCACACGGCCATCACCCCCTGATGATGCGTATCGAGATCTCATAGCAAGGGCAGCAGCTTACCATCAGGTTCTCTTGCATAAACATACAATGGAAGGCTTTCTTTTTGAAACCCTATCTAACACCACAATACCTACCACTCCTAAAAGGCATGGTACGCCACACAGATGACATTTTTAAAGACCCTGTCAAGGCGAGAGTTAGAACACCACGTATTGACACAAAATATAAGGCTGCAACATCAGATCCTAAACTCCAGACTCCCAGGCATACGACAACTAGGCTCTCTCCTCTGCTGCTGCCTAACTTCCACTCCAGCGCCAAGAAACCGTCCGGTGAACGTGCACTTGACAAATATCTTTAACATAACAAGACTCCCTAGTCGTGTCTAATGCAAAGAAAAGGGCCAACTCCGAAACATCAGGAGAGGCGCCACTTCCGGACAAGAAATCTAAATTGTTAGATGCTTCTGGAAAACGGGTAGCTGCCCAAGCATCTAATCATTAAAGCATTGGTAATAGTTGGGCACTATTAGCTAAATACGATGGGGCCCATTGGGACGAAATGGAGGGGCTCCTCCAATACCTCTCAGAGAAAAAAAAGGGCAGGAAATTGTAAATCAAGGTAAACTTAGAACTAAAAACTCCATAAAATGTGCCTTGGATGCAGCTGACACCACTGCTAGGGAGATAAATGCTAGCATTCTATTGCATAGACACACGTGGCTTTGTGTCTCCGGATTCAAGCCCAATGGACAGCATGCAATCTTGCTCCTGCCATTTGACAAAGAACACCTTTTTGAACTTCCGGTAGATGCAGCCCTAGAAAAGATGAAAAAGAATGTTGTAAATTCAATGAGGGCCTTGCAAACAACCCATCGTGGGTCCTTTCGGAAGCCTGCCTATAAGCAAGGTGCAGATCCGCTGTCTCTGACACTCGGGCACTATATAACAAGCATTGGCATAGCCAATAGGTCTTGCCTTTGGGACTTTGTAAGTGTTTAGCCAAGCAGCACATTCTGTGTAACTGTACTAAATTGATGTTGTGAACTCCCAGTATTAGAAGTTGCACCACAATTCATACTAACAAGTCTGCTTTCACTCACGTTTGCCTTCAAAATTTACTTTTTTTTTTTGTTTCGAATAACTTTATTAAGTTGCGCTCTTCTCAACAGTGCTGCCAGGATGCAATGTGTAGTCCCAACCCTTTACAACAGGGCTAATGCAGTTTATATTTGCCATTCCCATCACATATTTGCAAAAAGTAAAAAGCCTTGTCCTAGAAGGAATCTATGTAAACTCTTTAAAGATATTTTAAACCTGTGCGTGGAAGTCACCTTTTCGTCGTCGTTTGATGCTGGGGCGCATCTTGTTTCTAGATGTGACAGGCATGAGGGTGTCCAATCAGAGAAGAGCAGGGTCATTTTGCAGGTCATCCAAGGCTTCGTGCTGAAAAAGGAGCTGACAGCCCCCACCCCCCTTCCCTGCTCCCCATGTGAATACCATAACATTAACTTAAATTACAGATAACTTCTTCGTAAGCTGTAAGTCTGGAATGTAAGACTCAAAACAAAAAGGGGGGGGGGAGATGGAGGAAGTGGTAAGGGACAGGGAGTTAGCACAAACAGCATAGACAGAGGGAGGTAAAAGAGGCAGAGCTAAGAGACCGCAAAACGCAGAGGGGTGTTTGAGACGGTAAGAACGAAGGGGTAAGAGTAGAGAAGGAGGGAGAGGAGGTAAGAAATGAAAATCCGACACAGATCAGTACCATCAGGAAGGGACAATAGAACCCAGTTACATACATTTACATATACACACACGTATATACATATTTGATAAGTATTCAGTGGGGCCGCCTTCCCTAACAATAGGTACTTACAAGACAATACACATGGGCAGCCCCAGGGATGCACTTTACACGAAGAAGACCACTTAGTCAGACGCTCAGACCCACCCAGACAACATTCACAGCCCAAGGCTCCCCGACAAAGAAACATAAATCTCACCACCGAGCTCTCCAGCAGCAGGCTATGCACTGAGCCTCACGGGTCGATGCTCGCCCGAAGGGTCCTCTGGACAGCAGATAGCAGCCCTCGGTGCCCTCCTGCAGCTGGATTCCGCCAGACAGGACCAAAGGCTGAGTCCCTTTGTCGCTATTAACACCAGCTGCCCACATGCTTCCTCCTTGTGCAGCCTCGAGCGCGGGAGGGGGTGTGGCGGGCGGGAGCGCGCTCGATCCTGCCCCGTTAGCTTAAGTCGGCATGTGACTGAGGTCCCCCTTGAAGCCAGCCAATCGCTGAGCGAGAGCAGACGGTCCCCTACCCTCGCTCAATCGGTGAGGCGAGTGTCCGGCTTTTGGGCGGAACCAACCCACCCGAGTGGGCGGGAGTAAATAAACACAGAGGAATAAAACCAGAGTCTAAAATATGAGCGTCAGATAAAATGAAAATATTTTTATTAATTTGTATTTCAGTGACGCACTTGTGGCAATAACGATGAGGATTCTGCAGTATAAAACGGACTCCCGTGACAAAAAAACCCGTTAAAACGAAGGCCCTTAAAAAAATAACCGATTTTTGGCATGCGCTGTAAGGAATGCAGCTGCCATTGTGCCCGCCGCTGCACGCGAAAGTGAAAGCTAATTGGAAACCTGATCCAGAACAGATGGCACCCTGCGCGCCGCTGCTGCTCCCGAGACCCCTAGGCCATGGGAGTGAAAGTTTTGAGGAAGGCGGGACATGCACCCGTCTTTTGCCATTTGCGTGCTTTCATTATTGAAAGCCACACGCAAAGGCCAGTGGGATGTGTGGGAGGAGGCAGACCCACATGGAGAAGTCTCTTGGAAGTCTGAAGTGATTCCAAGAGGCCTTCTCCTTGAGCAGCGCATGCGCGCTGCGCTAGGTGAGACCTAAAAATCGGGGACAAACCTAGTCCAAAAACATTTTTTAGGGGTTCATATGAAGGAAACCATTTTAAAGGAAGAGGTCGGGGAAATACCTGCACCTCAAACATTATAAATAATGACTTGCTCACCATTCCCCCAGACCACTTAACACCTGTCAAGGTTGTCTTCAAAACTTTATACCAATCTGCAACTCAATCACAACAGATTGATGGTTGTTGGATATTATCCAACATGGCTAACGTCTGGAGCTAATTACAACTCCTCTAAATATCCCACCTCACAAACATACACTGTCCATACAACATCGAATTCTCCTTCAACAGGAAATAGCACCTCCATTACAAAAGGAGCAATAGAACCAGTTAAACGATTTCAAGGAACAGGGGTATACTCGCTAACTTCCTCATCCCCAGAAAAGGTGGGTATTTACTCCCCATTCTCTCTCAGACCACGAAATCATTACATTACATTATATCCGAACACTTCCATATGGTAACTCTTCAAGAAATTCTTCCATTGCTACAGAAGGGAGATTTCATGATGATCCTGGATCTAAAGGATGCAAATTTTCACATACCCATCCATCCTGCAGACACAGTATCTCCGGTTTCAATTACAGGGCAACCATTATCAATTCTAAGTTCTTGCATTTGGGATTACCACCGCACCCAGGGTATTCACAAAATGTCTAGCAGTAGCAGCATGTTTATCCATATCTAGACTGCTGGTTAATAAAAGCAAGTATCGTTAATTCAACAGTTTCAAACAGGGAATATCCCAGCTAAAACATTTCTACTGCTTTTGGGCATAATGGCATCCTGTATCTCAATAGTCCCATGTACCAGACTACAGATGATTCCTCTACAGGAATGTCTCTCTGGTCAGTGGGCACAGTCACTGGGTTAACTTCACGATCTAGTGTTCATAGACAGGCACACACACTACTCTCTGCAATGTTGGAATCCACAGAATTTATCCAAAGGACGGCCATTTCAAGACCCAGTTCCACAGATAATTATAACAGCAAATGCTTCCCTTACAAGTTGGGGAGCTCATCTCCAGAACCTCACAATTCAGGTAGTATGGGATTCTAATTACAGGGATCTCAATATCAATCAGCTAGAGCTGCAAGTTGTTCACCTAGCAGTGAAGGCCTTCATACCTCGCCTACTATACAAAGTTGTCCTAATTCAAACAGCCAATGACAACTATGTATTGTACACAAAAACGGGGAGGGGGGGGGGCACATTCTCTCCAATTAACTCAGCACAGAAAATATGAAGCATAACACTACATCTCCTAGCAGAACATGTCCCGGGTACAAGCAACCAAGTTGCTGACCTAAGCAGGACACAGCTACAAGTCCACGAATGGGAACTCCAGCACACAGTCCTTCTACCTACCATATTTCCAAAGGTGTCTTTCTACCAATCTGTTCACAACCAAAGAAAATGTAAAATGCCAAAACTTTGCGAGCAGATATCCACACCAGCAGCCCAAGTACAATGCTCCATGGATCCGTTGGTCAGGGATATTTGCCTACACTTTTCTGCCTCTCCCACTTCTTCCATTAGTGGTCAGGAAACTATTGCAAACACATCTTACAATTATACTCATTGTGCCAACATGGGCTCGCCAGCCCTGGTTCTTGACACCCGTGGAACTATTCCTAGTTCCACGCGAGAAGCTTCACCTCAAGCCGAAACGTCTCACACAATACAAAAAAGGAACCATGACTCCCCAATCCCAAAGAAATGAACCTTGCAATTTGGCTCCTGAGGTCTTAGAAATTGGATATCTAAACTTGCCACAAGAATGTATGGACGTTCTTAAGGAAGCCTGTAAACCTACCACAAGGCAATGTTATGCGGGCAAATGGAAAACATTTGTTTACTGTCAACAGAACATCAATCCTCTCAATGCAAGGGTGCAGACACTCATTACTTATTGCATTTACAAACGGGGGTAGCATATACATCTATACGCTTAAACCTGGCGGCTATTGCAGGCTATTTGCAGAATTGACAGCACTTATTATTTAAGATTCCTTTCACTAAAGCTTTTATGGAGGGGCTCAAAAGAACTATTCCTCCCAGGCTTCCTCCTGCACTAGCATAGAACTTAAACATTGTATTACCACGTCTCATGGGTCCTCCTTTCCAACCTCTTCATTCCTATCAATTGCAATACTTATCCTGGAAACTTGCTTTTTTAATTGCTATCACTTCTTAGAAGGGTCAGTGAAATACATGCATTAACACTTGAGGAACCTTTCTTACAGCTACATAGACCAGGTGGTACTCAGAACAAATCCGAAGTTCCTTCCAAAAATCGTTTCCAATTTTCTTATTAATCAAACCATTGAATTACGTGTGCTTTTTCCTGCAACCAGATTCTGTTGCTGTGAGCATTGCACATTAAATGTAAAAAGAGCCCTAATGTATTATATCGCCAGAACTAAAACATTCAAAAAGACAAAGCAATTTTTATTGCTTTTACACCACCTCATAAGGAAAAAGGAATTTCAAAATCGGGATTTCAAGATGGATTGTTTAATGCATCCAAAATTGCTACACAAAAGCTACAAGACTTGTACCTGTTTCCCATAAGGCTCATTCAACTAGCAAAATAGTAGCTTCTATGGCTTTTTTAGGGAACATTCCCATTGCTGACATTTGCATACCAGATACATGGTCCACTCCACACACTTACAAAACATTGTGTAGATGTCTTTGCTCACCAACAAGCCAGTGTTGGCCAGGCAGTCTTAAGGAGACCCAAACAACTGCACCACCACTGGGTTAACCACTGCCTAAGGAGACGGACTGCTTTACAGTCTGTGCAAAGCATGTGTATCTGCAGCACACATGCCTTAAAAGGATTGTTAACCTGTAAGCATCTGTTCTTGGCATATAGTTCTGTAGGTTCACATGCGCCATCCCTCCTCCCCAAAACAACCCTGTGCAGGTTGCAGTTTACATACCTTATACACTTACATCATACTATTGTATGGTCATCACATTGCTATACTTAAAACTATTACATTCTCACCTACCTATGGCAAAACAATGTGAAGATGTCGATAACCATGCACTTTATTACCAAGAGGAAGAGTCCCACAACCTCGTGACTCAAACTACTTGGAACAAAAGCAACTTGTAATCATCCAAGCCTGACACTAGATGGCGGACTTATGCAAAGCACGCGAATCTGCAGCACTAAATGCCAAGAACAGCTCCTTACAGGGTAAGTAACATCATTCTTCTATAAACAAAGTGCATCCTTCTAGCTCTAACTGACCGAACCCAAGCTCTGAAACCTAACCAATTACTCAATCACAGAAACTAAATTCTGCCTTAGTCAGTACATATCTAGTGAATGTTGTCCCAAATAAGAGGATCCTTTGCACTGAACCCCCTAAATCTCCCCTGGATATACAACGCTTGGAGTTTGGGATTTTCCGCAACAATGAACACAAACAAGGAAATAAGGAATTGCTTGACAAGACTGTATACAAGATCATTTTTGCAGCATGAGTTTATCTAGGTCACTAGGCGGGCACCCTGCTGCCTTATAGTGTTTGTTTTAGAATATTACAAGCATTTTTTCTTCACAGAATAGTTTTTCTTAGAGGGTGCCTCATGTGACCCTTAAATATCCCAAAACCCACAGTACACCAAGGCCGACACTTCAAATATATTTATTCTCTTTTTCCATGACCTCTTTTCAGAGTGCTTCATTGGGCCCTGAAAATCAAAACTGATCTCAACACCTCAGCGTTTCACATGGGCTCAAGAGATACTGAACACCGCTTATTATTATGGGTTATATACAAGGGAAAGACAGATTGGCGTCCAGTAATGGAGCAGCTGCCTGTGCCATGCTGCATTGAAAAAAGATGGGCAGACCTTTGGAGAAGGACTCTCCTGGGAGGTGTCAAGGAAAATTCTTAATTTAAATTTTACCTCAAACCTAATTCAAAATTCCCATGCACGTACTAGTAGAGTGTGCAACCTCTAAAACAGCAACACTCACCAGTGTACAGCTCGCTATGACAGGGCTCATTATGACGAGCTCGAAAAATTAATAGTTTTTGAAAGATGAACATAAGAGTAAAGCTAGCGACCTAATTCAAGAGGGGAAATACATTTCCTACACATCCATTAGGTGCGCTTTAGACACAGCCGATACCGCAGCTCGCACAGTCAACACTAGTATTCTGTTATGGAGACACGCTTGGCTGAGAATTTCTGGGTTTAAACCCGAGGTCCAAGCCTCTATATTAAATCAGCCCTTCGATAAAGAGCACCTCTTCGGCCCCACAGTAGATACTACTTTAGAGAAGGATACAGAGGTCGCAAAATCCATGGAGGCTTTGCAGATCCCTTCCAATCGGGGCTCCTTTTACAGGGGGGGGGCTCAAAGAACATATCAGAAAATCCCTCCTCTTACAACGGCAATAATCAGTCGCCCTCTTCAAGAGGTTACTCTAGAGGAGGATTTAGAGGCAATAATGGCAAGGGAAGAGGTAGACGCAACTCAACACATACTTCCCCTGCAAACAATAAACAGTGACTTCCTTCCTCTACACCCCCCCCGAATCATTCCACTCCTGTCGGGGGACGTCTCTCCCAGTTTCTACCTGTCTGGAATACAATCACCTCAGACAGATGGGTTCTACAAGTTATCCAATTTGGTTATTGCCTGGAACTTACCGACACTCCCCCAAACATTCCTCCAAGATCACACGTCACAAGAACATCTAAACCTTCTCAAACAATAAGTTCTCTCCCTATTAGAAAAAGGAGCTATAGAGCCAGTCCCACTACAGTATCAAGGGGCCGGCTTATACTCCCTTTACTTTCTAATACCCAAAAAGGACGGTTCTCTCAGGCCTATACTAGACCTCAGAACTAAATCTGTACATCCAATCGGACCATTTTCACATGGTAAAACTCCAACAAGTGCTCCCACTCCAGCAAGGCGACTTTTTGTCTACTTTAGACTTAAAGGACGCCTACTTCCATATTCCAATACATCCCGCTCATAGCAAATACCTCAGGTTTGTGGTAGCGGGACAACATTACCAGTTCAAAGTGCTTCCTTTCGGAGCCACCACTGCTCCCAGAGTATTCACCAAATGCCTGGCAGTGCTCGCAGCTCATCTACGAAGACAACACATTGACAACTTCCCATACTTAGACGACTGGCTGATAAAAGCCAGTTCACAAGTAAAGCGTCTACAACACACTTTCTAAACTGTGCAGCTGCTCCACGATCTCGGATTCATAGTAAATCTGTCTTAAGTCCCATCTCCAACCCTCCAACACGCAAACGTACTTGGGAGTCGCTCTCAATACGCAAAAGGCTCTAGCCTGTCCCAATCCGGCTAGCATCCGCAGCATTCAGGCTTTAATTTCCCAGTTCCAGCCTCAACACTCATTGCCAGCTCAGGTGTTCATGCAGTGACTGGGAATGATGGTGTCTTGCATCTTAACAGTTCCCAATGCAAGACTTAAAATGTGTCCCCTTCAGGAATGTTTAGCACGTCAGTGGAACCAGTCTCCGGGTCGGTTATCAGATCTAGTGTTGGTGGACAGCCGCACTCATCGCTCTCTGCAGTGGTGGAATCCACAAAACCTTTCCAAAGGGTGGCCCTTCATCGACCCGGTTCCACAGACAGTGCTAACAGCAGACGCATCGCTTACTGGTTGGGGTGCTCATCTCCAAACTCACATCATTCAGGGCATGTGGAGTCAACAGCAAAAGCAGCTTCACATAAATAATCTAGAGCTGCCAGCAGTATTTCTAGCGCTCAAAGCCTTTCATGTTCACCTTGCAGGCAAAGTTGTCCTGATACGTTCAGACAGCATGGCAGCCATGTATTATATACAAAAACGGGGGGGGGGGGCACATTCTCTCCAGCTGTCGCAACTTGCACAGAACATTTGGAGGTAGGCTATATGTCACAAAATCTCTCTCCTCGCAGGACACCTTCCGGGAGTAGACAATCCGATCGCAGACCTGCTCAGCAGGCAAAGACCACAGATTCACGAGTGGGAACTCCACCCTAGAGTTCTCCTCCCGTACTTTCAGATGTGGGGCTTCCCAGACCTAGATCTGTTCGCCACACACCAAAACGCAAAATGCCCAAGCTTCCTCTCCAGGTATCCACACCCATTGTCCAAGGGCAATGCACTATGGATGAACTGGTCCGGGATATTTGCTTACGCTTTTCCGCCTCTTCCATTCATTCTACTAGTGGTTCGGAAACTCGGGCAAACATCACTCGCACTAATCCTGGTAGCTCCCACATGGGCCCGTCAACCTTGGTTAACCACCCTGTTGGAGCGCTCAGTAGTTCCTCATCAAACTACATCTCACATCCAATCTCCTCACACACAGCCATGTAGAGATAAGACACCCAGGTCCCAGACATCTCAACCTTTCGATCTGGCGCCTGAAGTCAGTTTGGCTACCTCAATCTTCGGCCAGACTGTATGAACATTATTAAAGAAGCTAGGGTCCTACTACAAGGGCTCGTTATGCAGCAAAATGGAAGCTGTTTGTTATTTATTGTAATAACAACCATATCAACCCACTTGATGCTTAAGTTCAAAATATTTGTTGTTTACTGCATTTGCAAAGCTCAAATTTAGCATACACATCAATACGCTTACATCTCGCTGCAATAGCCACATACCTTCAAAATAGACAACATTTGTCTCTTTTCAGAGTGCCTGTTAAGGACTTTATGGAAGGACTCAAAGAGTTATTCCCCCAAGACTTCCACCTGCCCCAGTGTGGAATCTTAATATTGTTCTCACCAGACTAATGTGTCCACCCTTTGAGCCATTGCATAAATGTGAGCTGCAATTTCTCACTTGGAAAGTTGCTTTTCTCATTGCTATCACATCACTGAGGAGAGTGGGTGAGCTTCAGGCACTAACCATAGAAGAACCATTTTTACAAGTACACCAAAACAAAGCGGTTCTTCGGACTAATCCTAAATTTCTACCCAAAGTAATTTTGGCCTTTCACATCAACCAATCTGTTGATTGGCATGTGTTCTTTCCTCAACCAGATTCTGTGGCAGAACGTGCTGTACACACCGTAGATGTTAAACAAACATTACTCTATTACATAAAGGACAAAACCTTTTCGTAAAACTAAACAACTCTTTGTTGCTTTTACTCCACCTCACAAAGGCAATCCCATTTCTAAATCAGATATTGCACGATGGATAGTTAAATGTATCCAAACATGCTACGCAAAAGCAAAAAGAACTTTAACAATTCCCCCCTAGAGCGCATTCCACTCGCAAACTTGGGGAGTCTATGGCTTTCTTAGGAAACATTCCCATAGCTGAAATCTGTAAAGCTGCAACATGGTCTTGTAAGAAACTGGCTCTATATATACTGCACCAAAGTGAGGTACAGTGTGTATAGAGTCCAATGGTCTCCAGAGGTTTGGCAGAGGTTAAAGTTAGATAGAACCTTACTCTCTAAAGTGGTAGCTTGGTCGAGCAGTAAGGCAGTATCAGAGGACAGTGTAAAGCATTTGATGTACACACTCAGTCCGCAAATGAATTCACACACTCAAGAACTGAACTCTAGGCCAATTGTTTTTGTATAAAAAATATACTGTTATTTTATTTTAGAACCAAGCAAGCCTGATATAGGTAAGCATTCAATTCTTTTCAGTAATAAGTTACTTGTTGTACACAGTTTTAAAAAGCAATGAAGATTGTACTTGATTTGATTTACAGGGGATGCAGTAGGTTGCAATACTTAGTAAATGCAGTACATTGAAATGAATGGCTTTTTAAGGTAAATGCAGGTAAAATTACTTTAACGTTAATTTTGTAATCCAGTGCTGGACTCCTAGATTCAGCACTGGGACATTTACTTAAAACAGGTAAGTAATTACGTTTTTGTAGTTTGTACGATTTTTAAAGAATATTCTTGTATTTCAAAAGTTGACACTTAGAAAAAAGAAACTTTTTCACCTAGAACCACCAATGTTATCCTATGGAAGGAAATTCAATTCACAGGTAAGTTACTTTAACGTTACTTTTCTTACTCAGTGCTGGATGCCTAGATTCAGCACTGGGACATTTCCTGAAAACAGTTGAGAAAATGCGTTTTGGTTATTTGTGTGATTTTTAAGGAATATTCTTAGTTTTCAAAAGTCGACACTTAGAAACTTTTTGGGAGAAAAAGTGTCAATGTTACTCTGAGGAAAAACAGGTTATCGGTTTCGAGGTAAGTAATCGGTCTTTTGAGTTAGGGTTCTGGGGTTAAACTCAGGGGTCTCCCAGGGTCAGTGATGCACTGTTGTTGCACCCTCAGCGGCACTAGGGCGGCCGGGTGCAGAGTGTTGAGGCCCAATGTTATCCTATGGAGGATAGGGGGACTCCGGTTGGTGGCTGCAGGCAAGCAGGCCACGGGGTTGTGGGAGCAAAGCTCCTAGGGTTAAGCTCAGGGCAAGTTGGGGACCAAGTTAGCACAAAAGGGGCACCCTCGGCGGCACTAGGGCGGCCGGGTGCAGGGTGCTGTTTTGAGGTCGGGTGCCCTGTTGATTTCAATGGAGATTCTCCGGGACAAAGAAACACTGCAGGCTCAGGGACGAGGATCTTCCAGGAGTGACCACCACTTCGAGGGTAAGTTGGGATGTTGAGGGTTGGTTAGGCACCGCTGGGTTGGGCACACAAGGCTGTGGGGAGTCGGGTGCAGGGGTGCCTTGGGACGTCTGATTTTCTTACCCGCTCTGGTCGCGGTGGGGGGGGGGGTCCTCTGGATTGAGGCTGCAGGCGTTATCAGGAGGCGTGAGGCAGGTCAGGGGTCGCCGGATCTCGAATTAGGATCGCCGGGGGGACCTCCTCGGGGTATTTGCCCGCTCGGGCCGGATTCGGCGGGTGCAGAGTGTGCGGGATTCGCAGTTCCTGGCTGGCACCAGAAGCTGCAGTTCAAACACGTCCGGTGTTCACGGGAGAAACAGCTTGGAAAGTAAAGGCAGGCAGGTCCTCTGGGGTTTATGACGTTGCTGGCCGCTGGACACGCCGGGGTTTTGCAGGAGCAGGTTCGAGTTGAGACAGGCCTGTAGGGCTGGGGCCATGTCATTGGGCGTCGTCCTCTTAGCTCTGCACGGCTTCTCGTCCTTCTCTTCTTTTTCTTGTAGTTGCTGGATCTGAGGAAGGAAGGTTCAGGGTGCCCCTAAATACTAAATTTAGGGGCGTACAGGTAGGTAAAGGGCACGGACCAATGGGTCCCTTCCCTGGGGTGGGTACACCCCCTATTCTGCCACTCTCCAGTGGGAGGGGGGCAGGAGCCTGTCTCTGGTTGGCTGGGTCCCCCCATCCTCAAGATGGCGGGGACACGAGGTTGTGCTTCACCTCGCCTCCCCCACCTTGGGGGTGGAGTTGGCAGAGGTGGGCACACCTCTCTTCCTCACTGGTTTTTCCCGCCGGTTCTCCCGCCCAAAGTGGGGGGTAGAACCAGTGGGGACCAGTTGCTGAAAGCAGGAAATGGTCTGGAGAGGCTCACAAAGGCGGCATGCCTTTGAAGCTTCTCCTTCGTGAACCCTGCCCATCCTGGGGGAGGAGGCTTGGTACCTCGTCCCAGGATGTGCATTGTTTCAGGCCCCAGAGAGCAGCAAGCTCTCGACCCAGGGGTCCAGAAACAGGTCTGTTGGTGGCAGCCTAGGCAGCCACTCAGTCAGGTCACTGGAGGTTGGTCGAGTTTCAGGGGGCATCTCTAAGATGCCCTCTATGGTGCATTTTACATTAAATCCCACACTGGCATCAGTGTGGGTTTAATGTGCTGAGAAGTTTGATACCAAGCTTCCCAGTCTTCAGTGTAGCCATTATGGTGCTGTGGAGTTCGTAATGACAAACTCCCAGCACCATATACTCTTAATGGCAGCACTGCACTTACAGTGCCCAGGAATGGACCTGGGTACTGTAGGGGCACAGGGCTCATGCACCTGTACCCTCACCACTGGCATAGGTCACCCAGCTAGAGGGGTGACTGATGTATGCCAGGACAGTGGTTTGTGGGCATGGCACACAGGGATGTGTGCCATGTCGACTCTTCACTTTGTTCTGCACCAAGACACGCAGCCTGCAAAGGCAGTGTGAGTGTCAGGGTACAGGGCCTCTAAGGGTGGCACAATAAGTGCTGCAGCCCTTAGAGGCCTTCTCTGGTCACAGTGCCCTGGGTACCTATGGTACCATTTACCAGGGGCTGACATGTGGCCAGAGATGCCAATTGGGTTTAGGCTTCAATGCAGGTTTAGGGAAGGAACATAGGCCCTGGGTACCTGATTAACAGGAGCCCAGGGCACACTCAGTCAAAGAACATCAGCAATTCAGCAAAAAGTGGGGGCATACCATGCAAGAAAGAGGGCACTTTCTCACAGGTCTTCACCTCACACATTCACAAAACACTGTTGTGTAGATGTGTTAGCAAGACAACAAGTTAATGTAGGCCAGGTAGTTCTACGTACACTCTTTCAAACCACTGCAACAGCTACAGGTTAGCCACCGCTTTGGGAGTTTACTGCTGTATAGTCTATGCAAAGCATGTGATCTACAGCTCACATGCCTCGAACGGAAAATGCTACTTACCCAGTATGCATCTTTCTTGGCATGTAGAGCTGTAGATTCACATGCGCCCACCCGCAACCCCGGGTACCTATACTTGTTGCAGTAATATCTTACTTAGATACACACACGGACATCTCTATTCTACCTTTACTAACTTCATTCTCACCCTCTGCGGGAAAACAATCTAACAATGGAGTCGATGACCCATGCGCACTATCACAGAAAGGAGTCACCTACCTCGTGACTGGAAAAAACTTCTTTGAAGAAAAACAAAGTGCAAACATCCAGACCCAACACTAGATGGCAGGCTTATGCAAAGCATGTGAATCTACAGCTCTACATGCCAAGAACAGATGCATACTGGGTAAGTAGCATTTTCCTTTCCTCCATAGGATAACATTGACTGTTTTTCTATGAAAAGTTTCTAAGTGTGGAGTTGGGAAATCCTTTTAAAATTGTTCTAAATAACAACAACGCTTTTACTCACTTGTTTACAGGAAATGCCCCAGTGCAGGATCCAGGTATACTGTACTGTGTAAGAAAAGTAATCTGCAAAGTAATCTACTGGTCATTTTACTAAAAAGCCTATACAAAGTATATGTACTGTATTTCCAAAGCATTGCATTTTCAGGAACAATACTGTTATCAAAACAAAGTGCATATACAATTGCAAACCAAACTTTGTTACAACTGCATTACTACTTTAAAGTATTTATTGCTTACCTGTGCCAGGCTTGCTTGGTTCTAGAAAATAAAATGACTAAAAGAATATTTTTTATACAAAAACAGTCGGTCTGAAGTTGTCTTGTGAATTCATTTGCTGACTGAGTGTGTACAACAAATGCTTAATACTGTTCTCTGATGTGTCCTGTGATACTGCCTTACTGCTCGAACACACTACCACAAATAGAGAGTAAGGTTCTATCTAACTTTACCTCTGCCTACCTTTTGGGTTCCACTGGTCTCTGTGCACACTATACTTCACTTTGGTATAGTATATACAGATTCAAGACATTCAGGCTATGATTCCACTTTTTCACAATGGAGCGCTTGTTCCAGGCCTGAAGGCCTTGCGCCTGCTCGGTCTGTTCGCTTCCTGCATACTGTTTGTCAACCATGCACGCTGGCATATGAGGGCTCTCTAGTGGTGCCTCCGCAGGCAGTGGTTTCAACACAACGGAGATCTCAGAGTTGGTCAGAATCTCCAGACACTGCAGTGGAGCTGTTATGGTGGAGTGTCTCGAACAACCTGTCTCAAGGGAAGCAGTTTCAACCTCCTTCTCCAGTGGCCACAGTGATAATGGATGCCTCCACTTAAGGTTGGGGAATCTGGAGGTCAAAGGCCTTTGGTCTCCGGAGGAAAGATTGTTTCACATCAGTCTTCTGGAATTGCGGTCAATAAGTTTGCCTCTCAAGGCCTTCCTTCCCTCCCTTCACGGTCAGTCGATTCATGTTCCGATGGACAACACTACACCGATTTGTTACATCAACAAACAGGGAGGAATGGGTATCGTATCGCCTCTGCAGAGAGGCTCTGCGACTCTGGTCCTGGGCTCAGGACCATCAGATTTGCATGAATGCAAATCATCTGGCCGGAGTGCTGAATGTGTGTCAAGATCAGGAGTGAGCTTTCCACAGGAGCAGAAGAAATGTTCTCAGTACCAACCACAACTACCAGATACAGACCAATATTTAAATTTCTCTGATACCAGTGAGGGGGAAAGGGGAATGGGATTAATGACTCCTCAATAGATATGGGTCTACTTGTCAATTGGATTTCTGCTTTTTCTGCAAGCGTCTGAAGATGCGCCCAAAAGACAGATGAAAACAATTACTAGGGACATTCAGTTTTATTTCTCTCCTGTGCTAATTATCTCAACTTATAAGTTCTAAATAAACCATATGTACCTCCATACCTGCTAGTTATTGAGGAATTGCTTCTCTCGTGGGGTTGGGGCAGAGATCAAATATTATGGTTCCTTGAAGGCTTGAAACCTATATTTTCTCAGTCTCTGCTTTTGGGTTAAACTCTTGTTGTCTAGGTTGATTTTTTTAGGTCGAGCCTCGAGTAGCGCGCAAGCGCTGCTCTGCGAGACTTTAAGGGGCTTTTGAAAGCTGACCACACGCTCGTGCGTCATGGCCTTTTCCGTGCGGTTACCCGCATGCAAAAGGCCATGGTGCACGAGCGTGTGGTCACGCCTGCTGCTCGCAAGCGTGCGCACCACTCGCGTGCTTGTCCTCCTAGTTGCTGCCCTGCGCGCTGGCCACATCAGGAAGACTCTTCAATATAAAGCCTTCTACTGCCATCTAGTGGGTAAGATATATAGCGCACCTCTCAGAGTGGACCGAATGTTTTCTCCTCACGAGAATTGTAATGTACCTTCGACAAATGTATGGGATCTTGGCACCTCAGGTTTTCAAGCTGGTCTGCCATCCACGAAGCATTGTTCCCTAGTTCTACGAGCCTTTGTGACCCACTCCTGACTTAAACATGACCTACTGCTGAATATCCAAACACGGGCCCTGCTTACTCGTGGAAAGAGCGAGCCTGCCTCTAGCAAGGTACAAGGAACCAACATTTCTAAATCCAAGAGGCCAAGCTCCGTTAGGTCGCAGCATGCGCAGAGAGCCCCGGAGCTTTGGAGGGTCGTAGCTAGCGCTGAGAGGCGCAGAGGTCCGGAGCTCCAGAGGGTCGCAGGCAGTGCCAAGAGGTGCACGCGTTCCAGAGGGTCGTATACGTAGGCAGAGCTCAAATGCACAGAGGCCCAGAGCTCTGGAGGGTCACAGGCAGTACTGAGAGGCGCAGAGGGCTGGAGCTCCAGAGGGCCACCGGCAGCGCCGAGAGGTGCAAGAGGTCAGGAGCACTGAGAGGTCCCAGAGGCACTGCGAAGCCGGCGCTGTTAATTTAAAAAATCTGCAGACACCATTGTTCCCCCTCCCTCCCCCATCTACCTTAACTCCGGTTGCAGCCTGTGTCTTAGTTTCATTATTTTATAACACCCCCTTTTGTTGTGTTCCCATGCTAATCTATATATCGACATATAAATATATATATTTTACGCTACCGCAGGACGAAGTATAAAAATGTCGGTGTTGTGACCTAATGCATGCTTTCCTTTCCCACAAGAATAGACCATTGTGTGCGTTGAGTGCCTTTTGTACTTGTGTTCGCAGGGGGTAGACTGTGCGTGGTAGGAAAGATTAGATCTGCCGAGCTTTGTTTGTGAACGTTATTCTTTGCGTGCCTGCTCTTTTCCAGTTCATGAAAAGTATGGCCAGCGTTCTCACTTATACTACGGCTTGGTGTAAACCCCTGCTAAACCTTCGTGTTTGCATGCAAACCTCCACTAAACTAATTATCCAATGCCGTGGGCGACAGAGTGTACACAGAACCACCCAGACGCCGAAGAGTATCTCGTTACACAGCATCAGAAACATTCCCACACCCATTAGGGGCACGTAATGTTTATTTACAAGGGGAGCAGATGTGCGTGTATATGGTCGCTCTTTTTTTTTTCTTTGCTATGTATGCTATTTTTTGCGGGTTTTGTTCTTTGTATAAAATTAATTGCAGTTAGCACAGCGGAGACTTCCTAATGCACGTTCTAACACACTTACAGCACGTTTCTAAATTTCAATGTGGAATTGAAGTAAAATAAATGGAAATGATTTTTTAAATTTATTTTTTTGACTTTATTTATACTTTTTGTTTGTTCTCGTCTACTGAATGCATTTCTTGATGGAAAGGATTTGCTTTACCCCGCCCATATTTTTCATTGGCTTGTGTCTTTGTCCTTCGTAAATGCTGTCTTCTGATTCCTAAATAGGCTTGTGATGAAGTGTTTTATATAGTGGTTTCTGCCACAACCTTCCAGCTTCACAGCACAGTAACTCATAGGTGCTATTGAACTACAACACAGCAATGCACATGCTATCGACTTCGGAAGAATAAGTGTCTGATTTGCCCGCTTCGGATTCGCACATGCACTGCACAAGGATCTCAGCAGCAGATGCATAAACCTGTTGGGCTATTACTTCATTGTTTTAGAGTTAGCACTTTATAAGAGGAGGGGTGCAAATCTGCCTGTAGTTTAAATTTTAAACAGCCTTTTTATTATGGTCTGGCGTGACAGCGCAGCTATCGCCAGAAAATTGTGTGCATCAAGAGAGAGGGGATTTCCCTTCGCCTACATGTTTGGAGACAGGGGTACATGTTTTGATTGGGCAGAAGTTGTATGTTCCCACTAAAAAAGTTCTGGCATGCATGTCATGTCACCCTGTTTGTAAAAAAAGGCTCCATAACGGGCCAGACTATAACCTCCATGGAATACAAGCAAAGAAAGAAAAAACATTTTCTGTTTATTGTAGCTGCAAAAAAACGATAAGCGCATGTTAGACTCCTCTCTACTCTACTATGCCCCACTCTACTGTATGCTAATGCTCTCTACCAAACTCCACAATACACAATTGCACTCTTTGTCACTGCACTCTATACAACTCCAGGATA
Organism: Calotriton arnoldi; assembly: GCA_963921515.1. Taxonomy (NCBI): domain Eukaryota; kingdom Metazoa; phylum Chordata; class Amphibia; order Caudata; family Salamandridae; genus Calotriton; species Calotriton arnoldi. The sequence continues at coordinate 5,991,309 of CAWUFW010000098.1, forward strand.
GGCCACTCCACTGTACTTTGCACCACTCCACTCTATGCCACTCTGCTTTGCAAAACTGCACTCTATGCCAATCCACTCTAATCGTTACCATTTCACTCTAAACCACTTCACTTTACTCTACGCAGCTACACTCTATACTGCACCACTCTAAGCCACTTTTTTACAATCTGTGCCACTCCACTGTACTCCATTGCATTATGTGCAACACCACTCTGTACCACTATACACAACTTTACTCTACACCACTGCACTCTACATCACATAATTACTATACACATAATTCCATTGCACACCATGCCACATATTTACACTCCACAAATCCACGCCACACAATTACACAACTAACAATTCAAATCCAACCCACATATTTCTACTCAAACCACATACCTCCACTCCATAACACAAGGATAAAAGACACTGACATTTACAACGCCAATAGCGCTAACTCCCAAAAATGCGAGACCTATTGCATTTCTAATGCTTTTTTTGTTTGCAGCCACTTTTTGTTACGCAGAGAGAGTATCGGACAGATTGTCGTGGACTATTTTTGACCAATTTGAATGATATCTTTGAGAGGTTGGTGATGTTGGCCTGTGAGAGGATAGTTTGTGCTGGTTTGCTGACTGTTAACCAAGTCTAGCCTAATAGTGCTCACTGGTTGTTATGTTATCAGCATTTGTTAATCGCATAGCTACCCGGAGGCATCCCAGCGCTAGCGGCAACAGACGGAGCAGAAGGCTGGGTGGATTATGGGGCGGCGTTTTGGAGCAACCAGGTTTTGAGGCGTAGTTCTCATGTCACTGTGTCTGTCCCTAACATTGCTGCCGGTAGCATCAGCTTATATTTATCGCCCATTTGACTTATGTAAGCAAATTTTGAAAATGGTTTCCCACTCCTTGGTCTGGTTTGTTCCCGATAATCTTTTTGTGGCATGGTCAATCTAGTCAAGCTGTTGTGAAGCTGAAGGCACCAATGTGTTTTCCATATTAACTTCTTTCTCGAGCGAGCTGCTGTGTTACAATAGCCTCTGTGAGGATTTGTTGCTGTTTTTGCTGATGCATTGCAGTAGAAAAGTGGGGGATGATCTAATGTTGCAGCTGCCACTCTGGGAAAGAAAAAAAAGGAAACTGTTGTATACGGTAGTCTTCGATGAGATGGTATCTTGGTCTCTCCATCTTGGTCAGTTTGCCGAAAATATATAAAACTAAGCGGTGTGCCACTTTGTCATGGACCATTTGCAAGGCGTAGGAGTACACACTTGGTAGGCCCTGTCCACTCCAACAGCAGTGGGAAACGAGCCCCGAAGTGTTGTGTTGAATTTGCAGACTCTGGGAAGACACAGATGTAGCCCTCTCTGCAGTCCTCCACAGGCTCTGCTAAATCTCCAGAATGCGCAGAGCTCCCAAACATAGCTCTTACTCCTGTAGTTGCCATGGCATGCTCTGTACACTTACATCTCCACCGAGTTGTTCATGATGTCATCTAAGAGGTGAAACACAGCACGCCATGTCAAGACTTATCTGTCCGCTGATGGACTATTCTTGTTTAGTTCTCCAATATCTCTGACACATGCATGTTTGCCTTATTCTCTATTATTGTATTTCTGCAAATGCCCATAACTCATTTACAAGATCACAATCTCTCCTCCTTCCTCTAAATGTCATACCTTTGCAGCCCAACAGTATCTAATCTCCTCTGACGTCTCCAGTAACCTCAACCAACCATGTGTATGAGGTCACATACCCCCCAACTAATGATCACAACTAACCCCTATTAATTTAGTCCATCATAAAGAAACTGAAAGACCGCATGGAATGGTTTGCTTGAACGCATAAGACTAATCCGAATAACTAACAGTAACCAACCATCCAATAACACTGGAGTGACCACTAACCTTGGGTTCCGGAGCAACGTGCTGCCCGGGTTAAAGGTCTTCAACGCCTCGTATGGGGAAGTAAGTGCTATATGAATGCAATTACATTTAAAATATCTATCTGCTTTTTAGATGCAGGCACCTGAGAGTAAGATTTCATTTTGATCAATTCAACCGTCTGCCCAGTGTTGCCGGCTGGAATCCATCTTGGTTTTGTTGCCTTCTGCAGTTTTATGTCAACTCCCCCACACCATGCACTACCACTGCAAACATTTGAGCAGATAATTGTGATGAATGAGTAACTTCAACCAACTGGCCTGCGTTCTTGTAATTGGGTAACTCCCACGGGAGCTTGTTCAGCGGTGGGAGTGTGTACTTTCCATTTAGCGAAGGACTGACGCTGCTAAAAGGTGCACTTGGCTGGTTGGAAGCTACCAGTCCTCGTCACAGTATTTCAGTTTGTATCTGGCTCAGAAAAGATAAATGGAAAGCAGGGCGTGAATTGTCTGTCTCAGCTGCATGTTTTAAGAAGGCATGCATTGGGATCAGAGCCGACAGCATGCTGGCTAAAACTCTAAGCACAGTAACTAACCGTGTGGCACAACTGGTCATAACATCAGAAACATGGAATTTGTGCTCCTAAGTGACTTTTCAACAAACTGCTAAATGAAAAGCAAGGATTGGTCTTTTTCTGGTTTCTGTTTGTTTTAGTTTACAGTGTAGTCCTGTCCAGGCAGCTGCATGCCACTCCTTTGTACACCACAGCGTACGGGCTAATGGAGGAGGAATGCTGGACATTTCTGCAAAAATCCATTTTATGATTCCCCTGTTTGGCCACTGTTCCATCCACTCAGCCCTCTGTAGTCCCTTCTTTCCCAGTGAGTGTGCATGTCTCTTCGGGAAACATCCTTTAATACGAAACTGGAATCACGCTGTGCCTTTACAGCGCCGGCAATAGAACCAACTCATCGTTACCATGCATTCGCTTAGCATGCAAGTTGTTACAGCAACTTGCTTTAGGGGGGCACATTGGTGGAGTGGTGTTGGATTTTAAAGTCCAACACCTTCCCTACTGTTGTGCAGACTGGAGTTGGAATAGTAAATATTAATCCAAAGTCCAGCGTCCCCCAAAGGCAAGTCGTTGTAACGACTTGCGTGCAAAATTAACTCGTCGTAACAACGCGTTTGTTCTAATACCGTCATTGAAAAGGCATGCGTGCTAAACGCATGTGCAATTCCGTCATACAACTCTCTCGTTTCTTACTTCAACAACGCTGTTCCTTGGATCACCAACATTCTCCCCTGTCCAAAGTGCAAAGTTGAGTCCTCTGGATTTGTGTACGGATTTTTGGTGCATGTCTTTAGGAATCACACATGGTACATTTTTTATGTTTCATGTACTTTTAGAGATTATATTTTGGTGTTAGTAAAAGCTTAAAACATTAAATAAAAATCCCAATTTTTTTTTTTTTAAGATAAATTCATTTGTGGTATTAGTCTCCTTAGTGTGGGCCTCTACATACTTTCTTCTAACATTTGATCAAAGTTATGTCTTAGAAACTGATCCCATTCGTCTCCAGCTGCTGTTTGATTTTCTTGAAGACCTCTAGCCTCGATTTCGTCGTGCGATAGAATAAGATTTGAAGATCAAATGAAACACCTCTGTAATGTTTCCCAACAAAAGCCCCTTTGTGAGCAGCTTTGCTCACCATGCAGAGGTTTGTGCAGTGAACCAACACTTGGAAAAAATGGGAACCTTTACTGATCTAAAAAGTAATAATTGGCAATTTGTCACTGGTAACAGTACCTCAGATAAGTATGACTGCTGGCACAAACACCATGCGTCTATTAACAAATGATCCAATATTTTGGACATATATTCCTTTTCATTCATTTTTAGGTCTCGCCTGAGCCATCGCATGCGCTGGCGAGGCTTTTAGTAAGTGGGCTTCAAAAAGCCGGCCACAGCTTTTTGTGTGGCCTAGAGCGTGCGGTTACGCGCACAGTAACGCGCACAGGCGCCATCTGGCTTTCCTCTCGGGGCCTTTAGCCGTCGCTCTTCCAGGCGCGCGCGTACCACTCGCAGGCTCACCTCCTGCTCCCCTCCTTTAGCCGTCGCTCTTCCCGGCGTGTGCGCTCGCGCACCTACTCGCAGAGCTCACCTCCTGCTCCCCCTCTCACTTAATAGTTAACTTTCGAGGCCGCTGGGCCGCGCTTGTGTTTTAGCGCTTGTTATTTATTAATGGCGCTCGTGTGCTTCAAAATTGTTTCTTGCCTTTCGTCCAAGGCAGTCCCCTCCGACACAGCATGGTTGAGAGCCTTCATTTATTTAATAACAGCGCCGCTTGCAGACCCCTCCCACCTCCCGACACAGCATGGCAGTGAGCCTTTATTTATGTATTAACGGAGCCCATGTACTTCGAAATTATTTCTTGCCTTTCCTTCAAAGCAGACCCCTCCCACCTCAAAAACAGAATCGCAGAGCCTTTATTTATTTAATATCTGAAAGAGACACGTTAGTGATAGATTCCTTACCTTAGAATATCCCCAGGCGTCAGGCTGGATCCGGAAAGTTTTGCGTAGCAGTACCCTTGCGCGTCGGTAGGTGGCGTCGTGCGGCTCCGCGTCCGTCGTCGGCGTCGTGATCGCCGGGATGACGTCGCGGGCAGTACTTAGACGCCGCCCCTGCGCGCTGACGTCAGTTCTTCTTTTTCCGCGCCAGTAAGCGCAGATCCGGGAAGAGCAGTGCCCTGGTCACTTTTTGACCATACTTTTTGGTGATTTTTCACTGTCTTTTTCCACCATTCAGGTGTCGTAGGGATGCCCGGCTTCAAGCGATGCGGCGCCTGTGCGCGGATGATGTCCGTCACCGACCCGCATTGGGAGTGTCTCTTCTGCCTCGGCCGAGGCCACGACACCGAGTCTTGTCCCGAATGCCAGGCCCTCAACCCGAAGGCTTTGCGAGAGCGGTCTCGAAAGCTCCTCGAGGCCCGGCATTCGGCTCCGCGGAAGCCCCGGTCGCGTGAGAGGTCCAGGGGTCGCTCGCGGAGTGCACACCGGTCGTCGGCGTCGAAGTCTTCTTCGTCCGGTAAGTCTCGACACAAGAAGTCCAAGAAGCATCGTCGCTCTCGGACTTCGCCTCGCCGATCTCGCGACTCGGCTGAGGCCCCTCCCGGCACCGTCCCCGCCCCCGCGGCCCCGGACTTGCCTGTGGAGTCGCCCCCGTCATACCCGCCCTTCCCGGGTTCGGGGCGGATCCGGCCAAGGTACAGGAGTTCCTGTCGGCCATGGCCCGCCTCTTCGGGCCTTCAGGCCCCTCCGGTGCGCCTTCGGGCCCCGCGGGCCCTGATGGGGTTGATCCGGCGTCACCGGCGGCTCCGGCCCCGGCGTCGCCCGAGCCTCCAGCCTCGATCCCGGCTCCGGCCCCGGCCTCGATCCCGGCTCCACAACTCCCATCGACGCCGGTCGACCTCACGACCCCTCCGCCGGCGCCGATGTCTCCGGTGCCGTTCTCGACGCCGCCCTGGGCTCCGGGCGGCGTCGTCCCCAGTTCCTTCCGGCTCCGGACATGGTCCCGGAGCGGCGTCGCTCGACGCCGGCTCCGGCGCCGATGGGACCTTGGGTCCCAAATGTCCCTCCTCCTCCTTATTTTGAACCAGAGGAGGACCAGGAGGACTGGGAGGGGTCTGATGACCCTCTAACACGCAACTGTCAGTATGATGAGGACTGGACAGAGAGTCTAGGGGAGGCCAGTGGTCTGGATACTTCTCCTGACACTGGCATGCTGTCTCCTCCCGTGGCTACGGAGGAGGGGGCCAATTTTGGTACGGTGTTGCGTAGGGCTGCTGGGGCCTTACGTCTCCAGCTCCCTACTTTGACGGTCAAAACTAACATCTTGACAGAGGTGCTTCAGCCGGCAGCCTCCTCTGCGGAGACTGTGCTGCCGTTTAACGACGCCCTCACGGACGTTCTTTTGGGCGCCTGGTCCAAGCCCAACACAGGGGCTCCTGTGGATCGGAACGTGTCACGACGCCATCGCCCCGCTCCGGGCGACCCCCTGTTTCTTTCTGTCCACCCCACTCCTGAGAGCTTGGTTGTCCAAGCCTCCGCTTCCCAAACCGCCTTCCCTACCGCTCCTCCGGATAGGGAATCCAAACGCCTGGATCAGTTTGGGAAGAAAGGTTTTTCTTCCTCCAGTGCTGGCTTGCGGTCCGTTAACACCGCTTGTCTTTTGGGCCGATATACCCACTCCCTGTGGGATTCGGTGGCGGATGTTTTGCCCCAGTGCCCTGAGGAGGTCCAGGCACTGCTTTCCCGCGCCATTGCGGAAGGAAGGGATGCGGCCAAATACACTATCCGTTGTGGCCTTGACACCGCCGACTCGCTGGGCAGGTCGATTGCAACGACGGTGGCGCTCCGGCGCCACGCCTGGCTGAGAACCACTGGTTTTCAGGGGATGTCCAGAATACTCTCATGGACATGCCCTTTGATGGAGTCGGTCTTTTTGGGTCCAAAGCAGACCATGCGTTGGAGCGCTTTAAGGACTCACGGGCTACTGCAAAGTCCCTGGGCCTTTCTGCTACACGCCCTCCGCTGCCTTCTGCTTTTCGCCCCTATCGTGGCCACGGTAGGGCGCCCCTTCACGTCAGCAGCCCAGCCACCGGCCCGCGCAGCAGGCGTCTTCGCGTGGCCGAGGACGTGGATTCCGCCGTGGCGGATCGGGCAACCAGCGTGCGGGTCAGGCCACCACCTCCAACCCGTCCGCGGCCTCCAAGCCCTCCTAGTCCCTCCTTTCAGGTGCACGGCACGCCAGTAGGGGGCAGGGTCCGCCATCACCTTCCCCACTGGCGCACCATCACCTCGGACAGGTGGGTCTTGGACATTGTCCGAAGGGGCTACTCCCTCCCCTTCGAGACCACCCCCCAGCCATGCCACCTCAATTCCACCGCATGTCAGGGGATCACTTGGTGCTTCTACGGAAGGAAGTCACGGCCCTCTTGGCCAAGAGGGCCATCGAGCATGTTCCGACCCCAGAAGTAGGGCGTGGTTGCTACTCCCACTACTTTCTGGTGCCCAAAAGGACAAGGAGGACATGCGTCCTATCTTGGACCTCCGGAACGTCAATCGCTTCCTCCGGAAGGAGAAGTTCAAGATGCTCACCCTAGCTCAGGTCTTGACTGCCCTCGACCCAGGAGACTGGTTGGTAGCGTTGGACTTGCAGGACGCGTATTTCCATATCCCCGTCCTGCCGGCCCACCGGCGTTACCTTCGGTTCACGGTAGGCCCGAGCATTTTCAGTTCACCGTGCTCCCCTTTGGCCTTACAAGTGCCCCTCGGGTGTTCACGAAAGTGATGGCGGTGGTCGCAGCTCATCTGCGCCGGGCAGGAGTCTCAGTCTTCCCCTACCTCGACGACTGGCTGCTGAAGGCGGGCTCGTCCCAGGCAGTCGTCTCCCACCTCCAGACTACGGCCGAACTCCTGCACTCGCTGGGGTTCTCCATCAATGTGCCGAAGTCGCATCTGATTCCTTCTCCACAGCTCCTTTTCATCGGAGCAGTTCTGGACACGACGCAGTTTCGGGCCTATCCTCCCGAACGGCGAGTCCGGGATATTCAGGCTATGATTCCGATCTTTCGGCCTTTATCCTGGGTTTCGTGTACGGATGACCCTGAGGCTGCTGGGCCTCATGGCCTCCTGCATCCTGCTGGTCAATCATGCCAGATGGCATATGCGGGCTCTGCAGTGGGACCTGAAGTTCCAGTGGGCGCAGCACCAGGGCAACCTGTCCGATCACGTCCAGATCTCGGAGGGGACTGCAAAACAGTTGCAGTGGTGGCTCTCGAACCGGCAATGGGTCATGGGCAGATCCCTCTCCCTTCCCCAGCCAGAGCATACAGTTGTGACGGACGCGTCCCTTCTGGGATGGGGCGGTCACATGGGAGAGGCGGAGATCAGAGGCCTCTGGTCTCCGGCGGAGTCCCGGCTCCATATCAACTTTCTGGAGCTCCGGGCGATCCGGCTTGCACTCAAGGCATTCCTTCCCTCTGTCAAAGGGAAGGTAGTGCAGGTGTTCACAGACAACACCACCGCCATGTGGTACTGCAACAAACAGGGCGGGGTGGGGTCTTGGACCCTTTGTCAGGAGGCTCTGCGCCTCTGGACATGGCTGGAACATCAGGGCATGTTCCTGATGGTTCAACACCTGGCAGGTTCTCTGAACGCCAGGGCGGACGAACTCAGCCGCAGGTGCATAATGGATCACGAATGGCGTCTTCACTCGGAAGTGGCGCAAGGACTCTTTCTACAGTGGGGAGAGCCTTGGTTAGATCTATTCGCCACCGAAGAGAACGCGCAATGTCATCAGTTCTGCGCGTTGGAATTTCCAAGGCGGCACTCGCTCGGCGACGCTTTTCGTCGCGAGTGGAGTTGCGGTCTGTTGTGCGCCTTTCCGCCTATACCACTTCTACCCAGAGTGTTGAAGAAGATTCGGCACGACCGGGCCCAAGTCATTCTTGTGGCTCCGGACTGGGCTCGAAGAGTTTGGTATCCCGAGCTACTCAATATGAGCATAGATCCCCCGATCCGTCTGCCTCTTCGGGAGGATCTTCTGTCGCAGCAGCAGGGGACGGTCCTCCACCCGAACCTGTCCAGTCTACACCTGCTTGCGTGGAGATTGAGCGGCGGCAGTTGATTCCTTTCGACTTGCCTCCCGAAGTTTGTGATGTGATTCTGGCAGCCAGGCGTCCCTCCACTAAGGTGGTATACGCCTGCAGGTGGAACAAATTTGTGGCATGGTGCACAGCAAAGGCTGTGGATCCCCTTTCTGCCCCTCTTTCTGAGGTCCTTCTGTTCCTTCTCTCTCTGGCCCAACAGGGTTCTGCCCTGGGTACCATCAAGGGTTATCTTTGTGCTATCTCGGCCTTCCTCAGGCTCCCTGATCAGCCCTCCCTGTTCAAGTCCCCTGTTGTTACAAGGTTCTTAAAGGCATTACTCACCTCTTCCCTCCTGTTCCGTTTGTAATGCCTCAGTGGGACTTGAACTTGGTTCCTACCTTTTAATGTGCGCTCCCTTTGAGCCTCTGCATAACTGTCCTCTTCGTCTTCTGACTCTGAAGACAGCCTTTCTGGTGGCCATCACCTCCGCTCGGCGGGTGAGTGAGCTCCAGGCTCTATCTTGCAAGCCTCCCTTTCTGTCTGTTCATCCAGACAAGGTTGTTCTTCGGACGCGTCCGTCCTTCTTGCCAAAGGTGGTTACTGCTTTCCACATTGGGCAGACCATCACTTTGCCCACCTTCTTTCCGCCTCCGCATCCTTCCAGAGAGGAAGAGAGGCTCCACCGTCTGGACCCAAAACGTGCGCTCTCCTTCTATATCGACCGCACAAAACACTTCCGGGTGGGTGACCAGCTCTTTGTTGGCTACGTGGGCGCCAAAAAGGTCGGGCGGTGCACAAGAGGACCATCTCCCGCTGGGTTACCTTGTGCATCAAGACCTGCTATTCTTTGGCCAAGAAGGAGCCTCCTGTTGGGCTGCGTGCCCATTCCACCAGGGCAACGGCTGCTACCACGGCCTTGGGCCGCGGTGTTCCGCTGCCGGTTATCTGTCAGGCAGCTACGTGGGCCTCGCTGCACACGTTTACTAAGCATTACTGCCTTGACAGTCAGGTCCGGAGGGACGGCTTCTTTGGCCGTTCTGTCCTCCAGGACTTCCTTGTCTGATCTTTGTTCGCAGACCCACCACCGGGGTTGGTATTGCTGGGGTATCTATTCTAAGGTAAGGAATCTATCACTAACGTGTCTCTTTCAGATGCACAAGTTACTAACTTGTGTAACGATATATCTGTAAGAGACAGTAGTTAGTGATAGATTCCTACCGCCCACCCATCCTCCCGTTCTGCGAACTGATTTCTAGGGTTAAGGACATCCCTTTCAGGGCCCTAGTATTTTTCAGACACCTGTGTCAGCTTCTTGCATGGCTCTGCGTTCCTGGCGCGGAAAGTCGTGTACAGAACTGGCGATCAGCGCGCAGGGCGGCGTCTAAGTACTGCCCGCGACGTCATCCCGGCGATCACGACGCCGACGACGGACGCGGAGCCGCACGACGCCACCTACCGACGCGCAAGGGTACTGCTACGCAAAACTTTCCGGATCCAGCCTGACGCCTGGGGATATTCTAAGGTAAGGAATCTATCACTAACTACTGTCTCTTACAGATATATCGTTACACAAGTTAGTAACTTGTGCAACAGTGCCGCTTTCACTTTGGGGTTGTCTGCTTGGAGTGCTGTTTATTGGATTGCCTCAAAAGCACGCCCTCCCACCTCCCAATGCAGCACGCGCCTTTATTTATTTATCAACAGCCCCACTTTTACTTTACATTTAAGGGATAGAGCTGAGCGCTGCGCTTCAAATCACAGCTTTATTTCTCCACTGCGACATGCAACTCCTCCCTTGGTTGCTTCCCCTGTAGCTCTCACTACAGAGGGGCAGTGGCTGCTGAGTTCCATCCGCTCCTTAATTGTTCTTGTTGATACATTCTTAAGATTCAATGGGTGGCGTGGCGTCCCCCCTCCAGCATCCCGTGCAAACAAGCTGCAGCCTGGGGCTCTGCCTACTGCTGCTCTGCGCACAGCACATAGGGACTAGAGCAGGGCTGCTGCTGCATTCCACAGCTACCAGTAAGTGCAGGACATCCTAACTTCCACGTACTCCGTAGCCCCAGTCTACCACCCCACCTCTGTGTGCATAAAGTGTGCATCCCGGCAGTGCTGTCTCAGACTGCTCACCCCGTCAGCCCCTGTGTGGTGCCCTCAATATTAACACAGGCATCCTCGCACATCCAACACTATAAAATATTGCCATTAAGGGTGGCGTCAATAGCTCTAAATCTCATTGTTATTCAACTAGACCCCATCCATGATGCTTTCGTAGAAAACATACAAATACAGCGGCAATCTGTCTATGCCTCCTGCTTCCTGATTTTAAGCCGTTTCCTCTGTTTTCGTTAAATTTTCAAACTAATATAATTTTGTGTGTCGACGCCATAGCTTTCGTCCCCGGGCTCAGTCATGATCACACCGGTCTCCTTTTAAACCGCTTTTAATCCCCGAAGGGTGCTTATCTCACTGCCATGCAAATACTTAAGCTTTGCCTGAGGGAGACACATTACAAGCTCAAAAACACTGTGTTAAAAAGATCTCAACTGCAGGACCGAGGCATGCTCTCAATGAGGCTTTCAATTCAGTTCCAAAGTCAGCTGCTTTACCTGTTACATTACTGCACTGCAATAAAAACAAGCATTTGCAATGCAATAGGTCTCGCATTTACGCAAGTTTAAGCTATTGGCATTGTAAATGACAATGCATTTTATTTATGTTTCAAAAACCAAAACCTAAATAAAAGGCATTGTCATTTACAATGCCAATAGCTCAAACTAATGTAAATGCGAGACCTATTGCATTGCAAATTAATTGTTTGGTTTGTGTGCCTCAGTAAATTCCTTACTTTTCATTGGTAAATCATGGCCATTTGTCCCTCCCTTTTGGTGTGTTCCATCCCATGGCGACTGACCATGTCACAGGTTTTTTTTTTTGCTTCTCGCCTTTTAGGATAACTGGCCAACAATTTTTTCCGATTGCCTGGGCTTGTTTGTTTGGAATGTTTGTTTGCTTTCGGAGGCAAACGCGTGCAGCTAATGTTTTCAACCACACATATTTTTTTAACTTCAGAAAAACACTTGTTACTTGACTTCGCCTTTGGGACCTTATAAGTGTTTAACCATGCAACAGTTAATGTTGTTGCACCAAGGATATTGTGCTGCATAACTAAATACTTATAAGGTCCCAACAGCGAGACCTATTGGCTATGCCAATGCTTGTTATATATATATATATATATATATATATATATATATATATATATATATATATATATATATGTATGTATGTATATTTAAATATCCATTTCTTGTTTGTAGAAAGATATGATTATAGTTTGGTTTGACTTGGATGAGGTGTTTTTATAACAAGTATTTTATTGTTCAAAAGGTACTTGCTTCCTCTGTTTCTCTTGTAGGGGATTTCCGTGTATAGTCATAATCATGTGAATAGTCCCGCCCATGTGCGTGGACCCCGGAGCACTTCATTAGATATATCTTCTTAAGTTGTCATCTTCTGCCTTTCTTCAGAAGGCCTGTATGGACACTTAAGAGATAAAGACAATAATGCAGCCTAAGCAACTAGGCTACACTGGCCATTACTTCATCCTGAAGTGAAAAAAAGATAGCCAGTTTAACTTAAATTTAGTAATTTGCTGAGTTTTACACATAGAAAACTCTCCTTCACAAAACTCCTTTTTTCATGATGGAGATGAAAAGGACTGGATAGAGAAGCCCCCATAGGCTGCCATTATGTGTCTGCAAATGGGTACCGTGCCTTTAAGAGTCTCCAGAGACGCCCGGTATCCCATGAGGCACAGCCAGATGCATTTACTTTCACTTCTTTTTTCCGGCTCCTGCTAGCAGGACCCTGGAGCATTGAGCTCTACCTTTTTTGGTATTTATTCAAAATTAGTGATTCTATTTGGATTTTTTGCAGTTCACTCGACGTCTTTGGCCTTTATCTAACTTCTGCTGTAGTTTATTGGCAGAATTTCTGCAGTTTTCTTGTCAAAATGGCATCTCTATTTGACAAGTGCCCTGACTGTGGTAGGAAGAAGGCCAAGTCGGATTCTCAGTCTGTATTCTGTGTTTGCCTGTGTCTCATGTGCCTGACACCTGTTCCATTTACTTTCAGTTCTTTTTGAAGGCGTAAAGAAGCAGAGCCTGTTGAGACTTGGGGACATCTGTCTGCCACCGGGGAGGAGGGCGGGTTGCTTATGACTATCACGGAAATACCCCTACAAGAGAACTGGAGTTACAGGTAAGAAACTACTCCTTCTCTTGTAGGGGATTTCCGTGTATAGTCATAATCATGTGAATAGACTAGCAAGCCCATCCCCAAAACAACTCCCCAGCGGTGGCAGAACCGAGAACAACCGCACTATTGTTCAAATACATTTCTAAGTGAAGCCTGCCCAACGTGAGCATCTGCCCTAGCATCAGTGTCTAGGCAGTAGTGCTTAGTAAATGTGTGGACTGACTTCCAAGTAGCAGCCTTACAGATTTCTGCAATAGGTACATTACGAAGTAAAGCCGCAGTAGCTGCTTTACCTCTGGTAGAGTGAGCCCTAGGCTTACTAATCAAAGGCTTGTTAGCTTTTTGATAACACAGCTGAATACATGAAGCAATCCACCTAGAATTTGATTGTTTGGAGATAGCTAGACCAGTTCGGACCGAACCATAGTTTACAAATAGCTGATCTGATCTACGGATATCCTTAGACTTGTCCAAATAGAATTTCAAGACCCTCCTAACATCAAGAGAATGCAGCGACCTCTCCGCAGGAGAAGATGGATTCTGAAAAAATGTAGGCAGTGTAATAGTTTGGTTTACATGAAACTCCGAAACAACTTTAGGAAGGAACTTAGGTTGCGTCCTCATAACTAGCTTAGAGGAATGAAAGACTATATAAGGTTCTTTACAACATAAAGCCTGAAGTTCGCTAACCCTGCGGGCAGACGTAATGGCCACAAGGAAAGCCGTCTTCCAGGACAGATGCTGAAGAGAAGCCTTATGAATGGGTTCAAACTGTTCCTTCATCAGTCGTGAAAGGACTACATTCAGCTCCCAGGGAGGCAAAGGACGCCTAATGGGAGGAAACACTTTCTTCAATCCTTCAAGAAAATCTCTGATGACTGGGATTTGAAAAAAGGAAGTTTGCGAAGGACATTTCCTATAAGCAGTCAAAGCTGCCAGATGAACTTTCATCGAATGGAACTGAAGGCCAGATTGCGCCAAGTGTAATAAGTAAGGAAGGATAACATCTTCCTTACAGGAGGTAGGATCCAAGCCCTTAGAGGCACACCAGATGCAAAACCTCTTCCATTTATACGCATAGGACGTGCGCGTAGATGGTCTTTTGGCCTCTTTCAATATCTCCATACAGTCCTGAGGGAGATTCAAATGTCCGTACCGTACTAGCTCAGGAGCCATGCTGCCAAATTCAACGACGAGAGGTTGGGGTGCACCATCTGTCCGCTGAACCTCGTCAGAAGGTCCGGCCTGCAGGGCAGACGGAGATGTGGCAGGAGAGACCGGTGGCTATCTTTTTTCACTTCAGGATGAAGTAATGGCCAGTGTAGCCTAGTTGCTTAGGCTGCATTATTGTCTTTTATCTCTTAAGTGTCCATAAAGGCCTTCTGAAGAAAGGCAGAAGATGACAACTTAAGAAGATATATCTAATGAAGTGCTCCGGGGTCCACGCACATGGGCGGGACTATTCACATGATTGACTATCACGGAAATACCCCTACAAGAGAACTGGAGTTACAGGTAAGAAACTACTCCATCTTCCTTATGCTTATAATGCCTTAATCTGTGTGTGAATTTTCTCTCAGAGAACAACTTAGCATATCAGCATTTCTATTAACTGAATTCTCGAACTTTATACATTGAATTTAACCAAGAATTGAAGTGCCCAAGTAGAGTTGCATATTTAAAAGAAACTTTTCTCCAACTCAGTTCAGGTGGTGTCGAGACACTAACGACTCGCCGATTCTCTCAGACTCAAGAAAACTCTATACACTTTTCTGGGCGGGCTCAGAAATGACAATTTTCTCTTTTCCCGGCGTGTTGAAGAAACTTTATGTTCGAGGCATATGAGCTGCAGAATTCACACTATGTGCATAGATCGCCATCTGATGTTGGGCTCGGATGCTTGCACCTTGTTGTTGTCTTGGAAGAAGTCTTTGTAGTCACGAGATAGGTGACTCCTCCCTTGGACGATAGTGCGCATGGGCATCGACTCCATCCTCCGATTGTTTTTTTCCGCCATCGGGTTCGGATGTAACTTATGCGCTCCGGTTCCGTACTCTACTATCCAAACCTTTTCGACGCGCAAAACATCAAAAAACTCGACGGTATTGTGTTCGTTCGCGTGCTCTTCGTCGCTCTCCTCAAATCCTCAATTCCAGTCGTCGACGCGGGCCGCTGGGCCTTTCGACGCCATTCGGGCCTACGGCTAATGGAAAGGACTCCATTTAAAAAATGCCCCCAGTGTGGAGCTAAATTCCCACACAGCGACCATCACAAGGTCTGTAACCTCTGTCTCTCGTCCGAGCACGAGGAAAATAATTGCCAGGCCTGCGCCTCCTTTCGATCAAAAAAGACTATCCGTCATCGCCGGGCCCGACGACACGTTATGGCGCAACGATCAGCTCCGGTACCGGAGGAGATCTTCAACGAAGGCCCCGATGTTCCGGAGGATGATTCGAAAGACCTGGAAATCGTTTCCGAGGCAGAAGACTCCGACTCAGACGACCACATCACTCCAGGTCAACGAGTGAGTACAACTGCCCCTACCCCAACCCCACCTGAAAAAAAGAAGGCTCCGGTCAAAACTTCGCCTGCTGGCCCCAGTCGCGACCGAAACAAAGCTTCAGAATCCCCGCCCCCGGGCCCGGCTCCGAAGACAAAGGACAAGCCTTCCGGCGGCTCGGGACCGACCAAGCCGCATATCACCGCCCCGCAGACACCATCGGCCCCGAAGCCGGGAGCTCGTCCTGCTCTCGCAACCCCCAAAAAGCCATCGGCACCGAGCACCTCAGCGCCGAAGGAAAAGACCTCGGATCCGAAACCAAAATCTTCGGAACCGAAAAAGATTTCCGACTCCACGTCGAAGCCGAAAAATCCAAAAACCCCTTGCAATGCTCCAGAGCAGAAATCAAAACCTCGCTCGGATCCCAAAAAATCGGCGCCGAAAGCGATTATCCAACAGGAATATCTTTTTCGACCGGATCCCATCGATCCGCAACAATAAACTCTCCAAGTGGACCCTAAAACAGGACATGTGATCACTGTTCCACACAACAAGAGAAAATTCGACACCCCACACATCCCTGAGGTGCCTGTAAAGAAAAGGGACTGTGCCACTTCACCTTCACGACCCTTTTCTCCTGTTCTTCCTACTGAACCTTTCTTTTCCCCAAATTCCCCCATACTTCCAACACACTCACCACCACAAGATGATGATGATTTAGGGGGTGGGGGAGGGGATAATGACCCTTTCATTGACCCTGATGACGACACACACGTACCACAGGACAATTGGGATGATTATGATGGCCCAGTAGATCCTCCAGACCTTCCTGATCCCCATGCATACCCTACAAAGCCATCTCCCCCACATGACAATATTGGTTTTGGTCAGCTTATAGACAGAGCTGCCAAGTACCATGGTGTTCAAATGCATTTAGACCCCATAGAGGAGGACTTCCTAATAGACACCTTTGCACAGTCACAAAGGACTGTACAAACTTTACCAATGTTAAAAGGCGTCATTAAACACGCCCCAGACATATTCAAAGACCCCGTAATGGCTAGAATTCTCAATCCTAGCATTGACAAAAAATATAAACCCGCTCCCAATGATCCCACCTACATCAAGGGTCAACTCCCTTTAGATTCTCTAGTGGTGACCAACGCTAGAAAACGTGCCAACTTTCAAACCTCCGGTGATGCTCCACCTCCGGACAAAGAATCAAAATTATTAGATGCTTCGGGCAAACGAGTTGCTGCCCAAGCAGCTAATAACTGGAGAATAGCCAATGCACAGGCATTACTTGCCAGGTACGATAGGGCTCATTAGGACCAGCTGGAAACCCTATTGCAGCATTTGCCTGATCAATATAAGACCAAGGCCAATGATTTGATTCAGGAGGGCAAATTAATAACTAATGCATCAATCGAGTGTGCCCTCGATGCAGCAGACACCGCATCTAGGTCCATTAACACTAGTGTGTTACTAAGAAGGCATGCCTGGTTGCGCATTTCGGGCTTCAAACAGGAGATACAAACAACTATCCTCAATCAGCCGTTCTATCAAGAACAACTTTTTGGCCCAGCTGTAGTTACAGCTCTAGAAAAAATGAAAAAGGACACGGAGACTGCTAAGTCCATGGGTGCATTACAGTCCCCATCCACACGAGGTTCCTTTCGACTCTCCTTCTATAGAGGAGCATCCAAAAACATCAGTGCAGACGCTGCTTCCATCTCCTACAAGAACCCCTCACAAACTTCCCCCAACAAGGGATATTTTAGAGGTGGATACAGGGGGAATAACAACAAAGGAAGAGGCCGAGGTAACAACAACACTCGCGCCTCTCCCACTAATAAGCAGTGACTTCCCTCCACTCCCTCCAGACCATTCCACTCCGGTCGGAGGGAGACTCTCACAGTTCCTACCTGTCTGGAATTCCATCACTACAGACAAGTGGGTGAGCCAAATTATCCAGTATGGTTACTGCCTGGAACTTACAGCAACTCCACCCAACATACCGCCCAAACAGCGTCCAATGTCCACGGAACATCTCACACTCCTCAAACAGGAAGTTCTTTCGCTGCTTCAAAAACATGCAATAGAACCAGTTCCCATACAACATCAAGGGACAGGAGTGTATTCTCTACTTCCTAATCCCCAAAAAGGACGGTACCCTCAGGCCAATCCTGGACCTCAGACCTCTCAATTTCTACATAGTCAGATCATTTTCACATGATCACTCTTCAACAGGTTCTTCCACTGCTCCAACAAGGCAACTTCCTTGCCACATTAGATCTCAAGGATGCCTACTTCCATATTCCCATACACCCTGCTGACAGAAAATGCCTAAGGTTCACAGTGGACGGCCAACACTATCAGTTCAAAGTCCTTCCATTCGGAGTGACTACAGCACCCAGGGTTTTCACAAAGTGCCTTGCAGTAGTAGCAGCGCACTTGCGAAGACAACAAATCCATGTATTTCTATACCTCGACGACTGGCTCATAAAAGCCAAGTCACACAACCAATGTGTTCACCACACTTACCAAACCATTCAGCTTGTACACAACTTGGGGTTCACAGTAAACTACACCAAGTCGCACCTTTAGCCCTCCTACATACATCAGTATCTAGGAGCCACAATAGACACTTCCAAAGCTCTAGCATACCCCAATCTAGCAAGGATAGTCGGTATGCAGACCCTCATCTCCAAGTTTCAGCCCCAACACGCTCTCCCAGCACGCGTGTTTATGCAGCTAATAGGAATGATGGCCTCTTGCATTTTCATTGTACCTCATGCAAGACTTCAAATGCGCCCCTTACAGGAATGCTTAGCACGTCAGTGGAACCAGGCTCAAGGTCAACTTACAGATCTGGTGTTGGTGGACAGCCGCACACATCGCTCTCTGCAGTGGTGGAACATACAAAACCTTTCCACAGGGCGGCTGTTCCTAGAGCCAGTTCCACAGATAGTGCTAACAGCAGACGCATCACTCACCGGCTGGGGAGCCCATCTCCTAATCCACACAATTCAGTGCAGGTGGTCCACTCAACAAAAACTGTTCCACATCTATTACCTAGAATTACTGGCAGTATTTCTAGCGTTAAAGTCGTTTCAAACACATCTCCTCAACAAAGCTGTCCTAGTCCGCACAGACAACATAACAGCAATGTATTACATACAGAAACAAGGAGGAACACATTCTTTGCAGCTGTCTCATCTAGCGCAAAGTATATGGAGATGGGCCATTCCACAAAAAATATATCTTCTAGCACAACATCTTCCAGGGATGAACAATCAGATAGCGGATCTGTTAAGTCGTCAAACTCAACAGATACACGAATGGGAACTTCATCCACAAGTTCTTCAACCATTCTTCCACATGTGGGGCCAACCAGACATAGATCTATTCGCCACCCATGCAAACGCAAAATGCCCAACCTTCGCCGCCAGGTTCCCACACCCGTTGTCCAAGGGCAATGCGATCTGGATGAACTGGTCAGGTAGATTTGTGTACGCTTTTCCGCCACTCCCACTCATTCCACTAGTAGTACGCAAGCTCAAACAGTCTCTCAAAATGATCCTAGTTACTCCCACATGGGCACGGCAACCATGGTTCACAACACTCCTGGAACTCTGTCGTTCCACACCAAAAACTACGTCTCTCCCCAACCCTGCTAACGCAGAACCATGGAGAGATAAGGCACCCAGATCCAGCACAACTAAATCTAACAATCTGGCTCCTGAAATCCTAGAGTTGGGTTACCTTAACCTCCCACTGGACTGTATGAACATTATTAAAGAAGCCAGACGCCCCACTACTAGAGCTTGCTATGCAGCTAAATGGAAAAGATTCGTCATTTACTGCAACAATAACAAAATTCACCTGTTAGATGCTTCAATCTGAAAGAGACACGTTAGTGATAGATTCCTTACCTTAGAATATCCCCAGGCGTCAGGCTGGATCCGGAAAGTTTTGCGTAGCAGTACCCTTGCGCGTCGGTAGGCGGCGTCGTGCGGCTCCGCGTCCGTCGTCGGCGTCGTGATCGCCGGGATGACGTCGCGGGCAGCACTTAGGCGCCGCCCCTGCGCGCTGACGTCAGTTCTTCTTTTTCCGCGCCAGCAAGCGCAGATCCGGGAAGAGCAGTGCCCTGGTCAATTTTTGACCATACTTTTTGGTGATTTTTCACTGTTTTTCACGACTTTAAGGTGTCGTAGGGATGCCCGGCTTCAAGCGATGCGGCGCCTGTGCGCGGATGATGTCCGTCACCGACCCGCATTGGGAGTGTCTCTTCTGCCTCGGCCGAGGCCACGACACCGAGTCTTGTCCCGAATGCCAGGCCCTCAACCCGAAAGCTTTGCGAGAGCGGTCTCGAAAGCTCCTCGAGGCCCGGCATTCGGCTCCGCGGAAGCCCGGTCGCGTGAGAGGTCCAGGGGTCGCTCGCGGAGTGCACACCGGTCGTCGGCGTCAAAGTCTTCTTCGTCCGGTAAGTCTAAGCACAAGAAGTCCAAGAAGCATCGTCGCTCTCGGACTTCGCCTCGCCCGATCTCGCGACTCGGCTGAGGCCCCTCCCGGCACCGTCCCCGCGGCCCCGGACTTGCCTGTGGAGTCGCCCCCGTCATACCCGCCCTTCCCGGGTTCGGGGGCGGATCCGGCCAAGGTACAGGAGTTCCTGTCGGCCATGGCCCGCCTCTTCGGGCCTTCAGGCCCCTCCGGTGCGCCTTTGGGCCCCGCGGGCCCTGATGGGGTTGCTCCGGCGTGGCTCCGGCCCCGGCGTCGCCCGAGCCTCCAGCCTCGATCCCGGCTCCGGCTTCGGCCCCGGCCTCGATCCCGGCTCCACAACCCCCATCTACGCCGGTCGACCTCACGACACCTCCGCCGGCGCCGATGTCTCCGGTGCCGTTCTCGACGCCGCCCTGGGCTCCGGGCGGCGTCGTCCCCAGTTCCTTCCGGCTCCGGACATGGACCCGGAGCGACGTCGCTCGGCCGCCGGCGCCGATGGGACCTTGGGTCCCAAATGTCCCTCCTCCTCCTTATTTTGAACCAGAGGAGGACCAGGAGGACTGGGAGGGGTCTGATGACCCTCTGACACGCAACTGTCAGTATGATGAGGACTGGACAGAGAGTCTAGGGGAGGCCAGTGGTCTGGATACTTCTCCTGACACTGGCATGCTGTCTCCTCCCGTGGCTACGGAGGAGGGGCCAATTTTGGTACGGTGTTGCGTAGGGCTGCTGGGGCCTTACGTCTCCAGCTCCCTACTTTGACGGTCAAGCCTAACATCTTGACAGAGGTGCTTCAGCCGGCAGCCTCCTCTGCGGAGACTGTGCTGCCGTTTAACGACGCCCTCACTGACGTTCTTTTGGGCGCCTGGTCATGCCCTTTGATGGAGTCGGTCTTTTTGGGTCCAAAGCAGACCATGCGTTGGAGCGCTTTAAGGACTCACGGGCTACTGCAAAGTCCCTGGGCCTTTCTGCTGCACGCCCTCCGCTGCCTTCTGCTTTTCGCCCCTATCGTGGCCACGGTAGGGCGCCCCTTCACGTCAGCAGCCCAGCCACCGGCCCGCGCAGCAGGCGTCTTCGCGTGGCCGAGGGCGTGGATTCCGCCGTGGCGGATCGGGCAGCTCAGCGTGCGGGTCAGGCCACCACCTCCAACCCGTCCGCGGCCTCCAAGCCCTCCTAGTCCCTCCTTTCAGGTGCACGGCACGCCAGTAGGAGGCAGGGTCCGCCATCACCTTCCCCACTGGCGCACCATCACCTCGGACAGGTGGGTCTTGGACATTGTCCGAAGGGGCTACTCCCTCCCCTTCGAGACCACCCCCCCAGCCATGCCACCTCAATTCCACCGCATGTCAGGGGATCACTTGGTGCTTCTACGGAAGGAAGTCACGGCCCTCTTGACCAAGAGGGCCATCGAGCATGTTCCGACCCCAGAAGTAGGGGCGTGGTTGCTACTCCCACTACTTTCTGGTGCCCAAAAAGGACAAGGAGGACATGCGTCCTATCTTGGACCTCCGGAACGTCAATCGCTTCCTCCGGAAGGAGAAGTTCAAGATGCTCACCCTAGCTCAGGTCTTGACTGCCCTCGACCCTGGAGACTGGTTGGTAGCGTTGGACTTGCAGGACGCGTATTTCCACATCCCCGTCCTGCCGGCCCACCGGCGTTACCTTCGGTTCACGGTAGGCCCCGAGCATTTTCAGTTCACCGTGCTCCCCTTTGGCCTTACCAGTGCCCCTCGGGTGTTCACGAAAGTGATGGCGGTGGTCGCAGCTCATCTGCGCCGGGCAGGGGTTTCAGTCTTCCCCTACCTCGGCGACTGGCTGCTGAAGGCGGGCTCGTCCCAGGCAGTCGTCTCCCACCTCCAGACTACGGCCGAACTCCTGCACTCGCTGGGGTTCTCCATCAATGTGCCGAAGTCGCATCTGATTCCTTCTCCACAGCTCCTTTTCATCGGAGCAGTTCTGGACACGACGCAGTTTCGGGCCTATCCTCCCGAACGGCGAGTCCGGGATATTCAGGCTATGATTCCGATCTTTCAGCCTTTATCCTGGGTTTCGGTACGGATGACCCTGAGGCTGCTGGGCCTCATGGCCTCCTGCATCCTGCTGGTCAATCATGCCAGGTGGCATATGCGGGCTCTGCAGTGGGACCTGAAGTTCCAGTGGGCGCAGCACCAGGGCAACCTGTCCGATCACGTCCAGATCTCGGAGGGGACTGCAAAACAGTTGCAGTGGTGGCTCTCGAACCGGCAATGGGTCATGGGCAGATCCCTCTCCCTTCCCCAGCCAGAGCATACAGTTGTGACGGACGCGTCCCTTCTGGGATGGGGCGGTCACATGGGAGAGGCGGAGATCAGAGGCCTCTGGTCTCCGGCGGAGTCCCGGCTCCATATCAACCTTCTGGAGCTCCGGGCGATCCGACTTGCACTCAAGGCATTCCTTCCCTCTGTCAAAGGGAAGGTAGTGCAGGTGTTCACAGACAACACCACCGCCATGTGGTACTGCAACAAACAAGGCGGGGTGGGGTCGTGGACCCTTTGTCAGGAGGCTCTGCGCCTCTGGACATGGCTGGAACATCAGGGCATGTTCCTGGTGGTTCAACACCTGGCAGGTTCCCTGAACGCCAGGGCGGACGAACTCAGCCGCAGGTGCATGATGGATCACGAATGGCGTCTTCACTCGGAAGTGGCGCAAGGACTCTTTCTACAGTGGGGAGAGCCTTGGTTAGATCTATTCGCCACCGAAGAGAACGCGCAATGTCATCAGTTCTGCGCGTTGGAATTTCCAAGGCGGCACTCGCTCGGCGGCAGCTTTTCGTCACGAGTGGAGTTGCGGTCTCTTGTACGCCTTTCCGCCTATACCACTTCTACCCAGAGTGTTGAAGAAGATTCGGCACGACCGGGCCCAAGTCATTCTTGTGGCTCCGGACTGGGCTCGAAGAGTTTGGTATCCCGAGCTACTCAATATGAGCGTAGATCCCCCGATCCGTCTGCCTCTTCGGGAGGATCTTCTGTCGCAGCAGCAGGGGACGGTCCTCCACCCGAACCTGTCCAGTCTACACCTGCTTGCGTGGAGATTGAGCGGCGGCAGTTGATTCCTTTCGACTTGCCTCCCGAAGTTTGTGATGTGATTCTGGCAGCCAGGCGTCCCTCCACTAAGGTGGTATACGCCTGCAGGTGGAACAAATTTGTGGCATGGTGCACAGCAAAGGCTGTGAATCCCCTTTCTGCCCCTCTTTCTGAGGTCCTTCTGTTCCTTCTCTTTGGCCCAACAGGGTTCTGCCCTGGGTACCATCAAGGGTTATCTTTGTGCTATCTCGGCCTTCCTCAGGCTCCCTGATCAGCCCTCCCTTTTCAAGTCCCCTGTTGTTAACAGGTTCTTAAAAGGCATTACTCACCTCTTCCCTCCTGTTCCGTTTGTGATGCCTCAGTGGGACTTGAACTTGGTTCTTACCTTTTTAATGTGCGCTCCCTTTGAGCCTCTACATAACTGTCCTCTTCGTCTTCTGACTCTGAAGACAGCCTTTCTGCTGGCCATCACCTCCGCTCGGCGGGTGAGTGAGCTCCAGGCTCTATCTTGCAAACCTCCCTTTCTGTCTGTTCATCCAGACAAGGTTGTTCTTCGGACGCGTCCGTCCTTCTTGCCAAAGGTGGTTACTGCTTTCCACATTGGGCAGACCATCACTTTGCCCACCTTCTTTCCGCCTCCGCATCCTTCCAGAGAGGAAGAGAGGCTCCACCGTCTGGACCCAAAACGTGCGCTCTCTTTCTATATTGACCGCACAAAACACTTCCGGGTGGATGACCAGCTCTTTGTTGGCTACGTGGGCGCCAAAAAAGGTCGGGCGGTGCACAAGAGGACCATCTCCCGCTGGGTTACCTTGTGCATCAAAACCTGCTATTCTTTGGCTAAAAAGGAACCTCCTGTTGGGCTGCGTGCCCATTCCACCAGGGCAGCGGCTGCTACCACGGCCTTGGGCCGCGGTGTTCCGCTGCCGGTTATCTGTCAGGCGGCTACGTGGGCCTCGCTGCACACGTTTACTAAGCATTACTGCCTTGACAGTCAGGTCCGGAGGGACGGCTTCTTTGGCCGTTCTGTCCTCCAGGACTTCCTTGTCTGATCTTTGTTCGCAGACCCACCACCGGGGTTGGTATTGCTGGGGTATCTATTCTAAGGTAAGGAATCTATCACTAACGTGTCTCTTTCAGATGCACAAGTTACTAACTTGTGTAACGATATATCTGTAAGAGACAGTAGTTAGTGATAGATTCCTACCGCCCACCATCCTCCCGTTCTGCGAACTGATTTCTAGGGTTAAGGACATCCCTTTCAGGGCCCTAGTATTTTTCAGACACCTGTGTCAGCTTCTTGCATGGCTCTGCGTTCCTGGCGCGGAAAGTCGTGTACAGAACTGACGTCAGCGCGCAGGGCGGCGCCTAAGTGCTGCCCGCGGCGTCATCCCGGCGATCACGACGCCGACGACGGACGCGGAGTCGCACGGCGCCGCCTACCGGCGCGCAAGGGTACTGCTACGCAAAACTTTCCGGATCCAGCCTGACGCCTGGGGATATTCTAAGGTAAGGAATCTATCACTAACTACTGTCTCTTACAGATATATCGTTACACAAGTTAGTAACTTGTGCATTCAGAACATTCTGCTATTTGCTACATCTACAAAGATGCAATCTGGCATACTCCTCAATAAGATTGCATCTGGCTGCCCTAGCCGCCTACCTACAAAACAGACAACATTTGTCATTGTTTAGAGTACCCGCTATCAAAGCCTTTATGGAAGGCCTCAAAAGAATAATTCCACCTAGACTGCCACCCTCTCCAGTGTGGAACCTAAACATTGTTCTTTCTAGACTCATGGGTCCCCCCATTTGAGCCTTTACACAAATGCGAATTACAATTCCTTACATGGAAAGTAGCCTTCCTTGTTGCAATCACCTCTCTCGGACGAGTAAGTGAGATCCAGGCTTTAACCATACAAGAACCATTCTTACAAATACATCATAACAAGTTGGTTCTTAGGACAAATCCAAAAATCCTTCCCAAAGTAATCTCTGCTTTCCACCTTAATCAATCAGAGTTACCAGTATTTTTCCAAAACCCTAATTTTATAGCAGAAAGTGCTCTTCACACCCTTGACCTCAAAAGAGCTCTACTTTACTATATAGACAGGACTAAAGCCTTTAGGAAAACAAAGCAACTATTCGTAGCTTTCTGTCCACCTCATAAAGGCAATACTATTTCCACAGCTGGAATTGCCAGATGGATAGTAAAATGTATTCAAATATGCTACTAGAAAGCAAAATGTACGTTAACAATTCCCCCTAGAGCGCATTCAACACGCAAACTAGGGGCTTCCATGGCATTCTTAGGGAACATTCCCCTAGAAGACATCTGTAAGGCAGCCACATGGTCTACTACACACACCTTCACCAAACACTATTGTGTGGATGTGCAGGCAAAGCAACAAGCTTCTGTAGGCCAAGCTGTTCTTAAAACACTTTTTCAACTACTGCAACAGATACAGGCGACCACCGCTAGAGAGACACTGCTGTACAGTCTATGCACATAGTGTGAATTCTGCAGCTCATATGCCTCGAGACGGAAAATGCTACTTACCAGTATGCATCTGTTCTTGGCATGTAGAGCTGCAGAGATCCTCACGCCCACCCACCTCCCCGGAACCTGTATCTGTTCCAGTGTTATCTTACTTGGATACATTCTCATGGACATCTTTCTGTTTCTTACAAACTCCATCATTTTCCTTCATGGCGAAAAACAATCTGAGAATGGAGTCGATGCCCATGCGCACTATGGTCCAAGGGAGGAGTCCCCTATCTCGTGACTACAAAGACTTCTTCCAAGACAACAACAAGGTGCAAGCATCCGAGCCCAACACCAGATGGCGATCTATGCACATAGTGTGAATCTCTGCAGCTCTACATGCCAAGAACAGATGCATACTGGTAAGTAGCATTTTCCTTTCCTCGGGACAGGCGTGCAGGAAAAACGCTGCTTATCTCTTCAGGAATTCAATTGAAGTGCGCTGTGCTCTGCACACGCGTGCACCTCGCCTTGAACTGAATTAAACAACTAGACCGCGCAGAATTGTCTTCTGTGATCTTGGGGGCCGGCTTGGAGTTCGTGCGATGAGTCCTCTGTACTATTTTGAGTAGTGAGCTGATCCACTGCTTGCTCCAGGGATA
The DNA here is from genome assembly GCA_963921515.1 of Calotriton arnoldi. NCBI lineage: Eukaryota > Metazoa > Chordata > Amphibia > Caudata > Salamandridae > Calotriton > Calotriton arnoldi. The sequence goes on from CAWUFW010000098.1 coordinate 6,017,310, forward strand.
TCTACTTCTCCACAGGGGATGGTGCTGGACTAGGAGGTATTTGGCTTTTCTCGTTTTCCTGATAGACTCAATTACATTACAATGCCATGGATTCCTGACAATGTGCGTGTGGACAGTCTCAGTCAGCAGTACTCAGCTGATCACGAGTGGCGTCTCCATCCGGAGGTGGTCGTCACGTTCAGGATGTGGGGGTTTCCTCGGTTGGACCGGTTTGCCACTCAGGAGAACGCGCACTGCCAGTCGTTCTGCAGTTTCCAGTATCTGATGCGGGGAGCATCGGGGGATGCGTCTCAGTTAGATTGGGGCTTACAGCTTCTTTACGCGTTTCCTCCCATACCCTTGATTCCTCAGGTTCTGAGGAAGATTCGCCAAGACCGGTCCCAAGTCTTATTGACTGTCCCAGATTGTCCAAGAAGGGCGTGGTACACAGACCTAATTTACCTCTCATCGCACTCTCCGCTCCATCTCCCTCTCAGGGCAGACCTCTCGCAGGGGCAGGTTCTACACCTCCACCTCAGGAGCCTGCACCTTCATTCCTGGAGATCGAACGGGTCAACCTGAGCTCATTCTCTCTCCCGTCTGAGGTGGTGGATTTTATTTTATTGGCCAGGGGGTACTCCACCAAATCCGTCCATTCTGGTAGGTGGGCCAAGTTTGTTAAATGGTGTGGAGAGAGATCGATTGATCCTTTGCAGGCCCGTTTGTCTGATATTAGAGTTTGTCTTACTCTAGCTCAACAGGGTTGTGCAGTAGCTACTGTTACATTTTTTTCGACTTTTGTCGACGTCTTTTTCGAGTCTGACTCCTGGTGCGCGAGGGATGTCTCATCGTTGAACCGCTTTCAAGCCTTATTGACTCCTGTCATAAACTGATGTTCGTGACAGATCCACACCTCGTGTGCCTCTGGTGCCTGGAGCGCGACCACGACCAGAAGTCGTGCTTTTACTGTCTTGCCACGAATCCGAAGTCTTTGCGGGAGCGGACTGAAACCTTTTGGAGGCCCAGGAGTCAGCTCTGCGCCGCTCCCTGTCTTGCTCGAGGGGGAAGGTCTCGAGACCGGTCATGGAGCCACTACACCTCATCCAAGTCTTCGCACTCCTTGGGTAAGTAGAAGCACAAGAGGGCGAAGAAGCACAGTCACTCTTCGCCTTCCCCCCCGTCGGTCGGCTGATGTGGCACCCGGAGCGTCATTGCTCTAAGGCTCTGTTTCCAGTGCCTGGTTCAGGGACGACTCTGCGCCTCATCCTGTTTCCGGGAGCCGGAGCGTCCCCTGCCCAGCTTTGTACGTTCTGCGAAGCCCTCCACCGCATCTTTGTGCAGCCTTACTCCGCTGGCGCGCCTTCGGGCCCTGCTGTGCCGGTTGGGGGCCCTGGGTCTTTGATATCGGTGGCTCCGGCCCCAGCGCCGTAGGGTCCTCATGGATCCAGGCCTGGATCCGGATCGACACCGGTCGACCTTACTTGACCTTTCCCTGCGACGACCACCCCGGTCCCATACTCATCCCCGAGATGGACCTGGAGCCAGACCGCCAGAGGGTACTTTTGTTCCCTTGTTCATCCCAGGTGTTCCCTATCACCCTGAGGGTGGTGATGAGGAGTGGGAGGGGTCGCTGGACCCTTTAACAGAGCAGCTGGAAGAACTGGACTGGAGAGAAGAATTGGGTGACGCCAGTGGTCTTGATACCTCCCCAGACCTTAGAATGCTTTCTCACCCATCTGTGGCTACGGAGGAGGGAGCGTCCTATGTAGTGGTGGTGTGTAGTGCAGCCAAGGCTTTGGGCCTGGAGCTCACTACAGTGGCAGTCAGGACTAACCTGACAGAGGTGCTTCAATCGGCGGCAACTTCCTCTGAACCCCTCTTGCCCTTCAATGAAGCCCTCCCGGACGTCCTTCTGGGCGCTTGGTCCAAGTCCAAAACACTGGCTCCTGTGGAACGGACGATTGCCCGCCGTCACCGCCTGGCTCCGGGCGATCCCATTTTCCTCTCCCAACACCCTTCCCCCAAGAGCTTGGTGGTCCAAGCCTCTTCTTCCAAGGGCGCATTCCCTTCCACACCCCCGGATAGGAAACCAAGAAGCTGGATCATCTTGAGAAGCGTATGTTCTCTTCCTGCAGCTTTGCTCTGTGGTCCATGAATACCGCATGCCTCTTGGGCCGCTATACCCATACAGTCTGGGATATGGTTGCGCAAGTGCTTCCTCAGTGCCCGGAGGAGGCCCGGGCCATTCTCTCCCAGGAAGTGGCGGATGGGAGTGACGCAGCAAAATTCACAATCTGCTGTGGACTGGATACCGCCGACTCTCTGGGCAGAACGATTGCCACGTTGGTAGCCCTTCGACGCTACGCCTGGTTGAGGACGTCTGGTTTTTTGGGGGATGTTCAAGCAACATTGCTGGGCATGCCCTTCGATGGCCGTTGCCTTTTTGGTGACAAGGCGTACTCGGCGCTCAAGCGTTTTAAGGATTCTCGGGCTACGGCCACATCCGTAGGCCTCGCTGCGTCCTCCCTTCCACCAGTCTGCCTTTCGCCCCTTTCTTGGCTATGGAATGGGCACCCCACCATGTCCGACCCAGTCCAGCCACCGGCCCACGCAAGCTGCCCAGCCTGTGCATGGCCGCAGACTTGGGACCCAGCGACTCGGGTCTGGAACCAGCGGGCGTGCCAGTCCACCCTTTCCCCCCTTGGAGCAGCCTACAAACCCTCCTAGTCTGACCTTCCAGGGCCATAAGCGGCCAGTGGGTTGCAGGATTCGCCATCACCTCCCCCACTGGCAATCCATCACGTCAGACAGGTGGGTTTTGCAGATAGTCCGAAGGGGCTACTCCCTCCCCTTCGAGACTACCCCTCCCTCCATGCCACCGTCTTTCGATCGCATGTCGGAGGATCATTTGGCGCATCTCCACCAGGAAGTCTCAGCTCTCTTGGCCAAGGGACCTATCGAGAGGGTTCCTGCGCCAGAAGTAGGTCGTGGTTGCTATTCCCGCTACTTTCTGCTGCCCAAGGACGACAAAGGCCTGCATCCTATTCTAGACCTCAGAGCCCTCAACCGTTTCCTCCGGAAGGTGAAGTACAAAATGCTCACGTTGGCTCAGGTCCAGTTTGTCCTCGACCCTGGAGACTGGATGGTGGCGTTGGACTTGCAGGACTCCTATTTCCATATTCCCGTCCTGCCAGCCCACAGATGCTACCTGCGGTTCATGGTAGGCCACAAGCATTTTCAGTTCACTGTGCTCCCCTTCGGCCTCACCAGTGCCCCTCTGGTATTCCCAAAAGTGATGGTGGTGGTCACAGCTCAAGGCGGGCTTGCCCCAGGCTGTCTCCCACCTCCAGACTATGGCAGACCTCCTGCATTGGCTGGGGTCACTATCAACGTGCCGAAGTCACACCTGATTCCCTCTGCCACTCCCTTTCATCTGAGCTGTTCTGTACACAGTGCAGTTTCGGGTCTATCCTCCTGAGCAGCGAGTCTGGGATATTCGGGCTATGATACCGATGTTTCAGCCTCTATCCCGGATTTCGGTGAGAATGACCCTGAGGCTGCTGGACCGCTGGGCCTCATGGCCTCCTGCATCTTGCTGGTGGATCATGACAGATGGCATATGCGGGCTCTGCAGTGGGACCTGAAGTTCCAGTGGGCGCAGCATCAGGGGAATCTTTCCAACTACGTCCAGATCTCGGATGCGACTGCGCAACAACTGCAGTGGTGGTTAGCCAACCAGGATTGGGTCGGAAGCAGATCCCTCTCCCTTCCCCAACCAGACCTCACGGTTTTGGCCGATGCATCACTATTGGGATGGGGTGGCCACCTGGGAGAGGCGGAGATCAGAGTAGTCTGTTATCCGGCGAAGTCCGGTCTCCATATCAACCTGTTGGAGCTCTGGGCGATTCGCTTGGCAATGAAGGCATTCCTTCCTTCCCTCCCTCAAGGGGAAGGCAATGCAGGTGTTCACGGACAACACCACCGCCGTGTGGTACTGCAACAAAGAAGGCGGGGTGGGGTTGTGGACCTTTTGTCAAGAGGCTCTTCGCCTTTGGACATGGCTGGAACATTAGGACATCACTCTGGTGATTCAACACCTGGCAGGTTCTCTGAACGCCAGGGTGGACAAACTCAGCCGCCGGTGCCTGGTGGATCACAAATGGAGCCTTTACACGGAGTTGGTGCAGGGTGTTTTTCAGCAGTGGGGAGAGCCTTGGTTAGATCTGTTCGGCACTGAAGAGAATGCACAATGTCAGTGTAGGAAGCTGGCTCTCTATATACTATACCAAAGTGAGTTATAGTGTGCACAGAGTCCAGGGGAACCCCAAAGGTAGGCAGAGGTAAAGTTGGATAGCACCTCACTCTCTTTTTGTGGTAGTGTGGTCGAGCAGTAAGGCTGTATCAGAGGACAGTGTTAAGCATTTGTTGTACACTCAGTCAGCAAATGAATTCACACACTCAAAGACTGAACTTCAGACGGACTGTTTTTGTATAGAAAAAATATTCTTTTAGTTATTTTATTTTCTAGAACCACGCAAGCCTGGCACAGGTAAGCAATAAATACTTTACAGTAGTAATGCAGTTGTAACAGTTTGATTTGCAATTGTATATGCACTTTGTTTTGATTACAGTATTGTTACTGAAAATGCAATGCTTTGGAAATACAGTACATATACTTTGTATAGGCTTTTAGTAAAACGACCAGTAGATTACTTTGCAGATTACTTTTCTTACACAGTGCAGTATACCTGGATACTGCACTGGGACATTTCCTGTAAACAGGTGAGTAAAGGCGATTTTGTTATTTAGTACAATTTTAAAATGATTTCTTGGGTTTTCCAACTCCACACTAAAACTTTTCATAGAAAAACAGTCCATGTTATCCTATGGAGGAAAATGGTATCGGTTAGCTGGTAAGTACTTTGTTGTGGGAGTTGGTATTCTGGGGTTAGACTCAGGGGTCCCCCAGGGTCAAGGATGCAATCTTGTTACACCCTCAGCGTCACTAGGGCGGCCGGATGCTGAGTGCTGAGGCCCAATGTTATCCAATGAGAGATAGGGGGTCTCCGGTTGGTGGCTGCTGACGAGCAGGCCACTGGGTTGTGGGAGCAAAGCTCCTGGATGTAAGCTCAGGACACAAATGGGGGTTTAGGCCAGCACAAAAGATGCACCCTCAGCGGCACTGGGGTGGCCGGGTGCAGAGTGTTTTGGCATCGGAAGCCCTGTAGCTTTCAATGGGGAGTCTCACTGCAGGCTCGGGGACGAAGGTCTTCTGGGTGTGACCACCACTTGGAGAGGTAAGTTGGGATGCTGGGGGTTGGTTAGGCACCGTCTGTTGGGCCACCCAAGGCCTTGGGGCGTTGGGTGCAGGGGTGCCTTTTACGGTCGGGTCTTCTTACCAGCTCCTCGTCGTGGTTGGGTGGACCTTCCGGTTTGAGGCTGCAGGCGTCTCCTGGAAGCTTGAGGCAGGTCAGGGATCACCGGATCTCTGGTCAAGATCACCGAGGTGACCACCTCTTGGTGTTGGGCCACTCTAACTCGGGCCGTCGACGCAGGGTGCACAGTGGTGCAGACCAGCGGATCCTTGCGGAGCTGGAGTCTGTTTGAACAAATCCGGTGTTCACAGGAGACGGAGTCTTTCGGATTGAAGGCAGGCAGGTCCTCCGGGTTCCTTGAGATTGCTGGCTGCAGGACACACTGGGATTTTGATGGAGCGTGTTCGAGGTGGGGACAGGCCAGTAGACATCATCTTTGTTAGCTTCGACACGGCTGTCCGGTCCTACTTCTTTTCTTCCTTGTCTGACGAAGCAAGGTTCAGGGGTGCCCCTCAATTCTAGATTTAGGGCTGTTACAGGTAGGTAAAAGGTTGGGACCAATGGGTCCCTTCCCTGGGGTGGGTACACCCCCTATTATGCCACCCTCCAGTGGGAGGGGGCATGAGCCAGTGGGTACCAGTTGCTGAAAGCAGCAAGAGGCCTGGGAAAGCTCACAAAGGCGGCAAGCCTTTGAAGCTTCCCCTTCGTGGACCCTGCCCATCCTGGGGGAACGGGCTTGGCACCTCGTCCCAGGATGTGCATTGTTTCTGGCCCCGGAGAGCAGCAGGCTCTCGACCCAGGGGTCCAGAAACCTGTCTGGTGATGGCAGCTGAAAGCAGCCACTCAGCCTGGGCACGAGTGGTAGGTCGTTTTTCAGGGGGCATCTCTAAAATGCCCTCTGTGTGCATTTTTCATTAAATCCCACACTGGCATCAGTGTGGGTTTAATGTGCTGAGAAGTTTGATACCAAACTTCCGAGTTTTCAGTGTGGCCACTATGGTGCTGTGGAGTTCGTAACGACAACCTCCCTCTTAATGGCAGCAATGCTCTTACAATGTCTAAGAATGGACTTGGACACTGTAGGGGTATAGGGCTCATGCACCTGTACCCTAAACACTGTTATAGGGCACCCAGCTAGAGGGTTGACTGATGTATGCCAGTGGAGTGGGTTGTAGGCATGGCACACAGGGATGTGTGCCATGTCGATTCTTCACTTTGTTCTGCACCAATACACGCAGCCTGCAAAGTCAGTGTGTGAGTGTAAAGGTACAGGACGTCTAACTGTGGCGCAATAAGTGCTGCAGCCATTAGAGGCCTTTCCTGGTCACAGTGCACTGGGTACCTGTGGTACCATTTACCAGGGGCTTACCTGTGGCCTGAGATGCCAATTGGGTTTTGTTTTCAATGCAGGTTTAGGGAAAGAACATAGGCCCTGGGTACCTGATTGGCAGGAGCACAGGGCACACTCAAAGTACATCAGCAGTTTTGCAACAAGTGGGGGCTACCATGCAGAAAGAGGGCACTTTCTCACAGTCAGCAGTTCTGCGCGTTGGAGTTTGCAAGGCGGCACTCGCTCGGCAACGCTTTTCGTCGCGAGTGGAGCTGCGGCCTCCTTTATGCTTTTCGGCCTGTACCACTTCTGCCTCCAGTGCTGAAGGTCAAGCGCGACCGGGCCAAAGTCATTCTTGTGGCTCCGGACTGGGCACGAACAGTTTGGTACCCCGAGCTCCTGAGCATGGCCATCGATCCTCCGTTCAGACTGCCCCTTCGGGAGGATCTTCTGTCGCAGCAGCAGGGGACGGTCCTCCACCCGAACCTGTCCAGCCTCCACCTCCTTGCGTGGAGATTGAGTGGCGACAGTTGACGGCTTTTGACCTTCCTCCCGCAGTATGTAACGTCATCTTGGCAGCCAGGCGTCCCTCCACTAAAACAGTATACGCCTGTAGATGGAATAAGTTTGTGGTATGGTGCACAGCAAAGGCTGTGTATCCCCTTTCTGACCCTCTTTCAGAGGTTCTCCTCTTCATTCTATCTTTGGCCCAGCAGGGCTCTGCTCTGGGCACTCTTAAAGCCTACCTTTTGGCCATCTCGGCCTTTCTGCGACTTCCTGATCAGCCTTTTCTTTTCAAGTCTCCGATCGTAAATAGATTTCTAAAAGGCATTACTCACCTCTTTCCTTCTCCTTTCGTAATGCCCCACTAGGACTTGAATCTTGTTCTTTCTTACCTTGTGTGTGCTTCCTTCGAGCCACTACATAATTGTCCTCTTAGTCTTCTTACTTTGAAGACTGCTTTCCTGCTTGTCATCACATCTGCTCACAGGGTGAGTGAGCTTCAGGCTCTTTCCTCTAAGCCTCCTTTTCTTGCAGTTCATCTAGAGAAAGTGTTCCTTCTCACTAGGCCCTCTTTTCCGCCCAAAGTGGTTACCTCTTTTCACATAGGTCAGACCGTCACATTGCCCACCTTCTTCCCGCCTCCGCACCCTTCCAAAGAGGAGGAGAGACTCCACCGTCTGGACCCTAAACGTGCGCTGTCCTTCTACCTTGACCGCACTAAAGATTTCCGGGTGGATGATCAACTCTTCGTGGGTTATGTGGGCGCTAAGAAAGGTCGGGCCATGCACAAACGTACCATTTCTCGATGGGTTGTCCTATGCATCAAAATCTGCTGTTCTTTGGCGAAAAAGGAACCTCCCGTAGGACTGTGCACCCGTTCTACCAGGGCGATGGCAGCCACTACTGCTTTGGGATGTGGAGTCCCGCTCAGTGACATCTGCCAGGCAGCCACTTGGGCATCCTGCAGACGTTCACCAAACATTATTGCCTGGATAACCAAGTCCGGAGAGTCTGCTATTTTGGCGGTTCTGTTCTCCAGGACTTTCTGGTGTGAACTTGGTTCGCAGACCCACCTCCGGGGTTGGCTTTGCTGGGGTTTCTATTCTAAGTCAAGGAATCTATAACTAATGGTCTCTTTCAGATGAACGAGTTACTTACCTTTGGTAACGATATATCTGTAAGAGACGTATATTAGTTATAGATTCCTTACTGCCCCACCCATCCTCTCTGTTCTGCGAACTGACTTCTAGTGTTAGGGACTCCCTTTCAGGTCCCTAGTTTTGTGCACCAGTGGTCAGTCTATTGCATGGCTCTGCGCTTCTGGCATGAAAAGTCGTGTCAGAACTGACTTAAGCGCGCAGGGGCGCCGTCTAAGTAGGCACCGCAACGTCGTCCCGGCGATCACGACACTGACGACAGACGTGGCGTCGACCAAAGCCACCTACCGACACGCAGCGGTACTGCTACAGAAAAATTCTCCGGATCCAGTCTGATGCCTGGGGGTAATTCTACGGTAAGGAATCTATAACTAGTATATGTCTCTTACAGATATATCGTTACCGAAAGTAAGTAACTTGTTCGTTAATGTCCTACAATGCTCAAACTGCGTGAATAGTTTTTTGTCCAAAAGTAGAAAAGTAACTGAAACGTAAGCAAAAAGTAGTCTTAAGTAATTATCCGTATTCTGAAGAGCTTACAACCCATTTTCTTGACTGCAAAGTAATTTGTATGCTCCTACAAAACCAGTACACACAGTATCTTGAACAGTATCACTGTTATCTGAAAGAGACACGTTAGTGACAGATTCCTTACCTTAGAATATCCCCAGGCGTCAGGCTGGATCCGGAAAGTTTTTGCATAGCAGTACCCTTGCGCGTCGGTAGGCGGCGTCGTGCGGCTCCGCGTCCGTCGTCGGCGTCGTGATCGCCGGGATGACGTCGCGGGCAGTACTTGGCGCCGCCCCTGCGCGCTGGCGTCAGTTTTTCTTTTCCGCGCCAGCAAGCGCAGATCCGGAAGAGCAGTGCCCTAGTCATTTTTTGACTAACTTTTTGGGTGAATTTTTCACTGTTTTTCTTCGAATCGACTTCAAGGTGTCGTAGGGATGCCCGGGTTTAAACGTTGCGGCGCCTGTGCTCGGATGATGTCCATCACAGACCCGCATCGGGAGTGTCTCTTCTGCCTCGGCCGAGGCCACGACATGGAGTCTTGTTCCGACTGCCGGGCCCTCAACCCGAAAGCTTTGCGAGAGCGGTCTCGAAAGCTCCTCGAGGCCCGGCATTCGGCTCCGCGCAAGCCCCGGTCGCGTGAGAGGTCCAGGGGTCGATCGCGGAGTCCACACCGGTCGTCGACATCAAAGTCTTCTTCGTCCGGTAAGTCCAAACACAAAAAGTCCAAAAAGCATCGTCGCTCTAGGACTTCGCCTCGCCGGTCTCGCGACTCGGCTGAGGCCCCTCCCGGCACCGCCCCCGCGGCCCCGGACATGCCTGTGGAGTCGCCCCCGCAATACCCGTCCTTCCCGGGTTCGGGGCGGATCCGGCCAAGCTGCAGGAATTCCTGTCGGCCATGGCCCGCCTCTTCGGGCCTCCAGGTCCCTCCGGTGCGCCTTCGGGCCCCGCGGGCCCAGATGGGGTTGCTCCGGCGTCGCCGGCGGCTCCGGCCCCGGCGTCGCCCGTGCCTCCAGCCTCGATCCCGGCTCCGGCCCCGGCCTCGATCCCGGCTCCACAACCCCCATCGACGCCGCCCGATGTCTCCGGTGCCGTTCTCGACGCCGCCTGGGGCTCCGGGCGGCGTCGTCCCCCAGTTCCTTCCGGCTCCGGCCATGGACCCGGACCGACGTCGCTCGACGCCGGTTCCGGCGCCGATGGGACCTTGGGTCCCAAATGTCCCTCCTCCTCCTTATTTTGAACCAGAGGAGGACCAGGAGGACTGGGAGGGGTCTGATGACCCTCTGACACAACAGTGTCAGTACGATGAGGACTGGACAGAGGGTCTAGGGGATGCCAGTGGTCTAGATACTTCCCCTGACACTGGCATGCTGTCTCCTCCCGTGGCTACGGAGGAGGGAGCCAATTTTGCAACGGTGTTGCGTAGGGCGGCTGGGGCCTTACGTCTCCAACTCCCTACTGTGGCGGTCAAGACTAATATCTTGACAGAGGTGCTTCAGCCGGCAGCCTCCTCTACGGAGACTGTGCTGCCGTTTAGCGACGCCCTCACTGACGTTCTTTTGGGCGCCTGGTCCAAGCCCAACACGGGCTCCTGTGGATAGGAACGTGTCCCGACGCCATCGCCCAGCTCCGGGCGACCCCCTGTTTCTCTCTGTCCACCCCACTCCTGAGAGCTTGGTTGTCCAAGCCTCCGCTTCCCAAACCGCCTTCCCTACCGCCCCTCCCGGATAGGGAATCCAAACGCCTGGATCAATTTGGGAAGAAGGGTTTTCTTCCTCCAGTGCTGGCTTGCGGTCCATCAACACCGCTTGTCTTTTGGGCCGATATACCCACTCCTTGTGGGATTCGGTGGCAACTGTTTTGCCCCAGTGTTCTGAGGAGGTCCAGACACTGCTTTCCCGCGCCATTGCGGAAGGAAGGGATGCGGCCAAATACACCATACGATGTGGCCTTGATACCGCCGTCTCGCTGGGCAGGTCTATTGCAACGACGGTGGCGCTGCGACGCCACGCCTGGCTGAGAACCACTGGTTTTTCAGGGGATGTGCAGAATACTCTCATGGATATGCCCTTTGATGGAGTCGGTCTTTTTGGGTCCAAAGCAGACCATGCGTTGGAGCGCTTTAAGGACTCACGGGCTACTGCCAAGTCCCTGGGCCTTTCTGCTACACGCCCTCCGCTGACTTCTGCTTTTCGCCCCTATCGTGGCCACGGTAGGGCGCCCGTCACGTCAGCAGCCCAGCCACCGGCCCGCGCAGCAGGCGTCTTCGCGTGGCCGAGGACGTGGATTCCGCCGTGGCGGATCGGGCAACCAGCGTGCGGGTCAGGCCACCACCTCCAACCGGTCCGCGGCCTCCAAGCCCTCCTAGTCCCTCCTTTCAGGTGCACAGCACGCCAGTAGGGGGCAGGGTCCGCCATCACCTTCCCCACTGGCGTACCATCACCTCGGACAGATGGGTCTTGGACATTGTCCGAAGGGGCTACTCCCTCCCCTTCGAGACCACCCCCCTAGCCATGCCACCTCAATTCCACCGCACGTCAGGGGATCACTTGGTACTTCTGCAGAAGGAAGTCACGGCCCTCTTGGCCAAGAGGGCCATCGAGCATGTTCCGACCCCAGAAGTAGGGCGTGGTTGCTACTCCCACTACTTCCTGGTGCCCAAAAGGACAAGGAGGACATGCGTCCTATCTTGGACCTCCGGAACGTCAATCGCTTCCTCCGGAAGGAGAAGTTCAAGATGCTCACCCTAGCTCAGGTCTTGACTGCCCTCGACCCTGGAGACTGGTTGGTAGCGTTGGACTTGCAGGACGCATATTTCCACATCCCCATCCTGCCGGCCCACCGGCGTTACCTTCGGTTCACGGTAGGCCCCGAGCATTTTCAGTTCACCGTGCTCCCCTTTGGCCTTACCAGTGCCCCTCGGGTGTTCACGAAAGTGATGGCGGTGGTCGCAGCTCATCTGCGCCGGGCAGGGGTTTGTCTTCCCCTACCTCGGCGACTGGCTGCTGAAGGCGGGCTCGTCCCAGGCAGTCGTCTCCCACCTCCAGACTACGGCCGAACTCCTGCACTCGCTGGGGTTCTCCATCAATGTGCCGAAGTCGCATCTGATTCCTTCTCCACAGCTCCTTTTCATCGGAGCAGTTCTGGACACGACCCAGTTTCGGGCCTATCCTCCCGAACGGCGAGTCCGGGATATTCAGGCTATGATTCCGATCTTTCAGCCTTTATCCTGGGTTTCGGTACGGATGACCCTGAGGCTGCTGGGCCTCATGGCCTCCTGCATCCTGCTGGTCAATCATGCCAGATGGCATATGCGGGCTCTGCAGTGGGACCTGAAGTTCCAGTGGGCGCAGCACCAGGGCAACCTGTCCGATCACGTCCAGATCTCGGAGGGGACTGCAAAACAGTTGCAGTGGTGGCTCTTGATCCGGCAATGGGTCATCGGCAGATCCCTCTCCCTTCCCCAGCCAGAGCACACAGTTGTGACGGACGCGTCCCTTCTGGGATGGGGCGGTCACATGGGAGAGGCGGAGATCAGAGGCCTCTGGTCTCCGGCGGAGTCCCGGCTCCATATCAACCTTCTGGAGCTCCGGGCGATCCGACTTGCACTCAAGGCATTCCTTCCCTCTGTCAAGGGAAGGTAGTGCAGGTGTTCACAGACAACACCACCGCCATGTGGTACTGCAACAAACAGGGCGGGGTGGGGTCTTGGACCCTTTGTCAGGAGGCTCTGCGCCTCTGGACATGGCTGGAACATCAGGGCATGTTCCTGATGGTTCAACACCTGGCAGGTTCCCTGAACGCCAGGGCGGACGAACTCAGCCGCAGGTGCATGATGGATCACGAATGGCGTCTTCACTCAGAAGTGGCGCAAGGACTCTTTCTACAGTGGGGAGAGCCTTGGTTAGATCTATTCGCCACCGAAGAGAATGCGCAATGTCATCAGTTCTGTGCGTTGGAATTTCCAAGGCGGCACTCGCTCGGCGACGCTTTTCGTCGCGAGTGGAGTTGCGGTCTGTTGTACGCCTTTCCGCCTATACCACTTCTACCCAGAGTGTTGAAGAAGATTCGGCACGACCGGGCCCAAGTCATTCTTGTGGCTCCGGACTGGGCTCGAAGAGTTTGGTATCCCGAGCTACTCAATATGAGCGTAGATCCCCCGATCCGTCTGCCTCTTCGGAAGGATCTTCTGTCGCAGCAGCAGGGGACGGTCCTCCACCCGAACCTGTCCAGTCTACACCTGCTTGCGTGGAGATTGAGCGGCGGCAGTTGATTCCTTTCGATTTGCCTCCCGAAGTTTGTGATGTGATTCTGGCAGCCAGGCGTCCCTCCACTAAGGTGGTATACGCCTGCAGGTGGAACAAATTTGTGGCATGGTGCACAGCAAAGGCTGTGAATCCCCTTTCTGCCCCTCTTTCTGAGGTCCTTCTGTTCCTTCTCTCTCTGGCCCAACAGGGTTCTGCCCTGGGTACCATCAAGGGTTATCTTTGTGCTATCTCGGCCTTCCTCAGGCTCCCTGATCAGCCCTCCTTTTCAAGTCCCCTGTGGTTAACAGGTTCTTAAAAGGCATTACTCACCTCTTCCCTCCTGTTCCGTTTGTGATGCCTCAGTGGGACTTGAACTTGGTTCTTACCTTTTTAATGTGCGCTCCCTTTGAGCCTCTACATAACTGTCCTCTTCGTCTTCTGACTCTGAAGACAGCCTTTCTGGTGGCCATCACCTCCGCTCGGCGGGTGAGTGAGCTCAGGCTCTATCTTGCAAACCTCCCGTTCTGTCTGTTCATCCAGACAAGGTTGTTCTTCGGACGCGTCCGTCCTTCTTGCCAAAGGTGGTTACTGCTTTCCACATTGGGCAGACCATCACTTTGCCCACCTTCTTTCCGCCTCCGCATCCTTCCAGAGAGGAAGAGAGGCTCCACCATCTGGACCCAAAGCGTGCGCTCCTTCTATATTGACCGCACAAAACACTTCCGGGTGGATGACCAGCTCTTTGTTGGCTACGTGGGCGCCTAAAAGGTCGGGCGGTGCACAAGAGGACCATCTCCCGCTGGGTTACCTTGTGCATCAAGACCTGCTATTCTTTGGCTAAGAAGGAGCCTCCTGTTGGGCTGCGTGCCCATTCCACCAGGGCAACGGCTGCTACCACGGCCTTGGGCCGCGGTGTTCCGCTGCCGGTTATTTGTCAGGCAGCTACGTGGGCCTCGCTGCACACGTTTACAAAGCATTACTGCCTTGACAGTCAGGTCCGGAGGGACGGCTTCTTTGGCCGTTCTGTCCTCCAGGACTTCCTTGTCTGATCTTTGTTCGCAGACCCACCACCGGGGTTGGTATTGCTGGGGTATCTATTCTAAGGTAAGGAATCTGTCACTAACGTGTCTCTTTCAGATGCACAAGTTACTAACTTGTGTAACGATATATCTGTAAGAGACAGTAGTTAGTGACAGATTCCTACCGCCCACCCATCCTCCCGTTCTGCGAACTGATTTCTAGGGTTAAGGACATCCCTTTCAGGGCCCTAGTATTTTTCAGACACCTATGTCAGCTTCTTGCATGGCTCTGCGTTCCTGGCGCGGAAAGTCGTGTACAGAACTGACGTCAGCGCGCAGGGCGGCGCCTAAGTACTGCCCGCGACGTCATCCCGGCGATCACGACGCCGGCGACTGACGCGGAGCCGCACGACGCCGCCTACCGACGCGCAAGGGTACTGCTACGCAAAAACTTTCCGGATCCAGCCTGACGCCTGGGGATATTCTAAGGTAAGGAATCTGTCACTAACTACTGTCTCTTACAGATATATCGTTACACAAGTTAGTAACTTGTGCTTTAAAGTGCCTGCCACTAAGAATCTTGGCTCTAGTAATATAAATCACAAAGTAACAACTATTTATACAAACAATTGGTCTGGATTCAGTCTGAGTATGTGACATTTTTTGCCCAAGTGTGTACAACACATACTTAACACTACCCTCTGATAAGCCTTGCTGCTCCACCACACAACCACAAAAGAGACTAAGGTATTATGTACTTTAGCCTCTGCAATACCTTTGGGGTTCCACTGGACAGTGTGCACACTATACCTTACTTTGGTATAGTATATACAGAGCCAGCTTCCTACTAAGATGAACAAGTAATTCATGAATGAATAAAGGAATTGTTTAAAACTAATTGATTCATTGTGTACGCATGAACTTAAGGGCCCAAAATTTTGCAAAACTAAGGATTGTGGGCTTGAGGACTATTTCCACACTTGAAATAGCTTTTTATTTGTTACCCCATGAAAAGGTCTCACAAAAGCTTTCACTTATTGGTCTAGATCAGATGTCCTCTGTCCCCAAAGGTAGTCCCTTAATTGCCAGTTCAGAGTTCATTAGTATTGTGTATCTGGGGTACTTCGCTGATAATACGCATATAGAATATTTCCCCAAAACTACGCATTGTGCCAAGACCTCAGTCCTTTGAGACAGTTCCCATCAGTCACTAGATGCTGAGAAGCACATCTTTGATACATGTTTTGTCAATATCTGTGCTAAATGTAAACCACATCGACTTCAGGTCTTTGCATCTAAAACTGTTACGATTTAGTAAATGCTAACCAAGTTCAGGATGTTTCCTTTATTGCAAATAACCATAGTACAGTTGTTTCAGTACTCAAAGCTGCATTAACTGCCATTGATTAGGAAAAGTATAATCACTTCCAGAATATTTGGGCTGTCCTTATTCAGATCTGTTTTATAGATTGACATTGTCATACATCTGGTGGGTTTTGATCTGTTTTCACAAAAAATACAAAGTTTCTTTTCATCTCCTTTTTCAGCTGACTTATCTCAAGTGTGGCCAGAAGCAAATCAGCACTTTAGTAAAGAAATAGATGATGAAGCTAACAGCTACTTCCAGCGTATTTACAACCATCCACCACATCCGACCATGTCTGTGGATGAGGTGAGTTTTCTTCCCCTGATATACGGTTTAGATGTTTTGATTTGGGTGTCTAAATACACCCAACACATGTAATAACCAATCTTTACTGATCGTAAGTATATCTTGCACTTTGCCAGCATAATGGGCTCTCAGATGAAGGTAAAAGAGTGCGAAATGGACATATCCAATGTACAGAATCTTCTTCTACAGTTGGCTGAAGACTTTCATAGGTTGTAGATGTTTTAATGTTGAATCCTGGTAGAGGGTACTTTTGTGTATAAAGGTTGTTACTTTCACAAGTCTTGCTTTTGCTCTTCTTAAAATGGACAGCGTTCCAACGAGGTATAGTTATAAAACAAAAATCAAATTCCTTACTGATCTACCTTGTTAATACAATACTTAATTGAATAAGAGAACAGAAGGGTAACCACATTGTATCAATTGGATGTAGTCAATATTTTATATGCATGTTTTATCAAAAACGGTATATAGTTACCTTGAGTACTCGTAAATCCATAAGTGAACACTAAAGGTTATTCTGACAACTTCAAAAGCAAAGAACCCAATAGTGAGTGACAGCAATAGCGGTAGACTCCAATATTTGACCACTTGCTTTAACTTCAGACTTGCCTATCGTTATGCCACTGTACGTTAAAATGGTAACTGTAGTGGACAATGCCAAACCAGGTTAAGCCATCAGTTTTGCACACACTGCACCTGATGTGGTAAGGAGCTTTCGCCCATACTTCTACCTTTAGACTGTGTAGTTCGATTCTCTGTAATGGAAGCAACTTATTTTTTCAGGTGCTTGATTTGATTTCATCGGCTGCTGTGTGTGCAACCACCACTGTATTGCATCTCCTCTCTAAGTAGGCAGTTTGCTCCCGGTGCACTCATTGATTTATGCTCCGCGTTGATTCTTGCTATTCAGTGAGTCGAATTTTTAACTGCAAGCCAATATGCATTTCATCTTCATGCCTCTACACGTTCCTGTTCCTTTTTTCTTTTTACTTTTTTCGGGTAATAGCTCTGTCTTTTCTCTTAAGTGCTGTCCTTTCCACTAATTGTAACATTGAGCTTCACCTTAAATTATATGTTCGAGGCATGTGAGCTGTAGATCACATGCTATGCATAGATCCCCATCTAGTGTTGGGTCTGGATGTTTGCACTTTGTTTTTGTTCGAAGAAGTATTTCCAGTCACGAGGTAGGTGACTCCTCCTTTCGGTGATAGTGCGCACGGGCATCAACTCCATCCTTAGATTGTTTTTTTCCGCCATCGGGTTCGGATGTGTATTGCTGCGCTCTGGTTCGGCACCATTTTCGGACCCCTTTGACGCGCAATCCACTACCCTCGACGGTATTATCAGTCGTGGTTCCTCATTCGACGCATATCGTCTCACCTCGGAAAACCCTCGATCGGGAAACTCGTGGCAGGCCGTTGGGCCTACCCACGCCGACCGCGCTAGCAGTCGATGGAACAGACTCCCTTCAAGTTCTGTCCTGGGTGTCGTGCTAAATTTCCACGCACCGACTTGCACGAAGTGTGCAACCTCTGATTGTCCCTGGAACACGACGAGAAAGACTCCGACGCGTGTCGATCGTTTCGAGAAAGACACTTCGTGACCGTTGGCTCGACTCCACGAAATGCAACACCAGAGCGGCTCCGCACTGGACATCTTCGGCGAAGATTCCGACACAGAACATCAAGCTCGAGGAGCCGAGGAGGAATAACATATCTCCGTGTCCGAAGCCGACTCCGACATGGAAGAAGAGGAGCAGGTTACTCCGGGTCAGCGTACCGTGAGTAAAGATATCCCTTTGCCCCCTCAAAAACCAAAGACAAAGGCTCCGGTCCCTCCTCTGCCTTCGGGCCAAGGTCGGCACCGACAAAAAGTTTCCGACGCCTCACCCTCTGGCCCGGCTCCGAAAAAGAAAGAGAAGCCTTCCGGCTCGAGCCGACCTCACTCTGGCGCCGACCCAACACCTTCCGCGCCGAAACCCAAGTCCAAACATGTGTTGTCACAATATTACCGTTGACGAAGATTCCACCTTCGACACCGAAAGGCCTCGAAGCTTAAACCTTCGACGCCGAAACCGGCAACTAAGGAGAAAGACACTCAGGTTAAAGAACCTCGGCCCAATGCCCCGCCTTCGGATACGAAGCAGAAAAAAATCGTGATCAACCCTGAAACAGGACCGATTCATGCCACTCTTCCAAAAAAACGGAAGATAGACCTACCTGAGGATTACCACATTCCTCTAAAAAGGAAGAGTGTGGGTACTAACCCTTCTCCCCCTTACATTCCACCTCTTTCTCCCTCTGATCCCAATTTACTTATCACTCCATCAAATTCACCACCACCACTTTCACCTGACACAAGATGATGGGGATGAGGATCAGGATAGGCCACTGACCCTTGGGAGGATTATCATACTTACCCAAACACAGACAATGACCCTGATTTGTATCCCTCCAGACCCTCCCCACCGGACGACAACATTGGGTACATTGAGCTCCTTAACAGGGCTGCTCAATATCATGGAGTGGAGCTCCATAAAGAGCCTTTAGAAGAGGATTTCCTCTTTGAAACGCTTACTTCTTCCCAAAGAGATACTCATACCGTACCAATGCTCAAAGGCATGCTAAAACACACGGATGAGGTATTTAAAGACCCTCTAAGGGCCAGAATAATTACACCTAGGGTGGACAAAAAATATAAACCCGCACCCACCGACCCTATTTACATTAGAGTCCAGCTGCCCTTAGACTCTCTTGTAGTCTCCAACGCTCGCAAGAGAGCTAACTCACAAACCACAGGTAAGGCTCCTCCTCCTGATAAGGAGTCTAAGCTTATTGATGCCTCGGGCAAAAGAGTGGCTTCACAGGCAGCAAATCACTGGCGCATTGCCAACGCTCAAGCTCTGTTGGCTCGTTATGATAGGGCTCATTACGATGAGTAAGAGAAACTAATAAAATATTTACTTGAACACAAATCTAAGGCTAATGACCTTTATCCAAGAAGGTAAACTTATCACCAATACATCCATCAGGTGTGCCCTAGACGCAGCAGACAGCAGTTTGTACAGTGAACACCAGCGTACTCTTACGCAGACATGCAAGGTTGAGAATATCAGGCATCTGAAAGAAACACGTTAGTTATAGATTCCTTACCTTACCTTAGAATTACCCCCAGGCGTCAGACTGGATCCGGGATCGTCAGCAGTACCTCTGCGCGTCAGTAGGTGGCGTCGGTCGGCTCCGCTTCAGTCGTTGGCGTCGTGGTCGCCAGGATGACGTCGCGGTAGCTATTTAGACGCCACCCTCGTGTGCTGACGTCAGTTCTTTCTATTTCTGCACCAGCCAGCGCAGATCCGGGAAGAGCGGTACCTCCCGTCACTTTTTGACTGTCTTTTTCCTCGACTTTTGTCGACTTCCTTTAGAGTCTTCGACTCCGAAGGTGCACAAGGGATGCCCGGTTTAAGGCCTGCGGTTCCTGTCATCGCATGTCGGTGACGGATCCGCACCGCGTGTCTCTTTTGCCTGGAGCGCGACCACGACCCCAAGTCGTGCTCTGACTGCCGGTCGATGGCGCTGAAGGCTTTGCGGGAGCAGTCCCGAAAGCTGCTTGAGCACCGGCAGTCGGCTCCGCGCCGTTCGAGGTCCCAGTCGCGAGGGAGGTCGAGGGACCGGTCGAGGGACCGGTCGCGGAGGCACCACCATTCGTCCAGAATGGCACCCAGAGGATGAGGAGGAGGATTGGGAGGGGTCAGGTGGCCCTCTGACTGACTAGTTGGACAGTGAACAGGACTGGAGAGAGGAACTGGGGGATGCCAGTGGTTTGGACACCTCCCCTGAGCGTGGCATGTTGTCTCCTCCTACCGTGGCTACGGAGGAGGGAGCGTCATACGCAGTGGTGTTGCGTTGGGCGGCCGAGGCTCTCAACCTCGAGCTTCCTACGGTGGCGGTCAGGACTAACCTGACAGAGGTGCTTCAGCCGGCTGCGAGCTCTTCGGAGCCCTTGCTGCCGTTCAATGAGGCCCTCACTGACGTCCTTTTGGGCACGTGGTACAGGCCCAACACAGGGGCTCCCGTGGACAGGATGATTGCCCGATGCCGGCTCTGGGCGACCCCACTTTCCTCTCCCAACACCCCACCCCGGAGAGCTTGGTAATCCAAGCCTCCACTTCCAAAAGCGCATTCCCTACCGCTCCACCGGAAAGGGAATCCAAGAAGCTGGACCATCTTGGAAAGAAAATTCTCTTCCGCCAGCTTAGGACTGCGGTCGGTAAACACCGCATGTCTCTTGGGCCGTTATTCCCACTCGCTGTGGGATACGGTTGTGCAGGTGCTGCCTCAGTGTCCGGAGGAGGCCCGTGCAGTGCTCTCCCAGGCTGTTGCCGCCGGGAGGGATGCAGCGAAGTTTACCATCCGTTGTGGGCTGGACACCGCCGACTCTCTGGGCAGGACCATTTCAACGTCAGTAGCACTTCGTCGCTACCCCTGGATGAGGTCGACTGGCTTTTCAGGGGATGTTCATTCCCCTTTGATGGACATGCCCTTTGATGGCCGTCGCCTTTTTGGCGACAAAGCAGACCACGCTCTAGAGTGTTTCGAGGACGTACGGACTACGGACAAGTCCATGGGCCTCTCAACCTGCCCTGCGCAGTCTGCTTTTCGCCCCTTTCGTGGCTACTTAAGGGGTACCCCGCTACGTCCTGCCCAGAGCCACAGGCCGCAGCAAGTTACCCAACCTTCGCGCAGCCGGGGACGTGGGAACAACCGTCGTGGTTCCGGGGGCCAGCGGGCGGGTCAGAACATCAACCCACCCTCTGCAGCAGCCTCCAAACCCTCCTAGTCCGACATTTCAGGCCCATCAAACGCCAGTGGGCAGCAGGATTCACCATGACCTCCCCCACTGGCGCACCATCACGTCGGACAGGTGGGTTTTGCAAATAGTCCGAAGGGGCTTCCCTCCCCTTGGAGACTACCCCTCCAGCCATGCCTCCGCGATACCACCGCATGTCGGAGGATCATCTGGCCCTTCTCCAGCAGGAAGTTACGGCTCTCCTGGCCAAGGGAGCCATCGAGCGCGTTCCTGTCCCAGAAGTAGGTCGTGGTTGCTACTCCCACTACTTTCTGGTCCCTAAGAAGGACAAGGGCCTGCGTCCTATCTTGGATCTCAGGGACGTCAACCGCTTCCTCCGGAAGGAGAAGTTCAAGATGTTGACGCTTGCTCAGGTCTTGTCTGCCCTCGACCCGGAAGACTGGATGGTAGCGTTAGACTTGCAGGATGCTTATTTTCACATCCCCGTCCTGCCGGCCCACCGGCGTTACCGAAGGTTCACGGTAGGCCATGAGCTTTCCAATTTACCGTGCTCCCCTTTGGCCTTACCAGCACCCCTCGGGTGTTCACGTAAGTGGCGCTGGTCGCAGCTCATCTGCGCAGATCAGGGGTTTGTCTTCCCCAATCTTGACGACTGGCTGTTGAAGGCGGGCTCGCCCCAGGCATTCGTCTCCCACCTCCAGACTACGGCCGACCTTCTGCATTCGCTGGGGTTCTCCATCAATGTGCCGAAGTCGCACCTGATTCCCTCTCAGAAGCTCCTCTTCATCGGAGCTGTTCTGGACACGATGTGGTTTCGGGTCTATCCTCCTGAACAGCGAGTCCGGGATATTCAGGCTATGATTCCGATGTTTCAGCCTCTATCCCGGGTTTCGGTCAGAATGACTGAGGCTGCTGGGCCTCATGGCCTCCTGCATCCTGCTGGTCAATTATGTCAGGTGGCATATGCGGGCTCTGCAGTGGGACCTGAAGTTCCAGTGGGCACAGCATCAGGGGAATCTGTCTGATTCCGTCCAGATCTCGGAGGGCACTGCACGACAACTGCAGTGGTGGCTCATGAACCAGGATTGGGTCAATGGCAGATCCCTCTCCCTTCCCCAACCAGACCACACTGTGCTGACTGACGCATCCCTTCTGGGATGGGGCGGCCACATGGGAGAGGCTAAGATCAGAGGCCTCTGGTCTCCGGCGAAGTCCTGGCTCCACATCAACCTTCTGGAGCTCTGGGCGATTCGTCTTGCACTGAAAGCATTCCTTCCCTCTGTCCGGGGAAAAGTAGTGCAGGTGTTCACGGACAACACCACCACCATGTGGTACTGCAACAGACAGGGCGGGGTGGGGTCGTGGACTCTGTCAAGAGGCCCTCTGGACATGGCTGGAACATCAGGGCATATCCCTAGTGGTTATACACCTGGCAGGTTCTCTGAATGCCAGGGCGGACTAACTCAGCCGCAGGTGCATGATGGATCACAAATGGCGTCTTCTCTCGGAGGTGGTGCAAGGTCTCTTTCAACAGTGGGGAGAACCTTAGTTAGATCTATTCGCCACCGAAGAGAATTCGCAATGTCAGCAATTCTGCGCGTTGGAATTTCCGGCACTCGCTAGGCGACGCTTTTCGTCGCAAGTGGAGCTGCGGTCTGTTGTACGCCTTTCCGCCTATACCACTTCTGCCCAGAGTGCTGAAGATCAGGCGCGACCAGGCCCAAGTCATTCTTGTGGCTCCGTATTGGGCACGAAGAGTCTGGTATCCCGAGCTGCTCAACATGGCCATCGATCCTCCGATCAGACTGCCTCTTCGGGAGGATCTTCAGTCGCAGCAGAATCCTAAACCCAATTGGCATCTCTGGCCACAGGTCAGCCCCTGGTAAATGGTACCACAGGTACCCAGGGCACTGTGACCAGAGAAGACCCCTAAGGGCTGCAGCACTTATTGTGTCACCCTTAGAGGTCCTGCACCACTACACTCACACACTGCCTTTGCAGGCTGCGTGTTTTGGTGCAGAACAAAGTGGAGAGTCGACATGGCACACATCCTGTGGGCCGTGCCTACAACCCACTGCCCTGGCATAGATCAATCTGAAAGAGACACGTTAGTGACAGATTCCTTTTCCTTTAAATATCCCCAGGCGTCAGGCTGGATCCGGAAAGTTTTGCGTAGCAGTACCCTTGCGCGTCGGTAGGCTGCGTCGTGCGGCTCCGCGTCCGTCATCGGAATCGCCGGGATGACGTTGCGGGCAGTACTTAGATGCCGCCCCTGTCCGCTTTCCTTTTACATCAACCGCACACAACAGTTCCGGGTGGATGACCAGCTCTTTGTTGGCTACGTGGGCTCCAAAAAAGGTCGGGCGGTACACAAAAGGACAGTCTCCCGCTGGGTCATCTTGTGTATCAAGGCCTGCTATTCTTTGGCTAAGAAGGAGCCTCCTGTTGGGCTGCGTGCCCATTCCACCAGGGCAACGGCTGCTACCAAGGCTTTAGGCCGCGGTGTTCCGTTACAGGATATGTCAGGCAGCTACGTGGGCCTCGCTGCACATGTTTACCAAACATTACTGCCTTGACAGCCAGGTCCGGAGGGACGGCTTCTTTGGCCGTTCTGTCCTCCGGGACTTCCTTGTCTGAATCTGTTCGCAGACCCACCACCGGGGTTGGTATTCCTGGGGTATCTATTCTAAGGTAAGGAATCTGTCACTAACGTGTATCTTTCAGATGCACAAGTTACTAACTTGTGTAACGATATATCTGTAAGAGACAGTAGTTAGTGACAGATTCCTTACCGCCCCACCCATCCTCCCCGTTCTGCGAACGGATTTCTAGGGTTAAGGACATCCCTTTCAGGGCCCTAGTATTTTTCAGACACCTATGTCAGCTTCTTGCATGGCTCTGCGTTCCTGGCGCGGAAAGTCGTGTACAGAACTGACGTCAGCGCGCAGGGGCGGCGTCTAAGTACTGCCCGCGACGTCATCCCGGCGATCCCGACGACGGACGCGGAGCCGCACTACGCCGCCTAACGACGCGCAAGGGTACTGCTACGCAAAACTTTCCGGATCCAGCCTGACGCCTGGGGATATTCTAAGGTAAGGAATCTGTCACTAACTACTGTCTCTTACAGATATATCGTTACACAAGTTAGTAACTTGTGCATCACTCCTCCAGCTGAGTGCACTATACCAGTGGTGAGGGTACAGGTGCATGAGCCCTGTACCCCTACAGTGTCTAAGTCCATTCATAGACATTGTAAGTGCAGTGCTGCCATTAAGAGTATATGGTGGTGGGAGTTTGTCATCACGAACTCCACAGCACCATAATGGCTACACTGAAAACTGAGAGGTTTGGTATCAAATTTCTCAGCACATTAAACCCACATTGATGCCAGTGTGGGATTTAATGAAAAATGCACACAGAGGGCATCTTAGACATGCCCCCTGAAACCTAACCTTCCTCTAGTGTCTTGGCTGTGTGGCTGCCTTCAGCTGCCACCACCAGACATGTTTGTGGACCCCTGTGTCGAGAGCCTGCTGCTCTCTGGGGCCTGAAACAATGCACATCCTCTGCACCCGCTGTCCACAGCCAGAGCTCGAGTGGGCAAACACCACGAGGAGGTCACCCCGTCGATTCTGAACCGAGATCCGGCGACCCCTGACCTGCCTCAAGCCTCCAGCCGACTCCTGCAGCCTAAATCCAGAAGGCCCCCCTAACCGCGGCCAAGAGCTGGTAAGAAGATCCGGCCCCAAAAGGCACCCCTGCACCTGACGCCCCACGGCCTTTTGTGCCCAAACCGACGGTGCCTAACCAACCCCTAACTTCCCAACTTACCTCTCGAAGTGGTGGTCGCACCCAGAAGTCCTTCGTCTCCCTGCCTGCAGTGCTTTTCCAAACCGGAGCTTCTTTATTGAAACTAACAGGGCACCCGATGTCGAAACCGCACCCGGCCGCTCTAGTGCCGCTGAGGGTGCACCTTTGGTGCCAATTTGTTTCCCCATTTGCCCTGAGCTTAAGTCCAGGAGCTTTGCTCCCACAACCCAGTGGCCTGCTTGCCAGCAGCCACCAACCGGAGGCCCCCTATCCAACATTGGGCCTCAGCACCCGTCCGCCCTAGTGCCGCTGAGGGTGTAACGAGAGTGCATCCTTGACCCTGGGGGAACCCTTGTTCTAACCCCAGAAGCTCAACTTCAAAGACCGATTACTTATCTGGTAACCGTTAACTTAATTTCTCTCCATAGGAATCCATTGACTGTTTTTCTCTGAAAAATGTTCTAAGTGTGGAGTTGATTTGTATGGAAGCCAGAAAAATAACAATGGTGCAAAACTGATTTTACTTACCTTTTCTCTAGAAAATGTCCGTGTGATATCTAGGCATATCACACGGAGTAGAAAAAGTAATCTCAAAAGTAACGTAAAAGTAACTTGCCTGTAACTTTCATTGCAAAGTCGATACAAAGTATATGTACAGCATTTCACAGTATTGATTTAACAATAATTCAAACTGTAACCATTTCAAAGTACATTTACAATTGCATTTCAAACTGTATATTTACTGCAAAGTATTTATCAACTTACCTGTCTCAGGCTTGCTTGGTTCTAGAAAATAAAATAACTAAAAGAATATTTTTATACAAAAATAATTGGTCTGAAGTTCAGTCTTTGAGTGTGTAAATTCATTTGCTGACTGTGTACAACAAATGCTTAACACTGTCCTCTGATGCTGCCCTACTGCTCGACCACACTACCACAAATAGAGAGTAAGGTTCTATCTAACTTTGTCTCTGCCTACCTTTGGGGTTCCACTGGACTCTGTGCACACTATACCTCACTTTGGTATAGTATATACAGATCCAGCTTCCTACAAAGTCCCCAGTTGTAAGTCGCTTCTTGAAAGGCATAACTCATCTCTTTCCTCCTATTCCCTTCGTTATGCCTCAGTGGGACTTGAACCTGGTTTTAACTTATTTAATGTGTGCTCCCTTTGAGCTGCTTCACAACTGTCCTTTACGGCTTTTAACTCTCAAAACTGTGTTCCTGGTGGCCATCACATCTGCCAGGCGAGTGAGTGAGCTCCAGGCGCTTTCTTCTAAGCCTCCTTTTCTCTCTATACATCCGGACAAAGTTGTCCTTAGGACTCGTCCATCCTTCCTGCCCAAGGTTGTCACTGCCTTCCACATAGGGCAGACTATCACTTTGCCCACCTTCTTTCCGCCTCCGCATCCTTCGAAAGAGGAAGAGAGGCTCCACCGTCTGGACCCAAAACGTGAGCTTTCTATCTGGATCGCACAAAACAGTTCCGGGTGGATGACCAACTCTTTGTTGGCTACGTGGGTGCCAAGAAAGGTCGGGCCGTACACAAGCGAACCATTTCTCGATGGGTCGTGTTGTGTATAAAAGCATGCTATTCTCTGGCTAAAAAGGAGCCTCCAGTGGGGCTACGCGCCCATTCCACCAGGGCGACGGCAGCCACTGCTGCCTTGGGAAGAGGGGTTCCTCTGAACGACATCTTTCGGGCAGCTACATGGGCATCGCTGCACACGTTTATGAAACACTACTGCCTGGACAGCCAATTCCGGAGAGACGGCTTCTTTGGCCGTTCTGTTCGCCAGAACTTTCTGGTGTGATCTTGGTTCGCAGACCCACCTCCGGGGTTGGTATTGCTGGGGTAACTATTCTAAGGTAAGGAATCTATAACTAACGTGTTTCTTTCAGATGAACAAGTTACCTTCGGTAACGATATATCTGTAAGAAACATAGGTTAGTTATAGTTTCCTTACTGCCCCACCCATCCTCCCCATTCTGCTAACTGATTTCTAAGGTTAAGGACATCCTTTCAGGGCCCTAGTTTTGTGCACCAGTGGTCAGTATCTTGCATGGCTCTGCGTTTCTGGCGCGGAAAGTCGTGTACAGAACTGACGTCAGCGCGCGTGGGCGGCGTCTAAGTAGCTACCGCGACGTCATCCCGGCGACTACGACGCCAACGACTGACGCGGAGCCGACCGATGCCACCTTTCGACGCGCAGAGGTACTGCTGACGAAAAAAAATTCCGGATCCAGTCTGACGCCTGGGGGTATTTCTAAGGTAAGGAATCTATAACTAACTAATGTTTCTTACAGATATATCGTTACCAAAGGTAAGTAACTTGTTCTTCAAGCCGGGTGTGCAAACCTCCATCCTTAACCAACCATTCCACAAGGAGCATCTCTTTGGCCCAGCGGTTGATACCTCGCTGGAAAAGATGAAAAAGGACACTGAGGTCGCAAAGTCCATGGGGGCTTTACAATTACCAGCCACTAGGGGTTCCTTTTGCCGGTCCTTTTACAGAGGTGGTTCCAAAACCATATCCACCGAAAATCCCTCCTCCTCTTACAAGGGCAACAACCAATCCCCCTCTTCAAGAGGTTATTTCAGAGGAGGTTTTAGAGGAATTAATGGTAAGGGAAGAAGCAGAGGTAACTCCACACGCACTTCCCCCGCAAACAAACAGTGACTTCCTTCTGCTATCCCCCGATCATTCCACCCCTGTCGGGGGACGTCTCAATTCCTACCTGTCTGGAATTCATTCACCTCAGACAAGTGGGTACTACAGATTATCCAATATGGTTACTGCCTGGAGCTTACGGACGCTCTCCCCAAATATTCTTCCAGGATCACATGCAATGTCACCAGAGCATCTTACCCTTCTAAAGCAAGAAGTTCTCTCTCTCTTGGAAAAACATGCTATAGAGCCAGTCCCATTACAATACCAGGGGACCGGGGTATACTCCCTGTACTTTTTAATTCCCAAAAAGGACGGCTCACTCAGGCCTATACTAGACCTCCGAGAACTAAATCTGTACATTCAGTCGGACCACTTTCACATGGTCACACCAACAGGTGCTCCCACTCCTTCAGCAAGGCGACTTTCTGTCCACTCTGGACTTAAAGGATGCCAACTTCCATATTCCCATTCACCCTGCGAACCGAAAATATCTCAGGTTTATGGTGGACGGCCAACATTATCAATTCAAAGTTCTCCCATTCGGAGTAACTACAGCACCCAGGGTTTTCACCAAATGCCTGGCAGTAGTCGCAGCTCATCTAAGAAGACAGCACGTTCACGTCTTCCCTTACCTAGACGATTGGCTAATAAAAGCCAACTCTCAGCAAATCTGCCTACGCCACACATTCGAAAAACAGTCCCAACTGCTTCACCACCCTGGGTTCACTGTAAACCTCACCAAATCTCATCTCCAACCGTCCAACACACAAGTGTATCTAGGAGCCACAATAGACACTCAAAGCTCTAGCGTGTCCCAACCCAGTCAGAATCCGCAACATGCAGACTCTAATATCAGTTTCAGCCTCAACACTCGTTACCAGCTCGAATGTTCATGCAATTGCTAGGAATTATGGCGTCTTGCATTTTAATCGTTCCTTACGCAAGACTCCAAATGATCCCCTACAGGAAAGCTTGGCACGTCAGTGGAACCAGGCTCAAGGTCAGTTATCAGATCTAGTGTTGGTGGATGGCCGCACCCATCGCTCTCTGCAGTGGTGGAGCAAACAAAACCTTTCCAAGGGGCGGCCATTCCTCGACCCGGTTCCACAGATGGATTTAACAGCAGACGCATCGCTCACTGATTGGGGAGCTCATCTTCAAAAACATACCATTCAGGGCATGTGGACGCTGCAACAAAAACAACTCCACATAAACCACCTAGAACTACTAGTAATTTTTCTAGCATTGAAAGCCTTTCAACTTCATCTAGTAGGCAAAGCTGTCCTAATTCGTACAGACAATATGACAGCAATGTACTACATAAAAAAAAACAAGGGGGGGACGCACTCTCTCCAGCTAGCCCAGAGCATCTGGAGATGGGCCATACCTCACAAAATATATCTCCTTGCAGAACACCTTCCAGGAATAAACAACCAGATTGCAGATCTGCTCAGTCGTCAACGACAATAGATCCACGAATGGGAACTCCACCCTCAGGTTCTCCTCCCATTCTTCCAAATATGGGGCTTTCCAGAGATGGATCTGTTCGCCATCCACCTAAGCGCAAAATGCCCAAACTTCGCATCCAGGTATCCACACCCATTGTCCAAAGGCAATGCACTATGGATGAACTGGTCAGGGATATTTGCTTACGCTTTTCTGCCTCTCCCACTCATTCCATTAGTGGTTCGGAAGCTCAGACAACAGTCCCCGACACTAATCCTAGTTGCTCCCACATGGGCCCATCAACCCTGGTTCACAACCCTGTTGGAGTTATCCGTAGTTCCTCACCAAAAATTACATCTCACTCCCAACCTTCTCACTCAGAGCCAAGGAGAGATAAGGCATCCAGATCCCAGTCACCTCAACCTTGCGATCTGGCACCTGAAATCCTACAGTTTGGCTATCTTAATCTTCTGCCAGACTGCATGAATATTATCAAGGAAGCTAGGCGCCCTACCACAAGAGCATGCAATGCAGCAAAGTGGAAGCGGTTTGTGATTTACTGTAACAATCAAATCAATTCGCTTGACGCTTCAATCCAAAACATCATTTGTTATCTATTACATCTACAGCGTTCCACTTTAGCGTACACATCCATACGCTTACATCCTGCTGCAATAGCTGCATATCTGCAAAACAGACAGCATTTGTCTCTTTTTAAAGTACCTGGTATTAAAGCATTTATGGAAGGACTTAAGAATCATTCCCCCCCAGACTTCCACCTGCTCCAGTGTTGAATCTCAACATCGTTCTTACAAGACTCATGGGTCCACCTTTTGAGCCATTGCACAAATGTGATCTACAATTTCTCACTTGGAAGGTAGCCTTCCTCATAGCCATCACATCTCTGAGAAGAGTGGGTGAGCTTCAGGCACTAACCATAGAAGAGCCATTTTTACAAATACACCAAAACAAAGTGGTTCTTAGGACCAACCCCAAAGTTTTAACTAAAGTCATTTCTGCCTTTCATATCAACCAATCTGTTGAGTTGCCTGTGTTCTTCCCTCAACCAGATTCAGTGGCAGAACGTGCTCTTCACACATTAGATGTAAAAAGAGCATTACTATACTACATTGAAAGAACAAAACCTTTCCGGAAAACAAAGCAACTTTTTGTTGCTTTTGCTCTACCACATAAAGGCAATCCAATTTCAAAATCGGGTATTGCAAGGTGGATAGTTAAGTGCATTCAAATATGCTACATTAAAGCTAAACGCACATTAACAATTCCCCCTAGAGCACATTCCACTCGCAAACTAGGAGCCTCTATGAAATTTTTAGGAAATATACCCATAGATGACAACTGTAAAGCTGCAACATAGTCTACACCATACACCTTTACAAAACACTATTGCATAGATGTGTTAGCTAGACAACAAGCTCGTGTGGGCCAGGCAGTTTTACGTACACTATTTCAGACAGCTGCAACAGCTACAGGTTAGCCACCGTTTTGGGAGATAACTGCTATATAGTCTATGTATAGCATGTGAGCTACAGCTCACATGCCTCGAACGGGAAATGCTACTTACCACAGTATGCATCTGTTTTTGACATGTACAGCTGTAGAATCTCATGCGCCCGCCTCCCCGGGAACCTATACCTGTTGCAGTACTATCTTACTTAGATACAATATACATGAATATCTCTCTTTACTACTCTTACTAACTCCATCACCCTCTGCGGCAAAACAATCTAAGGATGGAGTCAATGCCCATGCGCACTATCACCGAAAGGAGGAGTCACCTACCTCGAGACTGGAAAGACTTCTTCAAACAAAAACAAAGTTCAAACATCTGAAAGAGACACGTTAGTGACAGATTCCTTACCTTAGAATATCCCCAGGCGTCAGGCTGGATCTGGAAAGTTTTTGTGTAGCAGTACCCTTGCGCGTCGGTAGGCGGCGTCGTGCGGCTCCGCGTCCGTCGTCGGCGTCGTGATCGCCGGGATGACGTCGCGGGCAGTACTTAGGCGCCGCCCTTGCGCGCTGACGTCAGTTCTTCTTTTTCCGCGCCAGCAAGCGCAGATCCGGGAAGAGCAGTGCCCTAGTCATTTTTTGACTAACTTTTTTGGTGAATTTTTTCACTGTTTCTTCAAATCGACTCCAAGGTGTCGTAGGGATGCCCGGCTTTAAACGTTGCGGCGCCTGTGCTCGGATGATGTCCATCACAGACCCGCATCGGGAGTGTCTCTTCTGCCTCGGCCGAGGCCACGACACGGAGTCGTGTTCCGACTGCCGGGCCCTCAACCCGAAAGCTTTGCGAGAGCGGTCTCGAAAGCTCCTCGAGGCCCGGCAGTCGGCTCCGCGCCACACCAAGCCCCGGTCGCGTGAGAGGTCGAGGGGTCGGTCGCGGAGTCCTCACCGGTCTTCGGGATCCAAGTCTTCGTCGTCCGGTAAGTCTAAGCACAAAAAGTCCAAAAGCATCGTCGCTCTAGGACTTCGCCTCGCCGGTCTCGCGACTCGACTGAGGCCCCTCCCGGCACCGTCCCCGCGGCCCCGGACATGCCTGTGGAGTCGCCCCCGCAATACCAGTCCTTCCCGGGTTCGGGGGCGGATCCGGCCCAAATACAGGAATTCCTGTCGGCCATGGCCCGCCTCTTCGGGCCTCAAGGTCCCTCCGGTGCGCCTTCGGGCCCCGCGGGCCCTAATGGGGTTGCCCCGGCGTCGCCGACGGCTCCGGCCCCGGCGTCGCCCATGCCTCCAGCCTCGATCCCAGCTCCGGCTCCGGCCTCGATCCCGGCTCCGCAACCCCCATCGACGCCGGTCGACCTGACCACGCCGACGCCGATGTCTCCGGTGCCGTTCTCGACGCCGCCTGGGGCTCCGGGCGGCGTTGTCCCCCAGTTCCTTCCGGCTCCGGACATGGAACCGGACCGACGTCGCTCGACGCCGGTTCCGGCGCCGATGAGACCTTGGGTCCCAAATGTCCCTCCTCCTTCTTATTTTGAACCGGAGGAGGACCAGGAGGACTGGGAGGGGTCTGAAGACCCTCTGGCACAACAGTGTCAGTATGATGAGGACTGGGCAGAGGAACTAGGGGATGCCAGTGGTCTAGATACTTCCCCTGACACTGGCATGCTGTCTCCTCCCGTGGCTACGGAGGAGGGAGCCAATTTTGCAACGGTGTTGCGTAGGGCGGCTGGAGCCTTACATCTCCAACTCCCTACTGTGGCGGTCAAGACTAATCTCTTGACAGAGGTGCTTCAGCCGGCAGCCTCCTCTACGGAGACTGTGCTGCCGTTTAACGATGCCCTCACTGACTTTCTTTTGGGCGCCTGGTCCAAGCCCAACACAGGGGCTCCTGTGGATAGGAACGTGTCCCGACGCCATCGCCCAGCTCCGGGCGACCCCCTATTTCTCTCTGTCCACCCCACTCCTGAGAGCTTGGTTGTCCAAGCCTCCGCTTCCCAAACCGCCTTCCCTACCGCCCCTCCGGATAGGGAATCCAAACGCCTGGATCAATTTGGGAAGAAGGGTTTTTCTTCCTCCAGTGCTGGCTTGCGGTCCATCAACACCGCTTGTCTTTTGGGCCGATATACCCACTCCTTGTGGGATTCGGTGGCGACTGTTTTGCCCCAGTGTTCTGAGGAGGTCCAGACACTGCTTTCCCGCGCCATTGCGGAAGGAAGGGATGCGGCCAAATACACAATACGATGTGGCCTTGATACCGCCGACTCGCTGGGCAGGTCTATTGCAACGACGGTGGCGCTGCGTCGCCACGCCTGGCTGAGAACCACTGGTTTTTCAGGGGATGTCCAGAATACTCTCATGGACATGCCCTTTGATGGAGTCGGTCTTTTTGGGTCCAAAGCAGACCATGCGTTGGAGCACTTTAAGGACTCAAGGGCTACTGCCAAGTCCCTGGGCCTTTCTGCTACAAGCCCTCCGCTAACTTCTGCTTTTCCCCCCTATCGTGGCCACGGAAGGGGCGCCCAGTCACGTCAGCAGCCCAGCCACCGGCCCGCGCAGCAGGCGTCTTCGCGTGGCCGAGGACGTGGATACCGCCGTGGCGGTTCGGGCAACCAGCGTGCGGGTCAGGCCACCATCTCCAACCCGTCCGCGGCCTCCAAGCCCTCCTAGTCCCTCTTTTCAGGTGCACAGCATGCCAGTAGGGGGCAGGGTCCGCCTTCACCACTGGCGACCCATCACCTCGGACAGGTGGGTCTTGGACATTGTCCGAAGGGGCTACTCCCTCCCCTTCGAGACCACCCCCCCCAGCCATGCCACCTCAATTCCACCGCATGTCAGGGGATCACTTGGTACTTATGCAGAAGGAAGTCACGGCCCTCTTGGCCAAGAGGGCCATCGAGCATGTTCCGACCCCAGAAGTAGGACGTGGTTGCTACTCCCACTACTTCCTGGTGCCCAAAAGGACAAGGAGGACATGCGTCCTATCTTGGACCTCCGGAACGTCAATCGCTTCCTCCGGAAGGAGAAGTTCAAGATGCTCACCCTAGCTCAGGTCTTGACTGCCCTCGACCCTGGAGACTGGTTGGTAGCGTTGGACTTGATGGACGCTTATTTCCACATCCCCGTCCTGCCGGCCCACCGGCGTTACCTACGGTTCACGGTAGGCCTCGAGCATTTTCAGTTCACCGTGCTCCCCTTTGGCCTTACCAGTGCCCCTCGGGTGTTCACGAAAGTGATGGCGGTGGTCACAGCTCATCTGCGCCGGGCAGGGGTTTCAGTCTTCCCCTACCTCGACGACTGGCTGCTGAAGGCGGGCTCGTCCCAGGCAGTCGTCTCCCACCTCCAGACTACGGCCGAACTCCTGCACTCGCTGGGGTTCTCCATCAATGTGCCGAAGTCGCATCTGATTCCTTCTCCACAGCTCCTTTTCATCGGAGCAGTTCTGGACACAACGCAGTTTCGGGCCTATCCTCCCGAACGGCGAGTCCGGGATATTCAGGCTATGATTCCGATCTTTCAGCCTTTATCCTGGGTTTCGATACGGATGACCCTGAGGCTGCTGGGCCTCATGGCCTCCTGCATCCTGCTGGTCAATCATGCCAGATGGCATATGCGGGCTCTGCAGTGGGACCTGAAGTTCCAGTGGGCGCAGCACCAGGGCAACCTGTCCGATCACGTCCAGATCTCGGAGGGGACTGCAAAACAGTTGCAGTGGTGGCTCTCGAACCGGCAATGGGTCATGGGCAGATCCCTCTCCCTTCCCCAGCCAGAGCACACAGTTGTGACGGACGCGTCCCTTCTGGGATGGGGCGGTCACATGGGAGAGGCGGAGATCAGAGGCCTCCGGCGGAGTCCCGGCTCCATATCAACCTTCTGGAGCTCCGGGCGATCCGACTTGCACTCAAGGCATTCCTTCCCTCTGTCAAAGGGAAGGTAGTGCAGGTGTTCACAGACAACACCACCGCCATGTGGTACTGCAACAAACAGGGCGGGGTGGGGTCGTGGACCCTCTGTCAGGAGGCTCTGCGCCTCTGGACATGGCTGGAACATCAGGGCATGTTCCTGATGGTTCAACACCTGGCAGGTTCCCTGAACGCCAGGGCGGACGAACTCAGCCGCAGGTGCATGATGGATCACGAATGGCGTCTTCACTCGGAAGTGGCGCAAGGACTCTTTCTACAATGGGGAGAGCCTTGGTTAGATCTATTCGCCACCGAAGAGAATGCGCAATGTCATCAGTTCTGCGCGTTGGAATTTCCAAGGCGGCACTCGCTCGGCGACGCTTTTTGTCGCGAGTGGAGTTGCGGTCTGTTGTACGCCTTTCCGCCTATACCACTTCTACCCAGAGTGTTGAAGAAGATTCGGCACGACCGGGCCCAAGTCATTCTTGTGGCTCCGGACTGGGCTCGAAGAGTTTGGTATCCCGAGCTACTCAGTATGAGCGTAGATCCCCCGATCCGTCTGCCTCTTCGGGAGGATCTTCTGTCGCAGCAGCAGGGGACGGTCCTCCACCCGAACCTGTCCAGTCTACACCTGCTTGCGTGGAGATTGAGCGGCGGCAGTTGATTCCTTTCGACTTGCCTCCCGAAGTTTGTGATGTGATTCTGGCAGCCAGGCGTCCCTCCACTAAGGTGGTATACGCCTGCAGGTGGAACAAATTTGTGGCATGGTGCACAGC
The DNA here is from genome assembly GCA_963921515.1 of Calotriton arnoldi. Classification (NCBI taxonomy): domain Eukaryota; kingdom Metazoa; phylum Chordata; class Amphibia; order Caudata; family Salamandridae; genus Calotriton; species Calotriton arnoldi. The sequence continues at coordinate 6,051,916 of CAWUFW010000098.1, forward strand.
AAAGGCTGTGGATCCCCTTTCTGCCCCTCTCTCTGAGGTCCTTCTGTTCCTTCTTTCTCTGGCCCAACAGGGTTCTGCCCTGGGTACCATCAAGGGTTATCTTTGTGCTATCTCGGCCTTCCTCAGGCTCCCTGATCAGCCCTCCCTTTTCAAGTCCCCTGTTGTTAACAGGTTCTTAAAAGGCATTACACACCTCTTCCCTCCTGTTCCGTTTGTGATGCCTCAGTGGGACTTGAACTTGGTTCTTACCTTTTAATGTGCGCTCCCTTTGAGCCTCTACATAACTGTCCTCTTCGTCTTCTCTCTCTGAAGACAGCCTTTCTGGTGGCCATCACCTCCGCTCGGCGGGTGAGTGAGCTCCAGGCTCTATCTTGCAAACCTCCCTTTCTGTCTGTTCATCCAGACAAGGTTGTTCTTCGGACGCGTCCGTCCTTCTTGCCAAAGGTAGTTACTGCCTTCCACATTGGGCAGCCCATCACTTTGCCTACCTTCTTTCTGCCTCCGCATCCTTCCAGAGAGGAAGAGAGGCTCCACCGTCTGGACCCAAAACGTGCGCTCTCCTTCTATATCGACCGCACAAAACACTTCCGGGTGGATGACCAGCTCTTTGTTGGCTGCGTGGGCGCCAAAAAGGTCGGGCGGTGCACAAACGGACCATCTCCCGCTGGGTTACCTTGTGCATCAAGACCTGCTATTCTTTGGCTAAGAAGGAGCCTCCTGTTGGGCTGCGTGCCCATTCCACCAGGGCAACGGCTGCTACCACGGCCTTGGGCCGCGGTGTTCCGCTGCCGGTTATCTGTCAGGCAGCTACGTGGGCCTCGCTGCACACGTTTACAAAACATTACTGCCTTGACAGTCAGGTCCGGAGGGACGGCTTCTTTGGCCGTTCTGTCCTCCAGGACTTCCTTGTCTGATCTTTGTTCGCAGACCCACCACCGGGGTTGGTATTGCTGGGGTATCTATTCTAAGGTAAGGAATCTGTCACTAACGTGTCTCTTTCAGATGCACAAGTTACTAACTTGTGTAACGATATATCTGTAAGAGACAGTAGTTAGTGACAGATTCCTACCACCCCACCCATCCTCCCGTTCTGCGAACTGATTTCTAGGGTTAAGGACATCCCTTTCAGGGCCCTAGTATTTTTCAGACACCTATGTCAGCTTCTTGCATGGCTCTGCGTTCCTGGCGCGGAAAGTCGTGTACAGAACTGACGTCAGCGCGCAGGGGCGGCGCCTAAGTACTGCCCGCGACGTCATCCCGGCGCCGACGGACGCGGAGCCGCACGACGCCGCCTACCGACGCGCAAGGGTACTGCTACGCAAAAACTTTCCGGATCCAGCCTGACGCCTGGGGATATTCTAAGGTAAGGAATCTGTCACTAACTACTGTCTCTTACAGATATATCGTTACACAAGTTAGTAACTTGTGCATCCGGACCCAACACTAGATGGCGATCTATGCATTAGCATGAGATTCTACAGCTCTACTTGCCAAGAACAGATGTATACTGTGGTAAGTAGCATTTTCCATTTGTTGCATGTGTGGCTGATGTTGAATCGAGATTTGTAAAGCGAGCAGCTTCTCCTGAGAGTGTGCACATGCTCTGCATACTTCTGTCATCTAGTGTTGGGCTCGGACGTTGCAATATTTTTTGTTAAAAGCTTTATATTGAGTCACCGAATTCAGAGTAACTCCTCCCTTAGTAGGCAATGTGCATAGGCTCCAACTCCATTGTTAGATTTGGTTTTCTCCGCCATCAAGTGTGTATCAATGGGACTCCCAGGCTCTCGCGGTTCAACCTTGCACTTCCACCCTAGAGAGACTTTTTGATGCCTGCAGCCTTTTTTCTTCCATGTTTTTCACTCTATGCTGACACACTGTGGAGACCTCGTAACACCAGGTCCCCCATGCCCTTTGAGGGCCCTCATTGTCTTCGTTCTTAAACCTCAGAATGTTGAGTCGTAGATGGTGATTGAACAGACTCTCTTCATGAAATAAACTCAATGGCACGCCAAGGCTCTTTAGGCGGACCACCATGTAGTCTGTAATATTTGCCTCCCCAGACCACAATGATGTAAAGTGCGTGTTGTAGCTCGTCTTCTGTGTTTAAAAAAAAAAAAAAACGTTGGCTACTGAAAGGGGCAGGTGCTGGTCTCATCAGGATGCAGCAACAGCCATCGGAAGAGCACTGAAAATCTTAGTAGATCCAGACCCACTTTATGCCAATGAGGAAGATGTTAAGTCTTTAGGCATCCCACCTCTGCATTCCAGCCCGTAAGTCCACTTCAGCGGCTCCAATGACATGGAGGACATCAAAGAGAGTGTTGTCCTACACTGGTGCCTGCCCTTGCATTAAATCGACCTCTAGAGCTTTGAGTATGTCCGAAGTCCAAACTCTCCATAAGCCCCACAGGAGGCCGCACACAGACTGAGCACCACTTTTGAGTCTGGTATCCAGCCCTGTGCCCCAAAAAATCTTTCCAAACTACCTATAGATCGTCCACCACCTTCGGGGTCCAGTTGGCACTGAGGAAAGGCATTAAAGCCAAAACCAGATGCGTTAAGGGGCATCAACCCTCATCTGCCTCCCATCCCCAAGAGGCCTTCTGGCGCTGTAAAGCCCAGATTGCATTTAAAGCCTGAGGCACGGTGTTAACCCTTTACTCCTTCCACAAGGTAGACTTGGCCCTACAGCCCCTTTCTTCACTGGGTCCAAAGTCTAGGAAAGGCCAATCCTGGTGAAGCTCCAGAGGAATTGAGTGTTAGGCAGAAGTGGATGTTTATCCACCCTCGGACAAGGAAGAACTCCGCCAAGGCGCCTCTACTGAAAACTGTGGAGCCTTTGCCACGGAAGCAAGTGTTCTAGGATGAACCTATGCCAGACACTTCTTCAGATCCAAAGGGAGATGGGAGCACACTGATTCACCTCCCAGCACAGTTCACCCCTTAGCATTATGGTAAATGCAGTCACTTTAAATGCTTACTTGTATTTTTGCTGAAGTGTTTGACCAAAGTTGGTGCAGGTTAGTGCTGTGAGTCTCTAGACACGTGTTTCTGGATATTATCCTTCATCAGTAGAGATAAAAACTAAATTCATCTGGGGTTGTTGAGCAGGCTGCCACAGTCCTTTCAGGTCTCAGTACCTCTATCTGGTACACAGGTGCATCTCCAAAAGCTTGTCAGCTCAGTGGCTCAAGGGAGCCTTTTCAAACAGAAGGGGGATGGAAGCACACTGCTTCACCTCCCAGCACAGTTCACCCCTTAGCATTATGGTAAATGCAGTCACTTGAAATGCTTACTTGTATTTCTGCTGAAGATCCATCACCACTGCTTAAGAGGCTAAGGGACATGGCTACCAGCCCTCCTTGCATTCCACTGCCACCTCCCCCACCTCCATCACCACCCCCTCAACCTTCAACTCAACAATATTTTCCCCAAAAGTCCCCAATCTTGCTCATACACTGGCATCTTACACCTCACCCGATGACTGAAATGCCCTTCGCCCCACCCTTCAGAGGACCTGTTGGATGACTCTTATTGATCCACCAGAGGATCTAGACTTGGGTAACATCATAGTCCCAATCTCTTTGGACTGCAATTTAATGAAATGCTGGAAATTCTTTTATAAAAAACACTGAGCATGCCACCCAGTCAGACATCGGAGCAAGGGAGTTTACGAAGTATACTTCCTCATTCCTAAAAAGAACTGCTGTCTCAGCAGGCTAGAGTTAGCAAAACCGTTTTGAGAACATTATTTCAGACATCTGCATCCTCCATTGGCTGACCACCTCTGTTGGGGAGTACTGTTTAAAGCCTCTGCAGAGCATGTGTATGTACAGCCACACATGCAACGAACGGAAAATGTTGCACTCTAAGCATCTGTTTGTAGCATGTAGTTTCACATGTGCCTACCCGCCTCCCTGCTTGAATAAGCCTCCATAACGGACCTTCATAAATTTGGACACTACATCTAGTGTGAGTCTAATATGGTTTCTTTCTCACGCACTCTTGTGATCTTTGGCGTTCGAGTAGTCACCATCACCGCATGTTCATTTATGGATTTATGAGCACTGCTGCTAATTCTGATCTGATTATACAACATATTTGATATAAAAATATTGATTATTGAAACAAGCAGTTACCCTTCTGCTCTCTAATTCATTGACCTGTATATACAATGTATACCATAAAGCAGTGTTCGAGGCATATGAGCTGCAGATCACACACTATGCATAGATCGCCATCTGGTGTTGGGCCCGGATGTTTGCACTTTGTTGTGTTGTTGTATTGGAATAAGTCTTTGGAAGTTACGAGATAGGTGACTCCTCCTCTGTACAATAGTGTGCATGGGCATCGACTCCATCTTCAGATTGTTTTTTTCCGCCATCGGGCTCGGATGTGTTCGTTGCGCTCCAGTTCGGTGTTGATACCGTTCTAACTTTCGACGTGCAATCCTTCACCCTTTCTTCGGTATTGTTTTCGATCGCGTTTCCCTTTTCGACGCTCATCTCTACAAACTCTAATTCTTCGATTCCGGTCGTCGACGCAGGCCTTCGGGCCTAGCTGCGCCATCAGGCCTTTTGGCTCCTGGAAAGGACTCCTTTCAAAAAGTGTCCTTAATGTGGATCCAAGTTTCCCCACGCCGATCTTCACAAGGTGTGTAACCTCTGCCTTTCGCCCGAGCACGAGGCCAAAGACTGTCCAGCTTGTGCCTCTTTCCGCTCCAAGAAAACAATACGGGATCGCCTAGCTCGAAGAAGCATGGCTCGATCATCGACATCGATACCGGACGATATCTTCCAAGAAAGCATCAATGTACCGGAGCAGGAACAACTCGAAGAGGGCATCATCAGCGCCTCCGAAGCAGATGATTCCGACGTCGAAGACATCACTCCTGGGCAACGGGTCGTAAGTACTGACGTCGACACCCCCCCCCCCCCCCCCTCTATATCCCCATATCCCCATCCATTCCTACAAAGGCTTCGGTAACACCTTCGGGCCTAGGTGCACACCGGGACAAAACTTCCCACGCCCCGCCTTCCGGCTCGGCAAAGAAGTCAACATATAAGCCTTCAGGCCGCTCGAGTCAGCCTACCCTCGGTACCAGAACCCCATCCCCGGCACCGAGACCAAAAGACAAACCACTGTCTTCGCCCGCCCCGAGGCCTGGTTCCACATCGGCGCATTCGGCACCGAAACCCACTGGCACTGAACGTTCGGATCCGAAAAAACCATTGGAACCAAACAAACAACCGGTTCCGAAAACCGCTGGCACTCAACCTTCGGAGCCGAAAAAATTATCGGAACCGGTTCCAAAGACCCCAACGGAACCGAGGAAAACTCCCGTTTCCAAACCTAAGGAGCATAAAACAACTCCAAAACTGGTGCCACACAAACCCTCGGACCCGAAAAAATCGGCACCGAAACAACACTCCAGAGGAGGAGCTTTTCCAACCTGATCCAACCCCAAAAACTCTGGAAATAGACCCAAATACAGGTCGACTTACAGTTAGTCCTTCCAGGAAAAGGAAATTGGACAAACCTGGACCAGCTCCTCTCCCTCTAAAGAAGAGACATTGCCACTTCTCCTTTGAGAATTCCTTCTCCACCTCCTCCTCCACACCACATCTCTCCTATTCTATCTCCAATACCCTCACACTCTCCTCCACCTCAGCATGATGAGGACCCTTCTGAGTAAGAAGGCGATGATCAACCTTTAGGAGAACCTAGTCATCCTAATATCCCAAATGACCCATGGGACAATTATGGCACACCAGATGTTCCTGATACACCACAAGATGATATCTACCCATCTAGACCATCCCCTCCAGAGGACGCTATAGGGTTCACTCAGCTCATACACAGAGCTGCGGAATACCACGGTGTAGATTAACACACAGACCCTATAGAAGAAGACTTCCTTATGGACACTTTTGCACCATCTCAAAGGTCCACTTCTATTCTCCCAATGTTGAAAGGGGTAATCAAACACGCTCCTGAAGTATTTAAAGATCCTGTAAGGGCTAGAGTCATTAACCCCAGGGTAGAAAAGAAATACAAGTCTGCCCTAGCTGACCCTGTTTACATTAAAGGACAACTTCCCTTAGATTCCTTGGTAGTTTCCAAAGCCAGGAAAAGGGCTAACTCTCAAACCTCAGGCGATGCTCCACCTCCTGATAAGGAGTCAAAACTGTTGGACGCATCTGGTAAAAAAACAGCGTCCCAAGCAGCCAACATATGGATAATTGCCAACACACGGGCTTTGCTGGCTAGGTACGATAGGGCACACTATGACGAACTAGAGACCCTACTACAACACCTTCCAGATCAATATAAAACAAGGGCCAATGATCTCATCCAGGAAGGCAAAATTATAACCAATACCTCCATTCGATGTGCTCTGGATGCTGCAGACACAGCCTCACGAGCTATTAATACCAGTGTCCTTTTGCGTAGACCTGCATGGCTCCGTATTTCAGGGTTCAAACCCGAGGTTCAAACTGCCATACTAAACCTGCCGGTTGACCAGGAACATTTATTTGGACCTAGTGTGGATTCATCTTTAGAAAAGATGAAAAAAGATACTGATACGGCCAAATCAATGGGAGCTTTGCAATCGCAAACTCCCAGAAGTTCCTTTCGTCGCTCCTCTTATAGGGGCGCCTCTAGAGGTTTTACCACTGATAACTCCTCCACATCCTATAAAAGTCCCACCCAGACCTCATCTACCAGAGGTTATTACAGAGGAGGCTACAGGGGCAATAACAACTAGGGTAGAGGCAAGACCATCAATACTCGTACTGCCTCCACCTCCAAACAATGACTTCCTTCCACTCCCCCCAGACCATTACACTCCGGTCGGGGGAAGATTGCTACTTTTCCTACCTGTCTCGAACACCATTACCACGGACAGGTGGGTGAGACAAATTATCCAATCCGGTTATTGCCTGGAACTCACTTCAACTCCCCCAAACATACCACCCAAACAGCGTCCAATGTCCACAGAGCATTTAACGCTTCTCAAACAAGAGGTACTTTCCCTCCTACAAAAACATGCAATAGAACCAGTTCCCCTGCATCAGCAAAACACAGGGGTCTACTCACTGTATTTCCTCATTCCAAAGAAGGACGGAACCCTCGGGCCCATCCTGGACCTCAGACCATTAAACCTCTACATACAATCAGACCATTTTCATATGGTCACACTTCAACAAGTCCTTCCTCTACTCAAACAAGGCGATTTCCTTGCCACCTTGGATCTCAAGGACGCCTACTTCCACATTCTCATTCACCCTGCTCACAAAAAATATCTTCGATTTGTAGTGGACGGTCAACATTATCAGTTCAAGGTTCTCCCATTCGGAGTCACCACAGCACATAGAGTCTTCACAAAATGTCTGGCAGTGGTAGCAGCCCACTTAAGAAGACAACAAATTCACGTCTTCCCATACTTGGACGACTGGCTCATCAAAGCCAGGTCGCATACCCAGTGTGTAAATCACACACACACCACAATCCAACTACTTCACGACTTGGGGTTTACAATAAACCTCACAAAGTCTCACCTCCAACCGTCCCACATCCAACAATATCTAGGTGCCACAATAGACACCTCAAAAGGCCTTGCATACCCCAATCCAGCCAGGATAGCGAGAATGCAAGCCCTTATAACAAAATTCCAGCCGCAACACTCACTTCCAGCTCGAGTGTTTATGCAACTAATCGGGATAATGGCCTCTTGCATATTCATAGTACCGCATGCAAGACTCCAAATGCGCCCCTTACAGGAATGCTTGGCACGTCAGTGGAACCAAGCTCTAGGTCAGCTAACAGATCTGGTGTTGGTAGACGGCCGCACACATCGCTCTTTGCAGTGGTGGAACACCCAAAACCTTTCCAAAGTGCGACCGTTCCTAGAGCCAGTTCCACAGATTGTGCTAACAGCAGACGCATCGCTCACCGGATGGGGGGCTCATCTACTACATCACACCATACAGGGCGCATGGACACCTCAGCAAAAGCTACTCCACATCAATCATTTGGAGTTACTAGCAATCTTTCTGGCATTAAAATCATTCCAGAAATAGATATCAGGCAAAGCTGTCTTAGTCCGGACATCACAGCAATGTATTATTTACAAAAACAGGAGGGGACGCACTCTCTGCAGCTCTCTCAACTAGCTCGGAGCATATGGAGGTGGGCTATTCCTCAAAACCTAGTCCTTTTAGCCCAACATCTTCCAGGAATTCAGAATCAGATGGCAGATCTGTTAAGTCGTCAAACACAACAAATTCACGAGTGGGAACTTCACCCACAAGTTCTTCAACCATTTTTCCAAATGTGGGGGCATCCAGAGATAGATCTCTTCGCCACACATTACAACACAAAATGCCCAAGCTTCGCCGCCAGATATCCACCCCATTGTCCAAAGGCAATGCGATATGGATGAATTGGTCAGGCAGATTTGCGTACGCTTTTCCGCCTCTCCCACTCATTCCATTAGTGGTGCGCAAGCTGCAACAACAGTCACTAACACTGATTCTAGTTGCTCCAACATGGGCCAGACAACCATGGTACACAACATTGCTGGAACTATCCGTAGTCCCGCACCAAAAACTACACCTCTCCCCACAACTCTTAACACAGAACCGTGGAGAGATCGGACATCAAGATCCAGCACAGCTCAATCTAGCGATCTGGCTCCTGAAGTCCTAGAATTTGGTTACCTCAATCTTCCACCTGATTGTATGAATGTTATCAGAGAAGCTAGGCGCCCCACCACTAGAGCCTGCTATGCAGCCAAGTCGAAAAGATTTGTTATATACTGTACCAATAACACAATCAATCCTCTAGATGCGTCCATTCAACACATCATATGTTACCTGCTGCATCTTCAAAGATGTAATCTAGCATACACATCGATTAAATTGCATCTCGCTGCCATAGCAGCTTACCTACAAAATAGACAACATTTGTCATTGTTCAGGGTACCAGCCATTAAAGCATTTATGGAAGGCCTCAAAAGAATAATTCCTCCTCCCAGGGTTACCACCCTCTCCAGTGTGGAATCTAAACATCGTCCTCACTAGACTAATGGGCCCTCCATTCGAACCTCTACATAACTGTGAGCTCCAATTTCTTACATGGAAAGTTGCTTTCCTTGTGGCCATCACATCTGAGTCAGTGAGTTACAGGCACTAACTATTCAAGAACCATTTTTACAACTCCATTATAACAAAGTGGTTCTCAGGACAAATCCCAAATTCCTTCCTAAAGTTATTCTCCCTTCCATCTCAACCAATCTGTTGAGTTGCCAGTGTTCTTCTCGCAACCACAAACAGTAGCAGAAAGAGCTCTTCATACACTAGACGTGAAAAGAGCACTCCTTTACTACATTGACTGAACAAAACCTTTTCGCAAAACAAATTTTTGTATCCTTCTCACCACCACATAAAGGCAATCCTATATCAAAGTCTGGGATTGCAAGGTGGATTGTCAAATGTATACAAATTTGCTACCACAAAGCAAAACGTACACTATCTATTCCCCTAAAGCCCACTCTACCCGCAAAATAGGGGATTCCATGGCATTTTTAGGGAACATTCCCTTAGATGACATCTGCAAAGCAGCTACATGGTCTACACCGCACACATTCACAAAACACTATTGTGTAGATGTGCAGGCAAAACAAGCTAATGTGGGCCAGGCTGTACTCAAAACACTATATCTGAAAGAGACATGTTAGTGACAGATTCCTTACCTTAGAATATCCCCAGGCGTCAGGCTGGATCCGGAAAGTTTTGCGTAGCAGTACCCTTGCGCGTCGGTAGGCGGCGTCGTGAGGCTCCGCGTCCGGCGTCGAGATCGCCGGGATGACGACGCGGCCAGTACTTAGACGCCGCCCATGCGCGCTGTCAGTTCTTTTTTTTTTCCGCGCCAGTAAGCGCAGATCCCGAGAGAGCAGTGCCCCAGTCATTTTTTGACTGAACTTTTTGTGATTTTTTGTCACTGTTTTTCTCGAGTTGTTCGACTCCAAAGGTGTCAGTAGGGATGCCCGGCTTCAAGCCATGCGACGCCTGTGGTGGGATGATGTCGATCACGGACCCGCATCGAGACTCTCTACTGCCTCGGGCGCGACCACGACTCCAAGTCGTGCCCTGACTGTCGGGCCTTGCATCCGAAGGCTTTGCGAGAGCGGTCTCGAAAGCTCCTCGAGGTCCGGCAGTCGGCTCTGCGCCAATCCAAGCCCCGGTCACGAGAGAGGTCGAGGGGCTGGTCGCGGAGTCCTCATCGTTCTTTGGGGTCAAAGTCTTCGCACTCCTCCGGTAAGTCGAAGCACAAAAAGTCGAAGAAGCGTCATCGCTCGACGACTTCCCCTCGCCGGTCGTGCGACTCGGCTGAGGGTCCCGTCGGCACCGTCCCCGCGGCTCCGGGAGTGCCTGTGGAGCCGCCGCCGCTGCATTACCTGCCCTTCCCGGGTTCGGCGGCGACTCCGGCCGAAATACAGGAGTTCCTGTCAGCCATGGCCCGCCTCTTCGGGCCTCAAGGTCCCCCCGGTGCGCCTTCGGGCCCCGCGGGCCCTAGTGGGGTTCCTACGGCGCTGCCAGCGACACCAGCCCCGGCGCCGCCAGCGACACCAGCCCCGGCCTCTGCTCCGGTGCTGCCACAACCCCTGTCGACGCCCGTTGACCTGACGACACCACCGGCGTCTATTTCACCGGTGCCGTTCACGACGCCGCCTGGGCCTCCAGGCGACGTCGTCCCCAGGTTCTCTCCGGATCCGGACTCTGCGCCGGACCGACGTCGATCGACGCCGCCTCCGTCGATCGACGCCGCCTCCGTCGCCGCCGAGACCTTGGGTCCCACATGTCCCTCCTCCTTACATTGACCCTGATTTGGAGGACGAAGAGAACTGGGAGGGGTCTGAGGACCCTCTCACTGCCCAATGTGAGTATGATCAGGACTGGGCTGAGGAACTTGGGGATGCCAGTGGTCTGGCCACCTCTCCTGACATTGGCATGCTGTCTCCTCCTTCCGTGGCAACGGAGGAGGGAGCAAACTTTGCTACTGTGTTGCGTAGGGCAGCTGAGGTCCTACACCTCCAGTTACCTACAGTGGCTGTCAGGACTAACATCCTGACGGAAGTGCTTCAGCCGGCGGCTACCTCCGCGGAGCCACTGCTGCCGTTCAACGAGGCACTTTCGGATGTTCTTTTGGGCACCTGGTCCAAGCCCACCACAGGGGCTCCTGTGGATAGGAACGTAGCCAGACGCCATCGCCCTGCTCTGGGCGACCCCCTGTTCCTTTCCCAACACCCCACCCCTGTGAGCTTGGTTGTCCAAGCCTCTGCCTCTCAAAGCGCCTTCCCTACCGCTCCCCCGGATAGGGAATCCAAAAAACTGGACCAATTTGGGAAGAAGGTTTTTCTTCCACCAGTGCTGGCTTGAGGTCTGTCAACACCACTTGCCTTTTGGGCCGATATACCCACTCCTTGTGGGATTCGGTGGCGCAGGTCCTGCCCTAGTGTCCTGAGGAGGCCCAGGCACTGCTTTCCCGCGCCATTGCGGAAGGAAGAGATGCGGCGAAATATACCATCCGGTGTGGCCTAGATACCGCCGACTCGCTAGGCAGATCGCTTGCGACGACAGTGGCGTTGCGCCGTCACGCCTGGCTGAGGACCACTGGTTTCTCGGGCGATGTCCAAAACACACTTATGGACATGCCCTTTGATGGTGTCGGCCTTTTCGGCAACAAAGCAGACCACGCGCTGGAGCGCTTTAAGGACTCGCGGGCTACAAACAAGTCCCTGGGCCTTTCTGCTGTGCGCCCTCCGCAACAGTCTGCTTTTCGCCCCTTTCGTGGCCACGGAAGGGGCGCCCAGTCACGTCCGCTGCCCAGCCACCGGCCCGCGCAGCAAGCGTCTTCGCGTGGCCGAGGACGTGGCTCCCGCCGAGGCGGGTCGGGTAACCAGCGTGCGGGTCAGGCCACCACCTCCGCCCCGTCCGCGGCCTCCAAGCCCTCCTAGTCCATCCTTTCAAGTCCACAGCACGCCAGTGGGGGGCAGGGTTCGCCATCACCTTCACCACTGGCGTGCCATCACATCGGACAAGTGGGTCTTGGACATTGTCCGAAGGGGCTACTCCCTCCCCTTCGAGACTACCCCCCCAGCCATGCCACCTCCATGCCACCGCATGTCGGGGGATCATTTGGTGCTTCTTCAAAAGGAAGTTGCGGCCCTCTTGGCCAAGGGGGCCATCGAGCGCGTTTCGACCCCAGAAGTAGGGCGTGGTTGTTACTCCCACTACTTTCTGGTGCCCAAAAAGGACAAGGACATGCGTCCTATCTTGGACCTCCAGAACGTCAATCGCTTCCTTCGGAAGGAGAAGTTCAAGATGCTCACCCTAGTTCAGGTCTTGACTGCCCTCGACCTGGAGACTGGATGGTAGCGTTGGACTTGCGGGACGCATATTTTCACGTCCCAGTCCTGCCAGCCCACCGGCGTTACCTGCGGTTCACGGTAGGCCTCGTGCATTTTCAGTTCACCGTGCTCCCCTTTGGCCTTACCAGCGCACTCGCTGGGGTTCTCCATCAACGTGCCGAAGTCGCACCTGATTCCTTCTCCACAGCTCCTTTTCATCGGAGCAGTTCTGGACACGGCCCAGTTTCGGGCCTATCCTCCCGAACGGCGAGTCCAGGATATTCAGGCTATGATTCCAATCTTTCGGCCTCTATCCTGGGTTTCGGTATGGATGACCCTGAGGCTGCTGGGCCTCATGGCCTCCTGCATCCTGCTGGTCAATCATGCCAGATGGCATATGCGGGCTCTGCAGTGGGACCTGAAGTTCCAGTGGGCGCAGCATCAGGGGAACCTGTCCGATTACGTCCAGATCTCGGAGGGGACTGCAAGACAGTTGCAGTGGTGGCTCTCGAACCGGCAATGGGTCATGGGCAGATCCCTCTCCCTTCCCCAGCCAGAGCACACAGTTGTGACGGACGCGCCCCTTCTGGGATGGGGCGTTCACATGGGAGAGGCAGAAATCAGAGGCCTCTGGTCTCCGGCGGAGTCCCGGCTCCATATCAACCTTCTGGAGCTCCGGGCGATCCGACTTGCACTCAAGGCATTCCTTACCTCTGTCAAAGGGAAGGTGGTGCAGGTGTTCACAGACAACACCACCGCCATGTGGTACTGCAACAAACAAGGCGGGGTGGGGTCGTGGACCCTATGTCAGGAGGCTCTGCGTCTCTGGACGTGGCTGGAACATCGGGCATTTTCCTGATGGTTCATCACCTGGCAGGTTCCCTGAACGCCAGGGCGGACGAACTCAGCCGCAGGTGCATGATGGATCACGAATGGCGTCTTCACTCGGAGGTGGCGCAAGGACTCTTTCTACAGTGGGGAGAGCCTTGGTTAAATCTGTTCGCCACCGAAGAGAACGCGCAATGTCATAATTTCTGCGTGTTGGATTTTCCAAGGCGGCACTCGCTCGGCGACGCTTTTCGTCGCGAGTCGAGTTGCGGTCTGTTGTACGCCTTTCCGCCTATACCACTTCTACCCAGAGTGTTGAAGAAGATTCGGCGCGACCGGGCCCAAGTCATTCTTGTGGCTCCGGACTGGGCTCGAAGAGTTTGGTATCCCGAGCTACTCAGTATGAGCGTCGATCCCCCGATCAGTCTGCCTCTTCGGGAGGATCTTCTGTCGCAGCAGCAGGGGACGGTCCTCCACCCAAACCTCTCCAGCCTCCACCTCCTTGGGTGGAGATTGAGCGGCGGCAGTTGATTCCTTTCGACTTGCCTCCCGAAGTTTGTGATGTGATTCTGGCAGCCAGGCGTCCCTCCACTAAGGTGGTATATGCCTGCAGGTGGAACAAGTTTGTGGCATGGTGCACAGCAAAGGCTGTGAATCCCCTTTCTGCCCCTCTTTCTGAGGTTCTTCTGTTCCTTCTTTCTCTGGCCCAACAGGGTTCTGCCCTGGGTACCATCAAGGGCTATCTTTGTGCAATCTCGGCCTTCTTCAGGCTTCCTGATCCGCCCTCCCTTTTCAAGTCCCCTGTTGTTAACAGGTTTCTTAAAGGCATTACACACCTCTTCCCTCCTGTTCCGTTTGTGATGCCTTAGTGGGACTTAAACTTGGTTCTTACCTTTTTAATGTGCGCTCCCTTTGAGCCTCTACATAACGGTCCTCTTCGTCTTCTCACTCCGAAGACAGCCTTTCTGGTGGCCATCACCTCCGCTCGGCGGGTGTGTGAGCTCCAGGCTCTTTCGTGCAAACCCCCCCCTTTCTGTCTGTCCATCCAGACAAGGTTGTTCTTAGGACGCGTCCGTCCTTCTTGCCAAAGGTGGTTACTGCCTTCCACATTGGGCAGACCATCACTTTGCCCACCTTCTTTCCGCCTCCGCATCCTTCCAGAGAGGAAGAGAGGCTCCACCGTCTGGACCCAAAACGTGCGCTTTCCTTTTACCTCAACCGCACACAACAGTTCCGGGTGGAGGACCAGCTCTTTGTTGGCTACGTGGGCGCCAAAAAAGGTCGGGCGGTACACAAGAGGACCATGTCCCACTGGGTAATCTTGTGTATCAAAGCCTGCTATTCTTTGGCTAAGAAGGAGCCCCCTGTTGGGCTACGTGGCCATTCTACCAGGGCAACAGCTGCTACCACGGCTTTAGGCCGCGGTGTTCCGCTCCAGGATATATGTCAGGCAGCTACGTGGGCCTCGCTGCACACGTTTACCAAGCATTACTGCCTTGACAGCCATGTCCGGAGGGACGGCTTCTTTGGCCGCTCTGTCCTCCGGGACTTCCTTGTCTGAATCTGTTCGCAGACCCACCACCAGGGTTGGTATTGCTGGGGTATCTATTCTAAGGTAAGGAATCTGTCACTAACGTGTCTCTTTCAGATGCACAAGTTACTAACTTGTGTAACGATATATCTGTAAGAGACAGTAGTTAGTGACAGATTCCTACCGCCCACCCATCCTCCCGTTCTGCGAACTGATTTCTAGGGTTAAGGACATCCCTTTCAGGGCCGTAGTATTTTTTCAGACACCAATGTCAGCTTCTTGCATGGCTCTGCGTTCCTGGCGCGGAAAGTCGTGTACAGAACTGACGTCAGCGCGCATGGGCGGCGTCTAAGTACTGGCCGCGACGTCATCCCGGCGATCTCGACGCCGACGACGGACGCGGAGCCGCACGACGCCGCCTACCGACGCGCAATGGTACTGCTACGCAAAACTTTCCGGATCCAGCCTGACGCCTGGGGATATTCTAAGGTAAGGAATCTGTCACTAACTACTGTCTCTTACAGATATATCGTTACTCAAGTTAGTAACTTGTGCTTCAGACTACTGCAACAGATACTGGTGGTCGCCGCTAAAGGGAAGTACTGCTATGCAATCTATGCATAGTGTGTGATCTGCAGCTCATATGCCTCGAACGGAAAATGCTACTTACCAGTATGCATCTGTTCTTGGCATGTAGAGCTGCAGATCCACTACGCCCACCCACCTCCCGGCTACCTTTATCTGTTCCAGTATTATCTTAATTAGATACAACATACATGGACATCTTTCTGTTTCTCACAAAACTCCATCATTTCCCTTCTTGGCGAAAAAACAATCTGAAGATTGAGTCGATGCCCATGCGCACTATTGTCCAGAGGAGGAGTCACCTATCTCATGACTCCCAAAGACTTATTTCAATACAACAACAAAGTGCAAACATCCGGGCCCAACACCAGATGGCGATCTATGCATAGTGTGTGGATCTGCAGCTCTACATGCCAAGAACAGATGCATACTGGTAAGTAGCATTTTCCTTTCTTTTTTTTCTTATTATACCTTGTTGGAACACTGATTGAAATTACTATCTGACCCCTGTTCCTCAAGGCGTTTATAGGTCTGTTCTATTAGATCTAATGCATCGTAAAAATGGAGCATCGCTACTAGTTTTACTGAATGTAACATTTCTCGTATTAGTCGCTTAAATCAGGTTTGCTGCTTTGCATTTTTCTTTCTATAGTCTTCCCCACTGAAAGCAAGCAGTCATTAGTTTTCCTGCTTTTATTGAAAATGTTAAAGTGAAGTTCTTTTTAATGACTGCTGCCTCTTCAAACTGCATACTACCAATTGTGGACTGATCTCCAAAGCTGGCTATTCCACTGAATGAAAGCAAAAATTGGCACTTGCAGTGAAATTTCCAACTTTTGTCCTCCAAATTCGGCAGAAGTCAGGTAATGCAGTTGGGCAGATGATTAACTACATAAGAAGAAAGCTGTCAGGAATGTAGTCAAGTTTAAGTCTGACCTAGACACCGCTTTAGTTTCTCCAGCCTCATGCTTTCCAAAAGCGGATACAAATACTTGCAGCGGTATACATAGAAGGGCTTTTACTGGGTCCTCTTAATCAATTGGTCTGTTCAGCTGTCATTCGTATTTTGCTTTCTTTCATTTTAGCATACAGCATGGTGCAATGGTCAGCCCAAATCAACCATTGTCTGTTTGTTCTGACTGCAGTTTGGTTATTCACTTCTGCCAACTAGTCTATTCAGTGGCAGGGCTGGTGAGACCGTCTGTTTTAATGTCATATTTTAAAATGTATTTTGGCAATGAGTCATTACTTTTTTTTCTTCAAACATTGGCATGTCAATTGTTACTTTTTATTGCGTTTAAACTTTCAATGCCTATTCGCACAAATTAAATGGATAAAACGTCTCATGATTGCTAGTGCGGACATATTGACTTTGCCAATGCTTGTTTTTGCATATGTGGGGGTTTGTGGTAGGCTTTATGTGCACCTAAGCAATCTTTGAACCCCTTTGCAGTGATTTTACGTTTGCCATCCAAAATGTCTTCAATGATTTAGTTTGCACTTGTGTTTAGTAATAGTAGACAATGCTTTTTACGTCCAGTATGTGAATGGTATTCTAAGTTTAGTGTGTGGTGTTACGAGTTACAAACTATTTCAATGTACTTTGGGACTAACCAGCACTGTTTGGCATTACTGCTACTTAACAGACTGCTACATCTCTAGACTTTAAGGTGAAAGGATTTGTATGTTTGAAAGGAATGGTTAATTTTCGTTATTGCAATGCTCATTTGTCAATGGCTCCGTAGTGCTATTTTTCATACTATGTAGCGCATGAGGAAGCCATTGTGGGCTCTTAATGGTAACTGGGTTTCTAATTTTGTTTGCAGGTGTTAGAAATGCTGCAGAGGTTTAAAGACTCCACCATTAAACGCGAGCGAGAGGTGTTTAACTGTATGCTAAGGAACTTGTTTGAGGAGTACCGCTTTTTCCCCCAGTACCCAGACAAGGAGCTGCACATAACAGCCTGTCTCTTTGGCGGGATCATAGAGAAAGGACTGGTCACATACATGGCATTGGGCCTTGCCCTACGCTATGTCCTTGAAGCCTTACGCAAGCCTTTTGCCTCCAAAATGTATTATTTTGGCATTGCTGCACTAGATAGATTTAAAAATAGGTGAGTCTGCTGCTCTTGTGACTTCATTTGTTCAAATTGTTTTTTGTTTTTATCAAACTTAATGTAGATTTTTTTTAGTCTTACGGGTTAAAATAAAAATAGCGGGCACGTAGTAAGTTTTTGTAAATAAGCAGATTTTGTTAAAGATTTATGTTGAGAGGTGGAATGACCTGCTTCATTCCATACCGAGCAGGGTAGTTTTGTATGTAAAGCCATATAGTTTTATTGCTCCCACTCATGGGTGGACTTGGGGGTGGGGGTTGTGGGTATTTTGGATTATTGGGCAAAGTTCAATTAAAATATGTAGCGGAGGTCGGATATAAATGCAGAGCTTAGTGTTCCGTTCATGTAAACAAGCAAAA
Source organism: Calotriton arnoldi (assembly GCA_963921515.1). NCBI lineage: Eukaryota > Metazoa > Chordata > Amphibia > Caudata > Salamandridae > Calotriton > Calotriton arnoldi. The sequence goes on from CAWUFW010000098.1 coordinate 6,069,753, forward strand.
CTGTAAATTAGCAAAAGCTGTTTTTCTAGGTCTAGACTGCTTTTCAGTCTGTATCTACGTGTGCCCACATAACTAAATGCGAAAAATCCCATTTGTAACCAAATGGCTGTGTAATCATCTCAAACCTGATAGTTACTCTTGATACTACATTTCTTCTATGCAGTCACTTCAAGTGATCTAAAGGTTCTCTAGAGGAATGTAGGACTTCTACTTATGAATGACTCCATTGCACTGTGTGCCTTTTAGTGCACCAAAGAGCTATTGCTTCATCTGTTATAACTTTGTTCCCTCATAGACCTCCATGTTTTGACTTCATTGAAGCCTCAGATACCCTGTGCGATAAGGCATTTATGTTCCTGAGATCTCCACCTGCTCTTGATAGTTTAGTGTACCTATATTCACAGAGCTTCATATGGCTCCTTAGACAAACTATTAAGCTTTCCCATTGGCACAAAAGTTTAAACTTCACATTCTCTTGTGCAAATTGACATTGGGTAGCAGTAAGCGTCTAAGAACCCTCATTGCAAAGACCTCTTTGCTACTCAAATAAGCATGCTGTAGAAACTCCCATCCCTTTTCTTGCACTTTCACTGCGAGTGCCTTAGCCTGGTCCGCTAATCTGTGTTGACATGGACACCCATTTTGTTGGCTTTGAGGTATACTATCCCCAAAAAACGCTAAACCCGTTTGAGCATTATAATACTCATTTAGCACTATCTAGTCAACTGCAGGTACCTTGCTTTATGGTGGTACTTCAGTCATTACAGACTCAAGCTACAGAGAGCTAGTAGTCTTAGATGTGACCGTTTGCCTTCATTCCCGTAGGATTTCTAGTGTTAACACAGAGCAACTTTCCCTTTGCTAATCTTGCTTTCCGGTGCTGTTACAGGAAGCACCCAACTTATCTGGAAGTCTAGTCTGAGCTTCCATCAGCATCATCCATTGTGCAGATGTATTTGTTTACACCAAGGTCTGCCCGTGTAACGTAATACTGGTGTATGTTATCCGTGTGCTGCCTGACTGTCATCCAGTTGGCAGGTCACCTGTAAGTGATTGTTGCAATCTCCCCCCTTGCTGACATATTCAGTAGACTTGATAGATCGATGGAGGTTGATCATTGTAGATAGGTGCCTGTTGCACAGTGAATGTTGCTCCAGGAAACAGTAGGTTATTGCATTTTTGCATTCTTGATGTTATGCATGTTCTCGTGCTCTTTCCCTGACTGATTAATATTTTTGCCGCTGACAGATTGAAGGACTATCCCCAGTATTGTCAGCACTTGGCTTCTATTAGTCACTTTATACAGTTCCCTCATCACCTACAGGAGGTGAGTGTTTGAATAAAATTGAATTTTGTACATTTAAAAATAGCTTTTTTGATGGGTGGGATTGGGCTCGTGAAGGTGTAGAAAGTTATGGTTGCAAACTAAAGCCTGCTGTGTACCAGCCATTTGCACTCCTTGCATAAGCCCTGCGATTTGCCTCTGCCCTGGCATGGAAAACAAGTTTTTGTTACATTTCTTCTGAGTTCACCCAATTTGAATTCACAAATTCTATCCAGAGCAGAGGTCCACTGCAAAACTCCTTTGGACCTAAAATGGGTGGTCATGAATCTCATTTTGGCCTAGTTAATATTTGGGTAATAGAATTAAGATATTGCACATGGCTTAAATTTGCGTTAGTTAAACTTAGCATTTGCAGCTTTAAACCTTTTTATCTTTAAATGCACCTCCTTAAGAAAAAAATTGTACAATCTGGAGTAACCCTTAACCTGCATTTTACATACTTTTAAAGGATGGGCAGTGAATACAATCTGAAATTCCTTATTTCCAACTTGTGTGGGTGGGGGGAAAAAGTGGTGTCCGAAACGTTAGTTGCCCACACTGTTCTCTAGGAAATTTATGGATTTTTTTGTGTGCTTTGCACAGTTTATTTAATGGGACTGTTTTGTTTCTCTGTTTAAGTGATTGTGGTTTCAGTAACTCTTTTTTTTCCTGCACTTTAGTATATAGAGTATGGTCAACAGTCTCGAGATCCTCCAGTGAAGATGCAGGGTTCCATCACTACTCCAGGAAGTATTGCACTTGCTCAGGCTCAGGCACAAGCCCAAGTTCCAGCCAAAGCTTCTCTTGCAGGTCAAGTCAGCACGATTGTCACCATCTCAACCACTACCACCACTGCAAAAACAATCACCATCACCAGGCCTACAGGTGTCAGCTTTAAAAAGGATGTACCAGTAAGTTATTTTAGTGAGCAGGACAAAGTATTTCCCTACTGCAGTATTTATTGTGGTATTAATTGTAACACTTTTCGTGAAGATGCTTTTGCTTAAGAACATGGTGCAGTCTTATTGGTGGGTTTCTAAAATTGAAGGAACTGTTTTTCAGCAGGAGCAAGTGTTTGGTAAAATAAAAGCCTTGGCATGTGAATTTTCTAAGGAGTAAATTAGTCCTCCTTACTGCTCCGTCTCTCTTGGATGTATTGGTAATTTGCACTTGGATTATGCACAGTTTTTTATTAGTATGGTTTTGCAGTCTTTGTCGGTAATGTGTGCTCAGAGCTGTATCCAGTTGCTTATTTTCGGTGTTGGTATGGTTGCCTATTGCCTGAAAAATTTGTGCTAAGATGATGGAAGTAAAAAATCCTGTTGGATTCCTTATTGGCTAGTCAATTGCATATTCATGCTTTAGGTTTTTAACGTATGTTCTTTAAAGTGGTGTGAGGCATGTCTTGGTGGACGGTGCTGTTGAGCCCGCTTGACACCTAAGCATATGGCATTTCTGATAAATAATTCTAACTGCAGATTGCTCACCTTTTTAATTTCGCCAGACGGTATCTATTGCTCCTACTAGCCCACAGGTGGCACCATTTGACTCTGGCATCCTCGTCCTACCTCGAAGTGATGGCCACACCCATATATAGCCTCTACCCTTGCATGTTGCTGTCAGTTACATTTTTCTGCACTCTTCAATGTCAATCTGGAGCCCCCCTGTCTGTTCTTCATTGACTTCCAAAATGTTTTGTTTTTTAGCATATGTGGCTGTAGATTAACATGCTCTGCATACTCCTGCCATATGGTGTTGGGCTCAGTTTGTTTTTCTTCGAAGAAGCTTCGAGTCTTGGGATATGCTGAGACCCCTCCCTTAGTTCTCAATGAAAATCCATCTTAGATTGTTTTTCTGCCGTGTGCTTCAGGTGTGTTTAGCAACAGCTCCAAGATAGATGCAGTTCTTGAGGCCCTTAAAGCCACAGCTACTTCACTTTCTGAGACCAATGAGTCTGAAAACTATCAGTGCTTGGTCAACTGCTGTTCTCTTCCAGGGGATACTCATCAATAGTCATAAGCACTGAATAGTCCCGCCCACGTGCGGGGACCCCGGAGCAATAACAAAAATATATGCATATCTATATATATATATATATATATATCATCATAATAACTTTATTCAGTCATTACGACCATTAAAGTGCGAATGCCTGCAGTGCATTAATCCAAATTTTGTGCATAAAATAGGCGTCATTATACAGTACACATGTTTTTTAAAAAGATATAAAACCATCACTAGTATGATAAAACGCATGCCAAAAGATAAAACCTTGTTAAAATCGTTAAAACATAAGCCTCATTAAAAAATCAAAAATCCAGAGGTTATCAAAATTCAAGCGATCTTCATGAAATAACAATGCATGGGTATTTCAAAACATAGCATAACTTTTGTAATGGTTTCAAAAGGGGGACTATCGTGTTTTGCATGCAAACCATCTGATAATCCACATTTTACCCAAAGATTTTGCAACACCACATGCTACAAAAGGCCTACAATACGATTTGAGGATACGAAGTGCTTCCTGGTGGCAGCGAGTTCCTAATAGTCTACAGACTGGATATAGCCACTGCAATCTTGGATGATTATAAAGAGGACAAGCAAAGAAAATGTGCCCAATTGCCTGTCATTGAAACGCAACCCGGACAATATTGTGTGGTTTGCGAAGGCTGGTGCCAAGCAGCAGTGAAGGAGTTAACTGGAAGACAGCCTAATCGGAACTGGATGTAAAGTTTTCTATCCTGTGGTGTAGTAGTAAAATCTAAGTAGGCCTCTAGGGTACTTTGTATTTTGAATTCCATGAATTCCATCGTAAGGCGACCCACTGATGGTTGTGCAATATAAGAATGCGCCACCCAGCCCCAATACTGGGACTTAACCACTTCTTTACTAGGTAATTGACCTACGCCCCTACATTCCCAGGAGCTTCCCAGACCTATCGCTGTTAAGTGTTTTAACTTCTTTAAACCACCTAATCTGTTTAAAGCGATCAAGTTTGCAAACCTCATCAAGCGCTGCCATATAGTGGCCCAGCTCTGGGGTTTGCCTGAGTCTCAGCCAAAATAATAGGGGGCACAACCTAGCTTTGTCCACAATCGTGCGTCTGCCCATATCTAGTCGCAATGGATTGAGAGGAGTACTCTGGGGGAGCAAACATAGAGATCTTAAGAATTTGTTTTCAGTAGTGAGCAAACTTTCAGCATTTTCAAATCCCCAGAGTTTCGCTCCATAAAGAGTGGAACTCACTACCTTCTGCTCATAAATCTGCAGGTGAGCAGCTATTGGTCTAGTTTGGGAAGTTTTGTGTTCCTGGATCCGTGCCCCAGTAGTTTGTCTCTGCTGGAGATTCCGCTTCGAGCTGTGATCTTTCCATACTAGTTTCTCAGATAGGATAATACCCAAGTATTCAAAGGTGGCCACTCTCTCAAGCGGTATCCCCCCCCCCCCCCCCCAGTATTATTTTGCCCTTGAATGTTCTATGGGGAATCATTAGCAAAAGCTTTGTTTTCGAGGTATTAACCTCGAGGCCTCTCAGATCACAAAAGGCTTTAAATCGATTCAAGAGTAATTGTAAACCACTCGGCGTTTTGGACACTATCAATGTGTCATCTGCAAATAGGAGAGTAGTTACCTTTACTCCCCCCAAGACCGGGGCATCCGCAGGCACATCTGATAAATATCGGACTACACCGTGAAAATAAAGTGGGGGCCAGCACACGCCCTTGTCTGACCCCCCTTTCTACCCTAACTGAGTCCGACAGCTGCCCCTGGTCGCCCCAACGGACCCTGGCGTAGTTGCCCTCATGAAGTCGGACAACCAACGCCAGGAGCTCTGAGGGCAGACCCAACTCCTGCAAGACACACCACAGCTTACTCCTGGGAATTAGATCGAAGGCGGACTTCAAACCAATAAAAGCAATGTATAATGGCTGATGAGGTGTAAAACCCCGAAACTGGTCCTAGGATTCGTGTTTCCAGTCCAGGGAGGACCTGGCCTGGCAGTTCGGGCTGGACTGTTCCCATGAGGCACAGGGTCAAGACTGATTTGCATATGGCTGGGTTCAAACTGGAATGGCATGGTGAGCAAAAAAATGATGGATTTAGGCCCAGATCTCTGTACTGGGGTGAATGTACGACATTGTTCTGCATTCTGTCCATCTGTTGTTTTTGCATTTGTCACCCCGAGTGGGACGGGTATGCCCAGACATGGGTCCCGTGCTCTCCATGCCACTAGAGGCAAGCTATCCTGGCTGAAGAGGGATGAAACCCCGAAACCGGTCCTAGGATGCTTGTTTCCAGTCCAGGGAGGACCTGGCTTGGCAGTTCGGGCTGGACTGTTCCCATGAGGCACAGGGTCAAGACTGATTTGCATATGGCTGGGTTCAAACTGGAATGGCATGGTGAGCAAAAAAACGATGGATTTAGGCCCAGATCTCTGTACTGGGGTGAATGTATGACATTGTTCTGCATTCTGTCGATCAATTGTTCTTTTTGCATCCTCCTGACAGACAGAGGCGTGCCACACCTCAAAGATCACCAATCTCGAGGAGACACAGATCAAGGTCTCCCAGGAGTCGATCTGCAAGATCTCTACACTGCTCTTCTAGAGAACGAAGACGCAGGTCACCTTCGTGGTCCTCTGACTCCAGGCCCTCGAAAGCGGACTACTCACCGACCCTCTCATCTACACCACCGGCTAGGATATCACCAATAGATGATATTGTGACTTTTAATGAGGTCTTAAGCACAGGGGCTGCAAAGCTAAACATTGAAATGCCTTCTTCTGCTCCTTCGACATCTGTGATCTTCGAAACTCTGCATCACAGGTCCTCCTCAAGACCTCTACTCCTTCTGGTACCTGGTTTGCTAGAGCCGGTGTTCCATACATTCCTAACTCCGGCTTCGGAGGGAGCAGCACTGTCACGGATAACGAAGTAGTACAGAGCGCCTGAGCAGGACCCGTTATTTCTTAGGGCCGATCCACCCCCTGACTCTGGTATCGTGTCAGACTATGATCACCTAGTGTGATTCTTCCTAGCCGCTACTTTTCCCCCAGATAAGGACAGTAAAGCCATGGATTCAATTGGCAAAAGGATGTGCAACACATCTGCGGCCCACATGAAGGTGGCCAGCGTGTCGGCGTTGTTGGGCCGATATGACTGCTCTCTTTGGGACTCTTTCACGTTCTTCAGAGAAGCCTCTGATCTTGCTGCACATGGTTATTCTCATGGAGTCTGTGCCCGTCGATCTTCTTGGTTAAGACTTACGGGGTTGAAGCCAGAGGCCCAACATAGGATTCTTAATCTCCCCTTCAACGGAACTTCACTTTTTGGATCTCATGCTGACGATGAGATGTCTAGAATGAAAACCGAACTAGACACAGTGAAGGCGATGGGATTAGAAAAAAGAAAAGATTTCAGGCGTCGCTACCGACCATATGATCGGCGCCAGTACCAGCAGAGGGTTCAAACCCCTCACTGGTCATCTCAGCAACATCAAGGAAGATCTCACTACCACCAGCGCCGAACTGGTAGAGGAAGAGGAGGATCAAGACCGCAAACTCGTGCAGCTAAACAACAAACAAAGCAGTGAGTGGTTGCTCCCCCCAGCTCCGTTACCCACTCCGGTGGGGGGGGGTATAGTTTTTCACTTGGACGAGTGGACCAAGATAACGCAGGACAGATGGGTGCTCAATATTGTGAGGAATGGGTACTCAATCAGATTCAAGTCACCTCCACCTTCTGTACCTCTTTGGAAAGACACAGTACACCGCATAAGTATGCTGAGAGAGGAGGTTTCCATCCTGCTACAAAAATATGCCATCGAAGAGGTTCCCTGGCACCAACGTCGACAGGGCATCTATTCCCGTTGCTTTTTGGTCCCAAAGAAAGGTCCAAACAAGGAGTTCAGTCCTATACTAGATCTCCGGCTATTAAACAAGTTTGTTCTCCGAGAAAGGTTCAGAATGTTGGCATTGCATCAAATCATACCGCACATTCATCAAGGCGACTGGATGTGCTCCATAGATCTTCAGGATGCTTACTTTCACATCCCGATCTCTCGGAAGCATCGGAAGTTCCTAAGATTCAGAATACAATCGAACCACTTCCAATTCAAGGTCCTGCCTTTTGGGCTAAAGTCGGCTCCTTGCACCTTCTCGAAATGCATGGCGGTGGTAGCGTCGTTATTGAGGAAGAAGATTTTCGTCTACCCTTATCTAGACAATAGGTTGCTCAAAAGTGCCTCTCCCACTCTGCTTCAGGAACATCTAAGATGCTGCATTCACCTTTTAAACAAGTTTAGGCCTGTGCGTCAATTTCAAGAAATCCATCCTCAATCCAACGCAGAGGATACACTACTTGGGTGCAACTCTGGATACAGAAAGCGCAAAAGCGTTTCCTTCGGAGGAGAGACTATTATCCATTCTCCACAATAGTCAAACTCTCCTGAGAACATCTCATCCCATGGCCAGACAGGTATCATCTCTTCTGGGCTCAATGGCCTCGTGCATATTCATTGTCCCGAATGCCAGGCTACAGATGGGACTCTTACAACAAGCTCTGGAGGACCAATGGTCTCAGGTCTCCAATCGCTGGGAGGACACTATAACTCTACCTCACTCAGTCCAAATCTCCATAACATGGTGGATGCAACGATCTCATCTTCTGAAAGGAGTTCCTTTCCACCAGGAACTTTCAAAACACTCTTGTCACAGATGCGTCCCTTCAGGGATGGGGTGCTCACATGGGATCCCTTCAGATCCAGGGAATGTGGTCATAAAAGGAACAGCTTTACCACATCAACATGCTAGAGCTCAGAGCAGTGCATCTGGCGCTCAAGGCGTTTTTTCCATCCATCACGTCAAATTCCCTGATAGTTCAGACGGACAATACAACAATGTATTACCTGAACAAACAGGGAGGGACCAGGTACAAACCCGTGTCTCTGGAGGCTCAAGCGATCTGGAAGTGGCTTCTCGCAAGGAACATGACGATATCTGCAGTTCACCTTCCGGGCGCCCTCAATGTTCAAGCGGATGACCTAAGTCGAAACTTCGCAGAAGCGCACGTCTGGGTGCTAAAAGAAGAAATAGCTCAAGACATCTTCCGCAGATGGGGCACACCAGACATAGACCTTTTTGTGGACACAGGAAACGCAAAATGCCGCTCCTTCGCATCCAGATACCCTCATCTGGGATCCAGGGGGAATGCTCTGTTGATCGACTGGTCCGAGAAATTACTCTACGCCTTTCCACCAGTCCCTCTCATACCACTGGTTATCAACAAACTGTACAAGTCCAGGACAGAGATGATCCTGATTGCACCAGAGTGGCCTCGTCAGTGGTGATACCTGGACCTTCTAAATCTGTCCAAAGTGCCACACAGGAGACTGCCATGTCATCCGGATCTACTGACCAAGTCAGGAGGGCAGGTATTTCATCCCAACCTGCCGTCACTGAGGTTGACAGCATGGCTCCTGAGTTCCTCCAATATGGACACCTAGGCCTCTCGCAAGACTGTATGCAGATCTTAAGGGAAGCGAGGAGGCCTTCGACAAGAAAGTCATACGCCTTCAAATGGAAGCGGTTTTACCTGTGGTGTACGGCTAATGGTCATGACCCTATCCGGGGTCAAGAACAGGTTATTTTACCCTATCTGTTGTACTTGGCCAAATCAGGTTTACAATTCTCCTCTATCAAAGTACACCTGGCAGCGATTACAGCGTATAGAAAGTCTCCCACTCAGGCTTCTTTCTTTCAAATGCCGGTTGTTAGACTTCATGGAGGGGATAAAAAAGGTCTACCCACCTATTAGATCGCCCTCCCCTTCCTGGGAACTTAATGTGGTCCTATCTAAGTTAATGGGCCCCCCATTTGAACCAATTCATAAAGCCACTCTACAACACCTCGTGGAAGACCGCCTTTCTAGTGGCGATTACGTCTGCTCGCAGGGTGAGCGAGATGCAGGCCCTATGCTCTACAGAGCCTTATCTTGTTTTCCATGCTAACAGAGTAGTGTTGAGGACTCACCCGAGTTTCTTTCCTAAAGTAATCCCGGAGTTTCATATTAATCAATCTATTACTCTTCCCACATTTTTTCCTAATCCTACCACGCCTGCTGAGAGGGCGTTACATTCTCTGGATCTTAAGAGTGCTAAAATTCTATTTGGATAGAACAAAGGGTATAAGAAAGTCAGACTGTCTTTAACTGTGGTCCATTACATACTGGTTTCTTCTCCTCTAAAAGATCCATTGCTCGATAGATAGTGTCTTGCATCATGTTATCCTATCAGTTAGCACACAGACAGCTCCCTGGCAAGCCGAGGGCTCACTTTACGAGGGGAAAAGTTGCTACTACAGCTATGCTTAAAAATGTACCTATACAAGAGCTATGCAAAGCAGCCACATGGCGTTCGGTCCATACATTTGCGCGCCATTACTGCTTAGACTCACTCAGGCGGATGCTCAGTTTGGGCAAGCATCCCTGAGAAATTTATTTGGGTAATACATGATTAAAAACAGTTTTTTGATATGTTGGTATTCGTCCGCAGGGTCCAGGGATGGGCTTGCTACTCTATTCAGTGCTTATGACTATTGAGGAGTATCCCCTTGAAGAGAACGATAAGTTACTTACCTGTAATCCTAGTTCTCTTCCAGGGGTATACTCATCAAAGTCCTAAGCAACCCTCCCTCCTCCCCGGGCGAATACCATGTCCATAAGAATGTATCTGTTACTCATGTTATGAATACAATCTTTTATACGCCGTCAAAAAGACCTGACCTAACTGTCACCTGTGGGGCATGATGGGAGCCTGGAGCTCCTGGAGGTCTTAAAGGCACGGCGACAGTTTTTTCTGAGTGTTCTATATGCAGCCTCTCTATGACCTTGCCTTTTTCCATTGAAAATAAAGGCTATGTTCAAAAACAAGTTAAAGGCATTTTCTCTGTCATGAAAATGTTATGTTCGAGGCATGTGAGCTGCAGAGCTCACACTTTGCATTAGATTGCCATCTGGTGGTCGGCTCGGATGCTTGCACATTGTTGTTGTCTTCGAAGAAGTCTTTTGTAGTCATGTGATAGGTGACTCCTCCTTTGGACAATAGTGCGCATGGGCATCGACTCCATCCTCAGATTGTTTTTTTCCGCCATCGGGTTCGGATGCAACTTTCGACACTCCGGTTCGAAACTTACTTCTACTGTTTTTTCAATACTTCAAAACTTCTATCGATATCACCATCTCGACGCGTCTCTTCTTCGATCCCCTTTCCAGCCGTCAACGCGGGCCGCTAGGCACATCGACGCCGTAAGGCCTACAGCTAATGGACAGGTTCGCCCTTCCGGAAATGCCCCCAGTGTGGAGCAAAGTTCCCCCACAGTGACCATCACGAGGTCTGTAACCTGTGCCTCTCGCCCGACCACAACGAGGCCACCTGCCCAGCTTGCGCCTCCTTCCGCTCGAAAAAGACCATTCGGGATCGTCGAGCTCGAAGACACGTTATGGCGCAACGATCCGCTCCAGAACCTGTCGACATCTTCAACGAGGGCCCCGATGTCCCGGAGTAAGATTCCGAAGACCTAACCATCGTGTCGGAGGCAGAGGACTCAGACTGTTCCATCACTCCTGGGCAACGAGTGAGTACTACTGCCCCTGCCCCAACCCCCCCATCAAAACAGAAGGCACCGGTCAAGACTTCGCCTGCTGGCCCCAGTCGCAACCGAAAACATGCTTTGGACGCCCCGCCTTCCGGCTCGGCACAGAAGAAAAGACTAAAGCCTTCCAGTTCCTCGGCACCGACCAAGCCGCATGTATCAGTTCCACCGGCACCTTCGGCGCCGAAGCCAAAGGAACACTCGTCTCCGAAATCCACCTCGGTCCCGAAACCCACCTCCAAGCATGCGGATAAGTCGGCGTCGAAACCAAGGCTCCACGACACAGCCCCTAAGCCAAAGCTGTCGGAGCCGATTGCCAAGCCGAAGGACTCTTCCACGCCTTCCAAGGCCAAAGAGCACACAAAGCAACCATCACCGCGCTCGGAACCGAAAAGTCGGCGCCGAAGCCAAATCTCCAGGAGGAGGAACTGTTTCAACCGGATCCTATCGATCCTAAACAACAAACTTTACATTAACCCTAAAACTGGACATGTCACTACTGTGCCACGCCACGAGCCCGTCCCTGTCAAAAAGGACTCTGCTACTTCCCCTATGCCTCCTTCTTCCCCCGTCCTTCCACCTAACACCCCTCCTCTCTACATCCCTGTTACACCGCCTCAGCCTGTAACATCTCCACCACATGACTATCAGGACGACATGGGGGATGGTGGTGACCCTGATGACGCTTTCCCAGACCCAGATGACCCACCACAGGACGATTGGGGCTACAATGATCCATAGATCTTCCAGACCTCCCAAGCCCTCCACCATATCCCACAAAACCATCTCCCCCAGATGATAACATTGGTTTTGGGCAACTTATTCACAGGGCTGCTGTCTTTCATGGGGTACATATACACACCAACCCACCAGAGGAAGATTTCCTCTTAGATACCTTCGAACAGTCTCAACGAACTGTACAGACATTGCCCATGATTAAAGGAGTCATCAAACATGCTCCTGAGATATTTAAAGATCCTGTACGGGCCAGGATTCTTAACCCTAGGATCGACAAATATAGACCTGCCCCTGATGACCCTGCCTACATCAAAGGCCAGCTCCCTCTTGACTCCTTAGTCGTCTCCAATGCTCGTAAACGGGCTAATTCTCAGACTTCAGGGGACGCTCCGCCCCCTGATAAGGAGTCAAAATTGTTGGATGCCTCTGGCAAACGAGTGGCTGCGCAAGCCACCAATCACTGGCGCATAGCCAACACCCAGGCACTGCTGGCAAGATACGATAGGGCCCACTACGACCAGCTAGAAACCCTATTTCAACACCTACCTGACCAGTACAAGAAGCAGGCAAATTATCTCATTCAGGAGGGCAAATTAATCTCCAATGCGTCCATTAAGTGTGCCCTTGATGCGGCCGACACCGCCGCTAGGTCTGTTAACACCAGCGTACTCATCAGAAGGCATGCCTGGTTACGCATTTCAGGCTTCAAGCCAGAGGTTCAAACCACCATTTTAAACCAGCCGTTTAATCAGAACCAACTCTTTGGTCCGGCTGTAGACACGGCTCTTGAAAAAATGAAGGAGGACACTGACACTGCCAAATCAATGGGAGCATTGCAGTCTCCACAACAACGTGGCTCCTTTCGCCGGTCCTTCTACAGAGGAGGCTCTAGGAACACCAACACAGACCATTCCTCTTCTTACAGAAACACCACCCAAACATCTCCCAATAGGGGATACTTTAGAGGTGGTTACCGAGGCAACAACAGTAACGGCAGAGGCCGAGTTAGTACCAACACCCGTACCTCCCCCACTCCTAAACAGTGACTTCCCTCCACTTCCCCCCCGACCATTCCACTCCTGTCTGGGGACGACTAGCACAGTTCCTACCTGTCTGGAACTCCATTACAACAGACAGGTGGGTGAGACAAATTATCCAACATGGTTACTGCCTAGAACTTACAGCTGCCCCCCCCCCAAACATACCACCCATGCAGCGTCCAATGTCCGCAGACCATCTCAAGCTTTTAAAGCAAGAACTTCTTTCCCTGCTTCAAAAGCACGCCATAGAGCCAGTCCCTCTAAAACACCAGGGCACAGGGGTTTACTCCCTGTATTTCCTAATCCCCAAAAAGGATGGGACCCTAAGGCCTATTCTGGACCTCAGACCCCTCAATCATATATACATTCGGATCATTTTCACATGATCACTCTCCAACAAGTGCTTCCCTTACTACAACAACAGGACTTCCTTGCCACACTAGACCTCAAGGACGCCTACTTCCACATTCCCATACATCCTGTTCACAGGAAGTATCTAAGGATCTGAAAGAGACACGTTAGTGACAGATTCCTTACCTTAGAATATCCCCAGGCGTCAGGCTGGATCCGGAAAGTTTTTGCGTAGCAGTACCCTTGCGCGTCGGCAGGCGGTGTCGTGCGGCTCCGCGTCCGTCGTCGGCGTCGGGATCGCTGGGATGACGTCGCGGGCAGTACTTAGACGCCGCCCCTGCGCGCTGACGTCAGTTCTTCTTTTTTCCGCGCCAGTAAGCGCAGATCCGGGAAGAGCAGTGCCCTAGTCATTTTTTGACTAACTTTTGGTGATTTTTCACTGTTTTCTTCGAGTCATCTCGGCTCCACGGTGTCGTTAGGGATGCCCGGCTTCAAGCCATGCGACGCCTGTGGTCGAATGATGTCGATCACAGACCCGCACTTAGTGTCTACTGTCTCGGCCGCGACCACGACACGAAGTCGTGTTCCGACTGCCGAGCCTTGCACCCGAAGGCTTTGCAAGAGCGGTCTCGAAAGCTCCTCGAGGTCCGGCAGTCGGCTCTGCGCCGCACCAAGCCCCGGTCACGGGAGAGGTCGAGGGGCCGGTCGCGGAGTCCTCGCCCGTCATCGGAGTCTAAGTCTTCGCACTCCTCGGGTAAGTCGAAGCACAAAAAGTCTAAGAAGCACCATCGCTCTAAGACTTCGCCTCGCCGGTCTCGCGACTCGGCTGAGGCCCCTGTCGGCACCGTCCCCGCGGCTCCGGATGTGCCTGTGGAGCCGCCCCCGCATTACCCGTCCTTCCCGGGTTCGGGGGCGACTCCGGCCGAGATAAAGGAATTCCTGTCGGCCATGGCCCGCCTCTTCGGGCCTCAAGGCCCCTCCGGTGCGCCTTCGGGCCCCGCGGGCCCTAATGGGGTTGCCCCGGCGCCGCCTGTCCCACCAGCCTCGCTCCCGGCCCCGGCCCCGGCCTCGATCCCGGCTCCGGTGGTACCGCAACCCCCATCGACGCCGGTTGACCTAACCACGCCTCCGCTGACGCCGATGTCCCCGGTGCCGTTCCTGAAGCCGCCCGGGGCTCCGGGCGGCGTCGTTCCCCGGTTATCTCCGGATCCGGACGCGGTGTCGGACCGACGTCGCTTGACGCCGGCGCCAATGAGACCTTGGGTCCCGGACGTTCCTCCTCCTCCTTATTTTCAACCGGAGGAGGACCAGGAGAGCTGGGAGGGGTCGGATGACCCTCTCGCACAGCAGTGTGACTATGATCAGGACTGGGCAGAGGAACTTGGGGATGCCAGTGGTCTGGACACTTCCCCTGACACTGGCATGCTGTCTCCTCCTTCCGTGGCTACGGAGGAGGGAGCAAATTTCGCAACGGTGTTGCGTAGAGCAGCAGGAGCCTTACACCTCCAATTGCCTACAGTGGCTGTCAGGACTAACCTCCTGACGAAAGTGCTTCAGCCGGCAGCTACCTCCTCGGAGCCATTGCTGCCGTTTAATGATGCACTTTCTGACGTTCTATTGGGCAGCTGGTCCAAGCCCGCCACAGGATCTCCTGTGGATAGGAACGTGGCCCGACGCCATCGCCCTGCTCCGGGCGACCCCTTGTTTCTCTCTCAACATCCCACCCCCGAGAGCTTGGTTGTCCAAGCCTCTGCCTCCCAAACCGCCTTCCCTACCGCCCCTCCGGATAGGGAATCCAAACGCCTGGATCAATTTGGGAAGAAGGCCTTTTCTTCCTCCAGTGCTGGCTTGCGGTCCGTCAACACCGCTTGCCTTTTGGGCCGATACTCCCACTCTCTGTGGGATTCGGTGGCGCTCGTTTTGCCCCAGTGTCCTGAGGAGGTCCAGACACTGCTTTCCCGCGCCATTGCAGAAGGAAGGGATGCGGCAAAGTACACCATCCGTTGTGGCCTTGATACCGCCGACTCGCTGGGCAGATCGCTTGCAACGACAGTGGCGCTGCGTCGCCACGCCTGGCTGAGGACAACTGGTTTCTCGGGTGATGTCCAAAACACATTCATGGACATAGCCTTTGATGGAGTCGGTCTTTTTGGTACCAAAGCAGACCATGCGCTGGAGCGTTTTAAGGACTCACGGGCTACTGCCAAGTCCCTGGGCCTTTCTGCTGTGCGCCCTCCGCTAACCTCTGCTTTTCGCCCCTTTCGTGGCCAAGGAAGGGGCGCCCAGTCACGTCCGCTGCCCAGCCACCGGCCCGCGCAGCAAGCGTCTTCGCGTGGCCGACGACGTGGCTCCCGCCGTGGCGGGTCAGGCCACCAGCGTGCGGGTCAGGCCACCAACCCCGTCCGCGGCCTCCAAGCCCTCCTAGTCCTTCCTTTCAGGTGCACAGCACGCCAGTAGGGGGCAGTGTCCGCCATCACCTTCACCACTGGCGTGCCATCACCTCGGACAGGTGGGTCTTGGACATTGTCCGAAGGGGCTACTCCCTCCCCTTCGAGACCACCCCCCCAGCCATGCCTCCTCAATTCCACCGCATGTCAGGGGATCACTTGGTGCTTCTGCAGAAGGACGTCACGGCCCTCTTGGCCAAGTGGGCCATCGAGCATGTTCCGACCCCAGAAGTAGGACGTGGTTGCTACTCCCACTACTTTCTGGTGCCCAAGAAGGACAAGGAGGACATGCGTCCTATCTTGGACCTCCGGAACGTCAATCGCTTCCTCTGGAAGGAGAAGTTCAAGATGCTCACCCTAGCTCAGGTCTTGACTGCCCTGGAGACTGGTTGGTAGCGTTGGACTTACAGGACGCTTATTTCCACATCCCCGTCCTGCCGGCCCACCGGCGTTACCTGCGGTTCACGGTAGGCCTCGAGCATTTTCAGTTCATTGTGCTCCCCTTTGGCCTTACCAGTGCCCCTCGGGTGTTCACGAAAGTGATGGCGGTGGTCGCAGCTCATCTGCGCCGGGCAGGGGTTCCAGTCTTCCCCTACCTCGACGACTGGCTGCTGAAGGCGGGCTCGTCCCAGGCAGTCGTCTCCCACCTCCAGACTACGGCTGAACTCCTGCACTCGCTGGGGTTCTCCATCAATGTGCCGAAGTCGCATCTGATTCCTTCTCCACAGCTCCTTTTCATCGGAGCAGTTCTGGACACGACGCAGTTTCGGGCCTATCCTCCCGAACGGCGAGTCCGGGATATTCAGGCTATGATTCCGATCTTTCAGCCTCTATCCTGGGTTTCGGTACGGATGACCCTGAGGCTGCTGGGCCTCCTGCATCCTGCTGGTCGATCATGCCAGATGGCATATGCGGGCTCTGCAGTGGGACCTGAAGTTCCAGTGGGCGCAGCACCAGGGCAACCTGTCCGATCATGTCCAGATCTCGGAGGGGACTGCAAAACAGTTGCAGTGGTGGCTCTCGAACCGGCAATGGGTCATGGGCAGATCCCTCTCCCTTCCCCAGCCAGAGCACACAGTTGTGACGGACGCGTCCCTTCTGGGATGGGGCGGTCACATGGGAGAGGCGGAGATCAGAGGCCTCTGGTCTCCGGCGGAGTCCCGGCTCCATATCAACCTTCTGGAGCTCCGGGCGATCCGACTTGCACTCAAGGCATTCCTTCCCTCTGTCAAAGGGACGGTAGTGCAGGTGTTCACAGACAACACCACCGCCATGTGGTATTGCAACAAACAGGGCGGGGTGGGGTCGTGGACCCTATGTCAGGAGGCTCTGCGCCTCTGGACATGGCTGGAACATCAGTGCATTTTCCTGATGGTTCAACACCTGGCAGGTTCCCTGAACGCCAGGGCGGATGAACTCAGCCGCAGGTGCATGATGGATCACGAATGGCGTCTTCACTCGGAGGTGGCGCAAGGACTCTTTCTACAGTGGGGAGAGCCTTGGTTAGATCTGTTCGCCACCGAAGACAACGCGCAATGTCATCATTTCTGCGTGTTGGAATTTCCAAGGCGGCATTCGCTCGGCGACGCTTTTCGTCGTGAGTGGAGTTGCGGTCTGTTGTACGCCTTTCCGCCTATACCACTTCTACCCAGAGTGTTGAAGATTCGGCGGGACCGGGCCCAAGTCATCCTTGTGGCTCCGGACTGGGCTCGAAGAGTTTGGTATCCCGAGCTACTCAGTATGAGCGTCGATCCCCCGATCCGTCTGCCTCTTCGGGAGGATCTTCTGTCGCAGCAGCAGGGGACTGTCCTCCACCCGAACCTGTCCAGTCTCCACCTCCTTGCGTGGAGATTGAGCGGCGGCAGTTGATTCCTTTCGACTTGCCTCCCGAAGTTTGTGATGTGATTCTGGCAGCCAGGCGTCCCTCCACTAAGTTTGTGGCATGGTGCACAGCAAAGGCTGTGAATCCCCTCTCTGCCCCTCTTCTGAGGTTCTTCTGTTCCTTCTTTCTCTGGCCCAACAGGGTTCTGCCCTGGGTACCATCAAGGGCTATCTTTGTGCTATCTCGGCCTTCTTCAGGCTTCCTGATCCGCCCTCCCTTTTCAAGTCCCCTGTTGTTAACCGGTTTCTTAAAGGCATTACACACCTCTTCCCTCCTGTTCCGTTTGTGATGCCTTCGTGGGACTTAAACTTGGTTCTTACCTTTTTAATGTGCACTCCCTTTGAGCCTCTACATAACGGTCCTCTTCGTCTTCTCACTCCGAAGACAGCCTTTCTGGTGGCCATCACCTCCGCTCGGCGGGTGTGTGAGCTCCAGGCTCTTTCGTGCAAACCCCCCCTTTCTGTCTGTCCATCCAGACAAGGTTGTTCTTAGGACGCGTCCGTCCTTCTTGCCAAAGGTGGTTACTGCCTTCCTTATTGGGCAGACCATCACTTTGCCCACCTTCTTTCCGCCTCCGCATCCTTCCAGAGAGGAAGAGAGGGTCCACCGTCTGGACCCAAAACGTGCGCTTTCCTTTTATATCAACCGCACACAACACTTCCGGGTGGATGACCAGCTCTTTGTTGGCTACGTGGGCGCCAAAAAAGGTTGGGCGGTGCACAAGAGAACCATTTTCCGCTGGGTAACCTTGTGTATCAAAGCCTGCTATTCTTTGGCTAAGAAGGAGCCTCCTGTTGGGCTGCGTGCCCATTCCACCAGGGCAACGGCTGCTACCACGGCCTTAGGCCGCGGTGTTCCGCTGCAGGATATCTGCCAGGCAGCTACGTGGGCCTCGCTGCACACGTTTACCAAGCATTACTACCTTGACAGTCTGGTCCGGAGGGACGGCTTCTTTGGCCGTTCTGTCCTCCGGGACTTCCTTGTCTGATCTTTGTTCGCAGACCCACCACCGGGGTTGGTATTGCTGGGGTATCTATTCTAAGGTAAGGAATCTGTCACTAACGTGTCTCTTTCAGATGCACAAGTTACTAACTTGTGTAACGATATATCTGTAAGAGACAGTAGTTAGTGACAGATTCCTTACCGCCCCACCCATCCTCCCCGTTCTGCGAACTGATTTCTAGGGTTAAGGACATCCCTTTCAGGGCCCTAGTATTTTTCAGACACCTATGTCAGCTTCTTGCATGGCTCTGCGTTCCTGGCACGTAAAGTCGTGTACAGAACTGACGTCAGCGCGGAGGGGCGGCGTCTAAGTACTGCCCGCGACGTCATCCCGGCGGTGCCGACGATGGACTCGGAGCCGCACGACGACGCCTACCGACGCGCAAGGGTACTGCTACGCAAAAACTTTCCGGATCCAGCCTGACGCCTGGGGATATTCTAAGGTAAGGAATCTGTCACTAACTACTGTCTCTTACAGATATATCGTTACACAAGTTAGTAACTTGTGCGTTGGGTACGGATGTTTGCAAGTTGTTTTTCTTAGAAGTCTTTCCAGTCACGAGGTAAGATGACTCCACCTTTCAGTGATAGTGCGCGTGGGCATCAACTCCATTGTTAGATTGTTTTTTTTTTTTCTGCCATTGGGTTCGGACATGCATTGCTGCGCTCTGGTTCGAAACCGTTCTTTGGGTTCCCCACGGTGCGCAATCCACTCTACCTGCGTTGGTATTGTTTCGAACGCGTATCCCACTTCTCCGCGTATCGGTCGAGTAAAATCTCTATTTCGATCGGAAAACTTCGGGAAGGCCATTTGGCCTAACCGCGTCGGTCCACCTCGTAGTCCATGGAACGGACTCCATTCAAATTCTGTCCTCTGTGCCACGCGAAGTATCCGCGCACCCACCCACACGAAGTGGCAAACTTGTACTCATCTCTGGTGCACAACGAACAGGACTGCGACTCGTGCAGATCGTTTCGATTGAAGAAAACGCTCTGTGATCGTCTAGCTCAACGTCGTGAAATGCAAAGCCAAAATATCGAATACACACCGGATATCTTTGGTGAAGGATCCGAGCAAGAAAAATTCGATGCACAAGGGGCAGAAGAAGAACAGGAAGAACTTGTATCTATTCCGGAATCAGACTCCGAGATGGAAGACGACCTACTGCAAGGTCAATGTCCCGTGAGTACGGAACACCCCTTGACCCAAAATCCAACTCAGACCAAGCAAATGGCTTCGGTTCCACCCCCGGCTTCGGGCCACGGTCTGCACAGAGAAGATGTTTTTGACGCCCCGCCTTCCGGCTCGGCTCTGAAACACGTCGTTAAGCCTCCCGGCTCGGGATCGAGTCGGCCAAGGTCAGGCACCAAGTCGTAACCGTCAGGCTCTAAGCCGAAAACTGCTTCGGAGCCGAAACCCATGACACCTAAATCAAAGACTGCTTCGGAACCGAAACCTTCCGCACTGTGAAGTCATTCCACCCCAGCACTGAAGTCCTCTCTGCCAAAACCGAAAAATGTTCCTCCGAAGCTGCAGGATTCGATTTTCGACGCTCCACCCAAATCGGACACAAAACAAAAGGAACTTTATATTAATCCAGATACAGTACAAGTTCTTACTAAACCGCCTCAGAAGCGCAAACCTGAGTCGGAGGACACACATTATCACATTCCTTTGAAGAGGAATAATGTCGGTACTAACCCCTCTCCTCCTCTTCTGCAACATTCCCCTACACCACCTTCCCCACCATTAGAACATTTACTTCTTACACCAACTAACTCTCCACCACCACAACCTGATGTCGATGGTGGAGATATTATTTTACCGGTAGATCCCTGGAAAGACTAAAGCACTGGTTCACCCACAGAAAATTACCCAGACCTTTACCCTGCAAAGCCTTCCCCTCCTGACGACAATGTAGGATATCTAGAATTACTTGCTAGAGCTGTAGAATATCATGGGGTACAATTACACAAGGGGAGACGACCTTTACATTGCGGTCATCACACTGCGATGCCATTACAACACGGTTGTTACAACGACCGCGTTGTTACCATGCAAAGCCATTACTACGCAAGTCATTACATCGACTTTCAGTAGATGGCGCGCTAACATTAGGAATAGTATAGTTTACTATTCCAACACCTTCCCTACTGTTACATAGGCTGGAATAGTAAATTATACATTTCTAATGTCTGCGCGCCCTCTACTGCAAGTCGATGTAATGACTTGCGTAGTAATGGCATTGCGTGGTAACAACGCGGTCGTTGTAACGACCGCGTTGTAATGCCACGCGACGTAATAACTCGCGTTGTAATGAGTCATATTCTTACACAAGGAATCCCTAGAGGAAGATTTATTTGAAACGCTCAGTAACACACAAAGGTCTAGTCAGACTCTCCCTGTGCCCAAAGGCATGATGAGACATGCCGATGATATATTCAAAGACCCTGTTCGTGCTCGTATTCTCACCCCCAGAATAGACAAAAAAATAAGCCTACTCTGTCTGATTCAGCTTTTGTTAAAGGACAGTTACCACTAGACTCTTTGGTCGTCTCTAATGCCCGTAAATGGACCAATTCACAAAGTTCGGGAGATGCCCCCTCCCCCCTCTCCAGACAAAGTCAAAATTGTTAGACTCCTCTGGTAGGAGTAGCCGCCCAAGCAGCGATTCATTGGCACATTGCCAACACCCAGGCCCTACTAGCCAGATATGATGGAGCACACTGGGACGAAATAGAGCAATTGCTCCAATATCTCCCAGATGAGCACAAGGCTAAAGCTCAAGATTTAGTGCAAGAAGGAAAGCTCATCTCCAATTCCTCTATTAGGTGTGCTTTAGATGCTGCTGACACCGCAGCTAGAGAGATCAACACTAGTGTTGCTGAGGAGGCACGCATGGTTGACGATTTCTGGTTTTAAATCTGAAGTCCAACAGTCCAATTTAAACACTCCATTTGACAAAGAGCATCTCTTCGGGCTCGAAGTAGGTAAGTTATTAGAGAAAATTAAAGATACGGAAGTGGCTAAGTCAATGGGAGCACTACAGTCTCCTCATTGTGGCTCTTTTCGGCACTCCTTCTATCGTGTGGGTCCAAGACTACGTCCTCAAACAATACGGCTTCCTGCTTCAAGAGCAACAATCAATCCTCCTCCTCAAGAGGCTTCTTTAGAGGAGGATACAGAGGTAACAGCAAAAGTAGGTGCAAAGGTTCCACACCACGTAATTCCCCCTCCCCTAACAAGCAGTGACTTCCATACACTTCCTCCCGATCATTCAAGAACTGTCGGGGGACGTCTTTTACAATTCCTCCCCATTTGGCAATCTATCACCACAGACAAATGGGTGTTAGGAATTATCCAACCTCGTTATTGCCTGGAGCTTACCAACAATCCTCCAAACATTCCACCCCGCTCTCACAAAATGTCACCTGAACATTTACACCTGCTCAATTAGGAAGTCCAGTCTCTCTTGCTAAAATGAGCCATAGAGCCTGTAGCATTACAATATCAAGGGTCAGGCGTGTACTGTGTATTTTCTAATTCCCAAAAAGAACGGCTCCTTGAGACCTATTCTGGACCTCAGAGAACTAAACCACATACATACTGTCAGAGCATTTCCACATGGTGGCACTTCAACAAGTGCTCCCACTTCTACAACATGGCGACTTTGTCTACTCTAGACTTAAAGGGTGCAAATACCTCAGATTCATGATAGTGGGTCATCATTACCAATTCAAAAAACTACCGTTTGGAGTCCCCACTGCTCCCAGGGTATTTACTAAATGCCTGGCAGTAGTCGCAGCCCATTTGAGAAGACAGCACATCCATGTCTTCCCCCACCTAGACGACTGGCTCATCAAAGCCAGCACTTAACAAGTGTCTCCAACACACTCCAGCCACGATTCACTTATTACACCAACTAGGGTTTACAGTGAACGCGTTGAAGTCTCATCTACAGCCTTCCAACACACAGACCTATCTGGGAGCCACCATAGACACTCAAAGAGCTCTAGCCTCTCCCAATGCAGCCCGAATTCTCAGTATTAAGTCTCTTCTCACTCAGTTTCAGCCCAACCAATCATTACCAGGAAGAGTGTTCATGCAACTGGTAGGAACGATGGCGTCTTGCATCGTAATTGTTCCCCACGCAGGACTTCACATGCGTTCTCTTCAAGAATGCTTAGCAAGTCAGTGGAACCAGTCGCAGGGTCAGTTGACCGATCTAGTGTTGGTAGATGGCTGCACTTCTCCCTCTCTGCAATGGTGGAAGCCTCAAAATGTATCCAAAGCGTGGCCTTTCATCGACCCTGTTCCACAGACAGTGCAAACAGCAGACGCATTGCTCACAGGTTTGGGTGATCACCTATGCAATCCAAGGGTTGTGGAGTCTAAAGTACAAAAATATCCATATAAATCACCTGGTGCTACTAGCAGTGTTTCTAGCGCTCAGAGCTTTTCAAAGTCACCTCATAGGCAAAGCTGTCCTAGTCCGCACAGACAACATGGCAGCTATGTATTGTATACAAAAACAGGGGGGACACACGGTCCAACTGTCACATCTAGCACAAGCCATTTGGAAATGGGCTATACACCACAAGGTTTATCTCCTGGCGGAACATCTTCCAGGAGTAAACAATTGGATGGCAGACCTTCTCAGCAGACAGACCGCAAATTCACGAGTGGGAACTTCATCCCCAAATTCTCCTCCCCTAGTTTCAGGAATGGGGATTGCCTCACATAGACCTGTTCGCCACAGCTCAAAATGCCGAAGCTTCGCCTCCAGGTTCCTACACCCGTTCTCCAAAGGCAATGACCTATGGATGAACTGGTCAGGGATATATTTGTCTATGCTTTTCCGCCTCTCCCACTCATTCTGTTGGTAGTTCGGAAGCTCAGACAAACATCCCTCAAACTAATTCTCAAAGCTCGCACATGGGGACGTCAACCTTGGTTTTGCAGCGTGAATCTTTCTGGATTCACTATGCTGTGCATTATTCCGCCATCTCGTGGTTGGGTCCGGATTCGTAGTCTTTTCTTTGTTTTGTTTGTTTTTTGGCCCAGGTGGGCGGCGACGCCCCACCATTTGGTGTATTCGGTGACGTCGTCGCGCTTCCGGCGGAAGCTCCCACCTTTGGTAGCCATCTTCAGATTTTTTTTTCCGCCGTGGGGTCTGGATCGTTGCCGAGAAGTTCCAGAAAGTTTGGACGAAGAATCTCAGTCGAAATTTCATCACAGAAGATGTACTCCTGAGACACCGGACGACGACACTAGTACCGGAGAAGGACGACGAGGTAGAAGGTCCACGACCGAAATCTCGACGCCTACAGAGAATGCGCTCACAGGGGGCTCCCTAAGCGCGGTTATGGACAAGACTCCGTTCAAGTTCTGCAGAAATTGCCACCACAAATACGCCCAAAAGACCAGCACCCAGTCTGCAACCTCTGCTTGCCGCTCGACCACGCCAGCGAAGACTGCAACGCGTGCTCGGCGTTCACCCCGAAGACCCTCCGGGTGAGAGACAGACAGAGAAGGGCGAACTACAGCATGCAGGGCCAGGGACCAGCACCATCTCTCCGAGACCTGGGTCTCTCGAGCGGAGAGGAGGACAACATCGCAGAGGGACCAGAGGACTGCGCTGTCGTCGAAATCGAAAAGAAAACGTCGAAGGAGGTAAGGGAGTCGTCGACCCCAAAACACCAAAGCGACGCTCGAAAGAGTGAAGCCAGAATCCCTAGCGACACTCCGAGAAGTGTAGCAAAGTCCTCGAAGGGAGCGTTGCCGCCGAAACACTCGACGAAAGCAACAGCACCAAGGGACAAACAGCCGAGCGGATCCTTGGACAAGGACTCTCAATCGGCGAAAGCCTCCGAAACGAAGGCGTCGAAGGTCGTCCCCGAAAAGGAAACCTCGACACCGAGAAAGGAAGGCCCGGCGTCTGTTTCGACGACCGCGACCACGAAGAGAGGCACTGCACCACTCGACGCCGAAAAGGTCCACGAGATGGCGAAAAAGAAGAGGAGGCTCGAGGCAGAGATGGCGAGCATCCTGCAACGCAAAAAAGACTTCGACGAGAAGATGAAACAATACGCTATTCCGTCGAAGCAAGCCCACTAGGCAGTCGAGGAGTTCGAGGCCGAAGTCGTCGAGACCCCTGGGACACCCGAACAGCTCATAGACCAGGACGAGGAATACTACTACTTCGAGGCCGAAGGCGAAGAAGAGATGCTGTCTTACAGGGACTCGGCGTCCTCTGAAGTACAAGACCTAGACTGGCAAGACCTCGACACAGAGTCACCAGAAGAAGGGGTAGACACTTACCCCTCGAGACCTTCGCCGCCAGACGACATCGGAGTCTACAATGAGGTCGTGCAGAAGGCTGCAAAGACTTATGGGGTCGAAATGCAGGAGGAAAAAACAAAAGCAGGTTTCCTCTTCGAAACCCTGCTCCCCCAACAGACAAGGAGCCAATTTCTACCCATGTTACCTGGCGTTCTCGACCAGGGAAGGGAGGCCTTCAGGGAACCAGCAATCTGCAAGGCGGTTACCCCGAGGAGCGAAAAGAAGTATAAGCACTCCACAAAAGATCCTGCATACATACAGGGGTCTGTACCAGCAGACTCCATTATCGCTGCAACAGCCAGGAAGAGGGCCGGTGTGCCCACCAACACAGGCCCACCTCCAGACAAGGAGAGCAAAAGAATAGACCTCACAGGACGTAAGGTGGAGAGGAACGCAGCCATACACTGGCGTATCGCCAACTCCAACGCCCTCATCAGCAGGCATGCATACCAGCATTGGGCAGAAATGAGCCAGCTCATTAAGCACCTGCCAGAAGAACACCAACAAAGGGCCAATTACCTAGCGGAAGAAGGCAAGGCCATCGCGAACACTTGCCTAAAGTCAGCCTTGGACGCAGCAGAGAACTCCAGCAGGCAAATGATGATAGGGATGACTGAGAGGAGACACGCATGGCTCAGGATCTCCGGCTTCAAACCAGAAGTACAGAGCAACATCATCAACACACCGTTCGACGGTGAGAAACTGTTTGGAGCAACAGTTGACAACAAATTAACACAACTAAAGACGGACAACGAAACTGCAAGGTCCATGGGAGCGCTGCAGTTCAGGGGAATGAGAAGAGGGAACCCCTCAAGGCGAGCCAGTGGTAGAGGAGGCAATGCACCTACCACTTCACACCAATCACAACAACAAGGGTACCAAGGGAACAACCAGGGCCAAAACCTGCAGGGACAACCGCAGCAGAATTGGCAGTACCAACCCAGAGGACGGTCCTTTCGAGGGCGCGGGTACGGACGGGGACAGGCCCGAAGAGGGGGCCAGCAGCCCGCCTCAAAGTGACTCCACACACAGAACAAGCCCCCCACCGTTAACACCAAGGTTGAGGGGAAGTCCGCAAAAGGAAAAGATAAAGAGCAGAAGCACACAGCAAATAACCACCGAGCATACGACACCAGTGGGAGGAAGAATAGGAACATTTCTCTCACAATGGAGGAAAATTACCACGGACAAATGGATACTAAACACCATACAGCACGGGTACTGCATAGACCTCCAAAAACACCCGCCAGGGAGAAGACCAAGACATCGGTCAATACCCGCAAGAGAACTAGCCCTCCTCCGCCTAGAAGCAGAGGAACTGCTACAAAAAGAGCAATAGAGCCAGTTCCAAACAACGAAAGGAACAAGGGAATATACTCAACGTACCTCCTAGTGCCAAAGGTAGACGATACACTAAGACCAATACTGGACCTCAGATTCCTGAACAAGTTCGTAAAAACTCAAAAATTCAAGATGACTTCACTTCAGGAAGTAATACCCCAAATCCAAGAAGGGGATTACATGGCGACCTTAGACCTAAAAGATGCATACCTGCACATACCCGTCAACCGCAAACACAAACGGCTATTAAGATTCGTGATAGGCCACGATCACTACCAGTTCACAGTGCTAGCCTTCGGACTAAAGTCCGCACCAAGAGTGTTCACGAAATTCCTAGCAGCAGCTGCAGCGCACCTTCGGAGAAGGAGCATACATGTATACCCCTACCTCGACGACTGGCTGGTAAAAGCAGGATCATACAGACTCTGCAAAAACACATCAAACAAGTCATAGAAACACTGTCCACATTAGGTTTCTCAATACATTGGGAAAAATCGTCAACAGAACCCCAACAAATCAAGATATTCTTGGGGGCACAAATAGACAGCACACAGTCCAAGGTGTTCCCCAGCGACAAGAGAAGTATAGCGCTCCTGAGGGAAACACGTCATTACCGCAAGGGGCAAGTTCTGACAGTGAGGACGGTGAGCAGGCTAATGGGAATGATGGCATCATGCATCCACCTTGTCCCGCATATCAGACTGCACATGAGACCGTTCCAGGAATGGATACAACAGCAATGGTCACAAGCCACAGGGAGTTGGGAAGATCTAGTGGTTGTCACACACGCAGTGCAGAAAGAAATAGCGTGGTGGAAAGAAGAGAACATATTACAAGGGAAGCCATTCACACAGCCAACTCCAACAGTGACCATCACAACAGACGCCTCACAGCAGGGCTGGGGGTTGCACATGACCAGACTCCGTGTCAGGGGGCTCTGGTCACAGCAAGATGCAGTGAAACACATCAACTACCTAGAACTCAAAACTGTGTTCCTAGCCTTAAAAGCCTTTCAAAAGCAGCTTTTCGGCCAGCGAGTGCTGATACAAACAGACAACACAACTGCAATGTTCTACATCAACAAGCAAGGTGGGACACAATCAGCACCGCTGTCAAGTCTGGCACAACAGATCTGGAGATGGGCCATCCCTCTAAGGATAGACCTGCTAGCAATACACCTCCCAGGAATAGACAATGTAGAAGCAGACCGACTCAGCAGGCAGACGTCTGTATCCCACGAATGGGAACTGAACCAACAGGAGGTGCAGCAACTGTTCCAAAAGTGGGGAACACCACGGATAGACCTCTTTGCAACACCCCAGAATGCAAAATGCCAACATTACGCATCCAGACAGCCGGACCAAAGGTCCCTAGGGAATGCCCTATGGATAAGTTGGTCGAACGAATTTGCTTACGCTTTTCCCCCCGATACCACTGTTACACAAAGTACTCAGCAAATGCAGGAGCAGCAGCATGACACTCATACTGGTGGCACCTCAGTGGGCCAGACAAACATGGTTCTCACAGATAATGGAAATGGCGCAGGAACCAGCACACAGGTTCAGCAGAAGGAAAGACCTCCTCACAATGCAAGACGGAAAAGTGCTCCACCCAGAACCAGACAGCCTCAGCCTAGCAGCATGGATCCTGAGGACCTAGAATTCGCACACCTCAAACTACCTCCAAGCACCATGGCAGTACTCAGAGAAGCAAGGAGACCCACTACAAGAAAATGCTACATTGCAAAGTGGAAAAGGTTCTCACAATGGTGCATTACAGAGGGACTGCAACGAAAAGTCACAAAAGAATCAACAGTACTGCGATACTTAACACACCTACTACAAAGCGGGCTGAGCTACTCGTCACTAAGGGTTCACCTAGCAGCCATAGTGGCCTACACCAGGGAGAAGCGGTGAAAAGCTTCTTCACCTCCCAAGTGGTCAAAAGATTCCTGGAAGGGGCTAAAAGAATAGCCCCCTAAAAGGATGCCAGCCCCAAGCTGGAACCTCAACACTGTACTGACACAGTTGATGAAATCACCATTTGAACCCATACACAAGATCACACTGCACATGCTCACACTAAAAACTGCTTTCTTAGTGGCTATCACGTCACTGCGAAGAGTCAGTGAACTACAGGCTCTCACACTACAAGAGCCCTACTTGCAAATACACAAGGACAGAATTGTCATGAGGACGGACCCACACTTCCTGCCAAAGGTGGTGTCGCGGTTCCATATCAATCAAACAATACAGACACCAAGTTTCTTCCAGAAACCTTCAACACCCTCAGAAAAGGCGCTACACACGCTAGACACCAGAAGGGCAGTGATGCACTACATAGAAAGGACGAAGGAATGCAGGAAAACAAAACAACTCTTCGTTTCCTTCGCAAGCAGTTTCCTGGGACGACCAGTAACAAAAAATACCATTGCACGGTGGATTGCACAAGCAATACAACTCTGCCACAAGCAGGCAGGACAAGAGTTACAAGGAGCCGCCCAGGCTCACTCAACAAGGAAAAGGGAGCAACGGTTGCGTTCCTAGCGAACACACCTATACAAGACATTTGCCAAGCGGCAACATGGTCTTCCGTGCACACGTTCACCAAACACTACTGTTTTGATATCCAAATGAACAAAGAGGCACAAGTAGGACAGAAGGTCTTACAGCACATTTTCAGCAACCAATGCTCATCTTCCACCCAACCACCGCAATAACAAAACCGCTACTAAGTCTATGCACAGCATAGTGAATCCAGAAAGATTCACGTGGCAAAACGAATAGTTTCTTACCTGTCGGTGTAGTTTTGCAGCTTGAAGACTTTCTGGATTCACTAGCGATCCCACCCGCCTCCGCCAGGAAGATAACATAGGAGGTTAAGGGTACAACTGAACTACATACAAGGTTAAAGGGATCAAAGAATAATTGAAGGATTAAAGGTTAAAGACATAGACAACAAAAAACTGTAAGAGGAAAAGAAAAAGAATCCGAAGATGGCTACCAAAGGTGGGAGCTTCCGCCGGAAGCACGACGACGTCACCGAAAACACCAAATGGTGGGCGTCGCCGCCCACCTGGGCCAAAAACAAAAAAACAAAAAAAAACAAAACACAAAAACAAAGAAAAGACTACGAATCCGGACCCAACCACGAGATGGCGGAATAATGCACAGCATAGTGAATCCAGAAAGTCTTCAAGCTGCAAAACTACACCGACAGGTAAGAAACTATTCGTTCACCACCCTGCTGGAAGTCTCAATAGTTCCACACCAAAATCTGCATCTCCACTCCAGTCTCCTCACTAAGAGCCATGGAGAAATCAGACATCCAAATCCCAAGGAACTCAACCTGGCGATTTGGCTCCTGAAGTCAGTTTGGTTATTTACAATTACCACCAGACTGTATGAATATCCTAAAAGAGGCTAGAAAACCTACTACTAGGGCATGTCATGCAGCAAAATGGAAACGGTTTGTTATATATTGCAACAATAACAATATCAATCCTCTAGATGCTTCTGTGCAAAACATGTTATTTTTTACATTTACAGCAATCTGGATTCGCTTACATCTAGCAGCAGTAGCTGCATACTTACAAAACAGACATTTATCTCTATCCAGAGTACCAGTGATTAAAGCCTTTATGGAAGGATTAAAAAAGGTGATACCATCAAGAGTTCTCCCTGCACCAGTATAGAACTTAAATATAGTCCTTACAAGGCTAATGGGTCCACCTTTCGAACCAGTGCACAGGTGTCCATTACAATTCCTCTCATGGGAGGTTGCTTTTCTCATTGCAATCACTTCACTAAGGAAAGTTGGTGAACTTGAGGCATTAACTATACAAGAGCCTTTCTTTCAGCTTCACAATGACATAGTGGTTCTTCGAACCAATCCTAAATTTCTTCCTAAAGTAGTTTCTGCTTTTCATATCAATCAGTTGAGTTACCTGTGTTCTTTCCTCAACCTGATTCGGTAGCAGACCAAGCTCTCTACACACTAGATGTTAGAAGAGCTCTACTATATTATGTGGAAAGAACAAAAGAATTTCGCAAAACATACCAGCTTTTTGTTGCTTTTTCGCAACCACACAAATGCAATCCCATATCTAAATCGGGCATTGCAAGATGGATCGTGAAATGTGTCCAGACATGTTACGTGAAAGCGAAAAGAACTTTGATAATACCCCCTAGAGTGCATTCCACTCGCAAAATAGGGGCTACTATGGCCGCCTTAGGGAATATTCCCCTAGCTGACATCTGTAAGGCAGCAACATGGTCTACACCGCACACATTCACCAAGCACTATTGTGTGCATGTGTTAGCGAGGCAACAAGCTAATGTAGGCCAGGCAATACTTAAAACACTGTTTCAAATGACTGCAACAGCTACAGGTTAGCCACCGCTTTGGGAGTATACTGCTGTATTGTCTATGCAAAGCATGTGATCTACAGCTCACATGCCTCGAACGGATAATGTTACTCACCCAGTAAGCATCTGTTCTTGGCATGTAGAGCTGTAGATTCACATGCGCCCACACGCCTCCCCGGGTACCTATGGTCGCAGTTTACTTTACATACATACGCATGGACATCTCTTTTCTATACTTACTACCTCCATTCTCACCCTCTGAGGGAAAACAATCTAACAATGGTCGGTGCCCATGCACACCATCACTGAAAGAGGAGTCGTCGTGCCTGGAAAGACTTCTTCGAAGAAAAACAACTTGCAAACATCTGGACCCAACACTAGATGGCAGGAGTATGCCTAGCATGTGAATCTACAGCTCTACATGCCAAGAACAGATGCTTACTGGGTAAGTAACATTATCCATCTGTAAGACATATATTAGTTATAGATTCCTTACCGCCCCCCCCATTCTCCCCATTCTGCAAACTGACTACTAGTGTAAGGGACTCCCTTTCAGGGCCCTAGTTTTTTGCACTAGTGTCGGTGTCTTGCATGGCTCTGCGCTTCTGATGGATACATCTGCCTGTGGATTTCTCACCTTTTGAATTACCCCTGCGCCATCATTCCACGGAAACTTTTTTTCTAACTCTCCCATGTCGACGAGGACGTCCTAATGGCACGGCTCCGCTCGCGACTCCGTATGACGTCACCGGAGTAACAAAAAGACCTCGTCGGCGAGCTGACGTCAGTTCCCTTCTTTCTGCGCCGTTGACGCTTAACAGTTTTCTGGGACTCTCCATTTTCTTCGCAGGTTACTTTGTTTCTGCTGTTTCCCTTGGTGTAGCAGTGCTATGGCGACATCGAAGAAGTCTGGTTTCAATCCTTGCAGTGTGTGGGGGGGGGGGTCATATGTCTATCACTGCCCCCCATGAAGACTGTTCGTGGTGTCTTTCTTCGGACCACGACGTCGGAGGCTGCTCCAGTTGTCGGAAGATGAATCCGAAGGCTTTGAAGGAGCGTGAGGCTAAGCTTTTTATGGAGAATGCGAGAAAAGAGAAGAGGGGCCGAAAGAGATCAAAGTCAAAATCTAAGTCGTCGACTTCGCATACTTCGAAGTTGAGGAAGCACAAGAAGAATAGAAGGCACGGTTCCCGACGTCGTTCATCGAAGGGTAGAGCTTAGAGGTCGGCGTCTCCGGCTTCGCTACGTCGCTCTAAAGATTTCATCTCGCCGTCTGCTTCTTCTCCGACTCACTCTCCGACATCGAGGGGTTCTCTGGCGCAGTCACCGATGCCGAAGGGTTCTCCAGCGCCAAGGTTATCTCCGGCGCCGAGAGATTCTCAGGAGCCTAGGATGTCTTCTACTGTGCCTGCGGCCTCTCCTGTTTTGGGTCAGACGTCCCAGACGCCTACTCGGCCTCGAGTGGATTCAGACTCTGCTCCTTATCCACCCTTTCCTGGACCTGGGTCGTATCCTTCGCATTTTCTTAATGCGATGTACGGCATGTTTGCCAGAGCAGCTTACCCTACCGGTGCGCCGTCGGGCCCCGTGGGTCCGCTTGCATTCAATTTAGGTGTTCCTCAGCAATATGCCTAGGCACCCCTTGTGCCCTTTATGCCGAAGGCACCGTCCTGGCAGTTTCCGGCTCCGAGGTTTTTGACGCAGTTTTCTCAGTCTCTGGTGCCATCTGGTGGACCTTCTTCTTCCTCTCTGCTTCGATCTGCGCCGTTGCCTACATCAGAGGCTCTTCCAACGCCGGTCCCGAAGTTACGGTCAAGAAGAGAAACCTAAAGACTGTTGGAGGAAGAATTTCAGTGGGAGGAGGCTGAAGAAGGTGAAATTGAAGAGTCTGTTGATGAGGTTGAGGGGATTCAAGAGGCGAGTGGTCTAGATACTTCCCCAGAGTGGGAGCTTTCATCACCAAAGGCCTTGCCATCTCAAGATGTGGCACTATACCATGCTGTTATTAGGAAGGCTACTGAACTTTTAGACCTTCAGTTGCCCACTGCTGAGTTCAGACCAAATATTCTTTCGGAAGTTTTACATTCCTCATCTTCTGTGGTTGAACCTCTTTTGCCTTTTAATGAGGCTTTGACTGAGCCAATTCTTGAGGTGTGGCGGAAGCCCCTTTCTGCTCCTGCTGTTTCAAGGTCTGTGGCAAGGAGGTACAGGCCTGCTCCTGGTGATCCTGCTTTTCTTTCTGCACATCCTTCACCGGAAAGCTTAGTAGTGCAGACTTCCTGTTCTAAACAATCTGCGTGGTCTTTTCCTCAGGCTCCTGGAGACAGAGACTCTAAGATATTGGAGCAGTCTGCCAAGAAGGTCTTCTCTTCCTCAAGTATGGCGTTGAAGTCCACTGATGCTACGTGCTTGTTGGGGAGGTATATTCACGCCTTCATGGATTCGGCCAAGCAATTGGCTCCCAAGTTACCGGACAATGATCGTGGCTACTTTTTGAAAGGGCTGGTGGATACGCAGGCTGCAGCTCGTTAAATTATCCAGTCTGGTCTG
Source organism: Calotriton arnoldi (assembly GCA_963921515.1). NCBI lineage: Eukaryota > Metazoa > Chordata > Amphibia > Caudata > Salamandridae > Calotriton > Calotriton arnoldi. The sequence continues at coordinate 6,102,787 of CAWUFW010000098.1, forward strand.
GATACTGTTGATTCGGTGGCCAGGGTGAAGGGTTCCTCTATTGCCACCAGGAGGCATGCCTGGCTCAGGTCTTCTGGGTTTCCGCCAGATGTGCAGGCTACTCTCCTTGACCTACCGTTCGATAGATCCAAGCTTTTTGGTGAAAAGGCTGATTCTGCGCTGCAGAGATTTAAAGACAGTAGAGCCACTGGAAAATCATTGGGTCTTCAGTCCCAAACCAGAGGTTTTGGATATAGGAGTTACCGTGGTTTTGGTAAGGCGTCTTCTTTTTGTGGCCGTCAGCAGCCTCGGCATCAGCAGCAGCAGAATCCTCTGTACAGATCTTACAGAGGAAAGGGTGGAGGTCGTCTGCAAGGTGCATCTCGTCAACTCTCCTCCTCCTCTTCTTCCTCTCCTGCCCCCACCACTGGTGCCACAGGAAAGCAGCTCCAGATCCCCCATCTTGGACCATGCTGGTCCTGTAGAGGGTCGGGTGTCACATTTTCTTCAAGATTGGAAATCTATCACATCAGACCGTTTGGGTTTTGAATCTTGTGGAAAATGGGTACGCCCCTCCCTTCTGGGAGTTTCCTCCTTCTCACCCTCCTCGCCAGGGCTGGTGTTCAGAGGACCATTTGCTGCTTCTGCAGCAGGATGTTCTTGTCTTATTGCAGAAAGGTGCAATAGAGGTGTTCCCGAAGCTGAAAAGGGGTCAGGGATGCTACTCCCGGTATTTCCTGGTTCCCAATAAGGACGGCAGATTAAGGCCTATCCTAGATCTGTGTCTTGAATTTGTACCTCAAACAGGAGAAATTCAAGATGTTGACCCTAGCTCAGATTCTTATGGCGCTGCAACAAGAGGCCTGGATGGTGTCGATCGACTTGCAGGGTGCATATTTTCACATTCCCATCCTGAAGTCGCCCAGGAAGTATCTCCGTTTTACGGTAGGGTCTCAGCACTACCAGTTTGCAGTCCTTCCGTTCGGTCTTACTTCCGCGCCTTGGGTCTTCACAAAGGTGATGGCAGTTCATCTCAGGAAGTCGGGATTCCTGTTTTCCCCTATCTGGACGACTGGCTGCTCACAGCGAAGTCGCAAGAGATGGTGCTTCATCATCTGCATGTGACCGCACAGCTTTTGTTTGACTTGGGCTTCTCGATTAATGTGCCCAAATCTCACCTGGTGCCCTCACAGCGCAACCTGTTCATAGGGGCAGTACTGGATACGGTTGTGTCGAGCTTTCCTGCCTCCGCAGAGGATTTTCGACATTCAAGAGATGATTCCTTTGTTTCACGATGGAGCGGTTGTTCCAGTCCTGAAGGTCCTACGCCTGCTAGGTCTGTTCGCTTCCTGCATTCTGTTGGTCAACCATGCATGCTGGCAAATGAAGGCACTCCAGTGGTGCCTCTGCAGGCAGTGGTTTCAGCACAACGGGGATCTCCGGGAGATGGTCAGGATCTCCAGTGACACTGCAGCGGACATGTCTTGGTGGAGTGTGGAGGGCAATCTGACGCAAGGAAAGCCCTTTCATCTTCCTCCACCAGTGGCCACAGTAATCACGGATGCCTCCACTCTAGGGTGGGGTGCTCATCTGGGGGATCTGGAGATCAAAGGCCTTTGGTCTCCGGAGGAAAGGTTGTTTCATATCAACCTGCTGGAATTGCGGGTGATTCGTTTAGCTCTCAAGGCCTTTCTTCTCTCCTTTCGCGGTCAGTCAGTCGGTTCAGGTCCTGACGGACAACACTACCGCGATGTGGTACATAAACAGGGAGGAGTAGGATTGTATTGTCTCTGCAGAGAGGCCCTGCGACTCTGGTCCTGAGCTCAGGACCATCCGATTTGTGTGATGGCAAATCATCTGGCAGGAGTGCTAAATGTGCGTGCGAACAGTCTGTCGGCGTTTCTCGGCCGATCACGAGGGGGGTTTCATTCGGAGGTGGTCCATCTCATCTTCAGGATGTGGGGGTGTCCTCTGTTGGACCTATTTGCCACTCATGAGAACGCGCACTGCCAGTGGTTCTGCAGTCTCCAGTTTCCGATGCAGGGAGCGTTGGGGGACGCGTTTCAGTTGGAATGGGGTTCACAGCTCCTTTATGCGTTTCCTCCCATACCCTTGATTCCTCAGGTTCTGAGGAAGATTCGCCAAGACCAGGCCCAAGTCATATTGATTGCTCCGGATTGGCCAAGAAGGGTGTGGTACACAGATCTACTTCCTCTCATCGCACCCTCCACTTCGTCTCCCTCTAAGGTCAGATCTCCTCTCGCAGTCGCAGGGGCAGGTTCTACACCCCCACCTCCAGAGCCTGCACCTTCATGCCTGGAGATTAAACGGGGCAACCTGAGTTCCTTCTCTCTCCCGCCGGATGTGGTGGATGTTATTTTATCATCCAGGATACACTCCACCAAATCTATTTATTCCTCCAGGTGGTCCAAATTTGTGATTTGGTGTGGCGAGAGGTCCATTGATTCTTCGAAGGCCCGTTTGTCTGATGTGCTGAGTTTCTCTCTTTCCTTGGCTCAGGAGGGTTGTGCTTTGTTTCTTTAGCTTTTCCTATTTTTCTTTATGCTGTGTGTATTTATGTATATATTGTGTACTCTGTATACTCCAATTAAGTTGTCGGTCCACCCGTTTGCCTCGGAGGCACGGAAAAAATGGGTGGAACTGACGTCAGCACACCGAGGTCTTCCTATGGCTCCGGTGACGTCATACAGAGTCGCGAGCGGAGCCGTGCCATTATGACATCCTCGTCACCGTGGGAGAGCTAGAAAAATTTCTGTGGAATGCTGGCGCAGGGGTAATTCAAAAGGTGAGGAATCCACAGGCAGATACTGTATCCATCAGAAAAAGCGTTACCTAAGGTAAGTAACTTGTTCTTCTGGCGTGGAAAGTCATGTCAGAACTGACGTCAGCATGCAGGGGCAGCGTTTAAATAGACACCGCGAAGTCATCCTGGCGGTAACGACGCTGGTGACTGACGCGGAGTCAACAGACGCCACCTACCGTCGCGCAGGGGTACTGCTAGAGAGAAAATACTCCGGATCCAGTCTGGTGCCTGGGGGTTATTCTAAGGTAAGTAATCTATAACTAATAGGTGTCTCTTACAGATATATCGTTATTGATGGCAAGTAACTTGTTCTTTAGTTATTTTATTTCTAGAACCAAGCCAGGCCTGGTGCAGTTAATTGATGCAATTGGTTTGTTTACAGGTAAGTATAGAATCAATATTACTTTAGTTACTTTTGAGATTACTTTGCACTTTACTTTACAGATTTTTTGTAAGTTACTTTTTCTACTCAGTTTGATATGCCTAGATATCACACTGGGACAGTTACTAGAGAAAAGATCAGTAATTCAATTTTTAGACATTTGCAGGTTTTCAAGGTTTCATACAAGCCAACTCCACACTTAGAAGAATTTTCAAAGAAAAGCAGTCCTATAGGAGAAAACAGTTGTAAGAAAGTGCCCTCTTTTTGCATGGTTGCCCCCACTTTTTGCTGAATTGCTGATGTACTTTGACTAAGTGTGCCCTGGGCTCCTGCCAAACAGGTACCCAATGCCTATGTTCTTTACCTAAAACTGCATTGTAAACAAAACCCAATTGGCACTCTCTGGCCACAGGTCAGCCCCTGGTAAATGGTACCACAGGTTCCCAGTACACTGTGACCAGATAAGGCCTCTAAGGGCTGCAGTACTTATTGTGCCACCCTTAGAGGCCCTGTACCTTCACACACACTGCCTTTGTAGGCTGCGTGTTTTGGTGCAGAACAAAGTGAAGTGTCGACATGGCACACATACTTGTGTGCCATGCCTACAACCCACTGCCCTGGCATAGATCAGCCACCCCTCTAGCTGGGGGCACTATACCAGTGGTGAGGGTACAGGTGCATGAGCCCTGTACCCCTACAGTGTCTTAGCCAATTCTTAGACATTGTAAGTGCATTAATGCCTTTAAGAGTATATGGTACTGGAAGTTTGTCATTACGAACTCCACAGCACCATAATGGCTTTACTGAAAACTGGGTAGTTTGGTATCATACTTCTCAGCACATTAAACCCACACTGATGCCAGTGTGGGATTTAATGAAAAATGCCCACAGAGGGCATCTTAGAGATGCCCCCTGAAAAACGACCTAACGCTAGTGTCCAGGCTGAGTGGCTGTTCCCCCAGCTACCACCACCAGACATGTTTCTGGACCCTTGGGTCGAGAGCGTGCTGCTCTCAGGGGCCTGAAACAATGCACATCCTGGTATGAAGTGCCAAGCTTCCTCCCCCAGGATGAGCAGGGTCCACGAAGGGGAAGATTAAAAGGCTTGCTGCCTTTGTGAGCTTCCCCAGGCCTTTTTCTGCTTCCAGAAACTGGTCCTCACAGGTTCTGACCCCCACTTTGGGCGGGAAAACCAAGTGAGGAAGGGAGGTGTGCCCAGCTTTGCTAACCCCACCCCTCAGGTGGGGGAGGCGAGGTGATGCACAACTCTGAGCCCCGCCATCTTGCAGATGGGGGGGGGGGGGGACCCAGCAAACCAGAGTGAGGCATATGCCCCCCTCCCTCTGAGGGTGGCATAATAGGGGGTGTACCCAACTCAAGGAAGGGACCCATTGGTCCCAACCTTTTACTCGCCTGTTAAGCCCCTAAATCTAGTATTTAGGGGCACCCCTGAACCTTGCATCCTCAGACAAGCCATGACCAAGAAGAAAAGAATGACCGAACACCCATGCCGAAGCTAAGGACACACACTGATTTGGCCCCGCCCTATCGGCCTGTCCCCACCTCGAACCTGCAGAAACGAAAGTCTGTTGTCTCTTGCAGCCAGCAACCTCAAGAACCCAGGGGACCTGCCCTGCCTTCCAAAGAAAAGACATTTCCTCCTTTGAACACCGGATTTGTTCACCCACAGACTCTGGCTCCGGCCAAATCTGCAAGTCTGCACCACTCTGCATCCGTCGCCCACCACTCGAGTGGCCCAACACCACGAGGAGGTCTCCCCGGCGATTCTGACCCGAGATTTGGTGATCTCTGACCTGCGTTGAATCTCCCAGCGAAGCCTGCACCCTCATTCTGGAGACTCCCCCCCGTCCGCGACCGGAGCTGGTAAGAGAAACCCGATGCCTAAAGACACCCCTGCACCCGAAGCCCCACGGCCTTGGGTAGCCCAACCGACTGTCCAAGCATCCCCAGGCATCCCAGCTTACCTCTCCAACTGGTGGTCACCTCCAGAAGATCTTCGTCCCCGAGCCTGCAGTCTTTGTTGAAACCGGAGAATCCCCTTTGAAATCAACAGGACACCCAACGCCAAACCAGCACCCTGCACCCAGCCACACCTGCGCTGCTGCGGGTGCACATTTTGTGCTAAACAGGATCCCCCTTTGCCCCGAGCGTAACTCCAGGAGCTTTGCTCCCACAGCCCAGTGGCCTGCTCGTAAGCAGCCACCAACCGGAGGCCCGCTATCCCCCTTTGGATAACATTGGGCCTCAGCACCCGGCCGCCCTAGTGCCGGTGAGGGTGTAACAGTGCATCCTTGACCCTGACCCTTGTTCTAACATCCCCAAACTCAACCCCAAAGACTGAATACTTACCTGGTAACTGTTAACTTCATTTCTCTCCATATGAACATATTGACTGTTTTTCTCTGAAAACTACTCTGTGTGGAGTTGATTTGTATGGTAACCTGAAAACTTAAAATTGTGCAAAACTAATTTTACTTACCTTTTCTCTAGGAAATGTCCCAGTGTGATATATAGGCATATCACACTGAGTAGAAAAAGTAACTTAAAAAGTAACTAAAAAGTAATCTGTACAGTAATTTCAATACCTTGACTTACCTGTATTTCAAACAACTGCATTTGAACTTGCATTTACTTGTGAAAACTGCATAATATTTTCCAAAGCATTTATTTTTTATTTCACTTACCTGTGCCAGGCTTGGTTCTAGAAATAAAATAACTTAATATTTTTATAGAAACAAAATTAGTCTGAGTTCATTCTTTGAGTGTGTGACATCATTTGCTGATTAAGTGTGTACAACAAATGCTTTACACTACCCTCTGATACAACCTTACTGCTTGCCCACACTACCACAAATAGAGAGTAAGGTGCTATCTACTTGTACCTCTCCCTACCTTTGGGGTTCCACTGGACTCTGTGCACCCTATACCTTATTTTGGTGTAGTATATACTGAGCCAGCTTCCTACAAAAATGTCATCGATTTATCAGTAAGTACTTAGGTTTTGGAGTTGGTATTCTGTGTTTAGAACCAGGGTTCCCCCAGGGTCAAGGATGCTCTCTTGTTACACCTTCAGCAGCACTAGGGCGGCCAGGTGCAGAGTGCTGAGGCTCAATGTTATCCAATGGGGATAGCAGGCCTCCAGTTGGTGGCTGCTCACGAGCAGGCCACAAGGTTCTGGGAGCAAAGCTCCTGGACTTCAGATCAGGACAAAGAGGGACCTGAGTTAGCACACAAGGTGCACCCACAGAGGCACAGGGACGGCCGGGTGCAGGGTGCCGTTTTGGCTTCTGGTGCCCTGTTTTCCATGGCGATAGCTGGTTTTGGATATTGGCTGCAGGCTCGGTCCAGGATGTCTTCCGGGAGCATCCAACAGTTGGGTAGGTAAGTTGGAGGGCTCGGGGACGTAGGTGCACCTCTGGTTCTCTTCTCCAGAGCGGCTGGATGCAGGGGTGTCTTTTGAGGTCTGATTTTACACTACCGGGCCACTCGCGGTTGGGGGGGTCCCCGTGCAGAGGCTGCAGGCGACGTCTGGGTGTCCTGGAGAGGTTAACCCACAGTGGACTCGGACTCTGGAGCTCGGGGACCCCGCTGGGACCGGTGGGCCACCCTGATGCGGGCCATAGGCGTCTGGTGCAGTGGTGGTTCCAGGCGTCGGGTTGCTTTGTCCTCAGCAGGCTCAGAGTCTGTCTTGGGAGTTTCTTTTGAACAGACCTGCTGTTCACAGGACATCCGGTCTTTGTTGAAGGCAGTCAATCCTCCCAGGTGTTCTGGAATTCGCTGGCTGCAGGACAAGGAGACTTTTGGTGAAGTATTGTTGGAAACTGCAGACCGGCCGGGGCCAAGTCAGTTCTTCTCTGCAGTCTCCTCTGCTGCGCGTCTTTTGTCCTTCATAGGTTGCGGGAATCTGGCTTCTTGGTTCAGGGCTGCCCCCTAAATACTGTATTTTGGGAGTGTTTTAGGTGTCTCGAGGTCAGTAGCCAATGGGCTACTCACCTTAGGGTAACTACACCCTTGGAGTGCTCACCCCTCGTGGGGGAGTGGGCACAATCCCTAATCCTGATTGGAGAGTGCCTGCTATCTGCAAGATGGGCACTGAAGAGTGGGCTTCACCTCTCCTTCCCCACCTGAGGGGTGGGGTTGGCAGAGATGGGTACACCACCTGGGCTGTTCAAATTCTTCTCTCCTGTCTTCCCGTCGAAAAGGAGGGTAGACAGGAAGTGGGCCTGCTCCTGATAGCAGGAGAGGCTGGGGGTCGTGTTACAAAGGCGGCAAGGCCTTTGAAGCTCCCCTTGCGCAGATGGCTCTTCCTAACCTGGGGGAGGTGTGACCACCTCTGCCCAGGAAAGGCTTTGTTTCTGGGCTCATGGAGCGATGACTCCCACCCCAGCGGTCCTGAAACATGTCTCATGGTGGCAGGCTGGTGTTTCCCAGTCAAGGAACCCACCAGAGGCTGGTCGTTTTTTCAGGGGGCATCTCTAAGTTGTCCATTGAGTGCATGGTATATTAAATCCTACACTGGCATCAGTGTGAGTTTAATATGCTGAGAAGTTTGATGCCAAACTTCGGAGAATTCAGTAAAGCCATTATGGTGCTGCGGAGTTCGTAATGACAAACTCCCATACCATATAGTCTTTAGGGCTTTACTGCACTTACAATATCTAAGAATGGACTTAGACACTGTAGGAGTACAGTGCTCATGCAATTGTACCCTCACAAGTGGTATAGTGCACCCAGCTAGAGGGGTGTCTTGCCTATACCATAGGCAGTGAGTTGCAGGCATGGCATACAGGTCTGTTGGCCATGTCGCTCTCCACTTTTATCTGCACCAAAACACGCAGCCTGAAATGGCAGTGTGTGTGTTAAGGTTTAGGGCCTCGAAGGGTGGCACAATATGTGCTGGAGCCCTTAGAGACCTTCCCTGGTCACAGTGCCCTTGGAACCCATGGTACCTTTTACAAGGGACTTGCATGTGGCCAGAGAGGTGCCAATTGGGGGTTCAAAGGTACAGTTTTGGGAAAGAACACAGGCCCTGGGAACCTGATTTGCAGGGACCATGGGCACATAGTCAAAGTGCATCAGAAATCTGGGAAAAAGTGGGTGGGTTACTGCAACAGAAACCCAGCTTCCTAAAACATCAAATCAAAGTGCATCAGAAATCTGGGAAAAAGTGGGTGGGTTACTGCAACAGAAACCCAGCTTCCTACAACATCAAATCAAAGTGCATCAGAAATCTGGCAAAGTGGGGGGTTACTGCAACAGAAACCCAGCTTCTACACCGTGCCACCAACACTGGTAGTGGCATGGGTAAGTGACCCCTCTAGCAGGCCTTGCAGCCCTTAAGGCAGGGTGCACCATTTCCAGGTGAGGGCATAAATGCAAGAGCAATATGCATCTACAGGGCCTGTGCCATTCAGACACTGCAAGTGCAGTGAAGCCATTTTGAGTACAGGGGCTGGGAGTTTGTCAACACGAACTCCACATCTCCATTTTTGCTTTACTGAAGTTTGGTATCAAACTTCCCAGCACATTAAACCCACACTGATGCCAGTGTTGGATTTAATGAAAAATGGAAAGAGAGGGCATCTTGGAGATGCGCCCTGAAAAACTACCAACTCTGTTGTGATTCCTGTAGGAAGCTGGCTCTGTATATACTACACCAAATTGAGGTATAGTGTGCACAGAGTCCAGTGGAACCCCAAAGGTATGCAGAGGTAAAAGTAGATAGCACTCTCTATTTGTGGTAGTGTGGGCCAACAGTGATGCTTTATCAGAGGACAGTGTTGAGCATTTGTTGTTCACACTCAGTCAGCAAATGATTGCACACCCTCAAAGACTGAACTTCAGACCAATTGGTTTTGTATAGAAATATTATGTTTGAGGCATATGAGCTGCAGATTGTATACACTGTGCATAGATCGCCATCTGGTGTTGGGCTCGGATGCTTGCACTTTGTTGTTGTCTTGGAAGAGTCTTTTGTAGTCACGAGGTAGGTGACTCCTCCTTTGGACGATAGTGCGCATGGGCATCGACTCCATCTTCAGATTGTTTTTTTCCGCCATCGGGTTCGGATGTAACTTCGGCGTTCCGGACTTTATTTTCCAAACCTTTTCGACGCGCAAATTATCTCTAACTCGACGGTATTGTTTTCGATCGCGTAATCTTCGACACGCTTCTCTTCTACTCCATTCCGGTCGTCGACGCGGGCCGTTGGGCCTATCGACGCCGCTCGGGCCTACAGCTCATGAAAAGGACTCCATTCAAAAAATGCCCCAGTGTGGAGCCAAATTCCCACACAGTGACCATCACAAGGTCTGTAACCTGTGTCTCTCGCCCGAACACGACGAGAACAACTGCCAGGCCTGCGCCTCTTTTACATCCAAAAAAACCATCCGTGATCGCCGGGCCCGACGACACATCATGGCGCAGACACCAGCTCCGGCACCAGCGGACATCTTCGATGAAGGCCCCGATGTTCCGGAGGACGATTCCGAAGACCTACAAATCGTGTCCGAAGCAGACGACTCAGACGACCACATCACTCCTGGTCAACGAGTGAGTACAACTGCCCCTACCCCAACTCCACCTCAAAAAACCAAGGCCCTGGTCAAGACTTCGCCTGCTGGCCCCAGTCGCGACCTAAAACAAGCTTCTGAAGCCCGCCCTCGGGCTCTGCTCCGAAGACAAAGGCCAAGACTTCCGATAGCTCGGGACCAAGCAAATCTCATGTCACAGTCCCACAAGCGCCTTCGGCACCGAAGACGGGAGACAAACCTACTCCCAAACATAAGTCGGCACCGACCACCTCGACGCCGAAAGACAAACCATCGGCTCCGAAGCCAAAACCTTCGGGACCGAAGAACATCTCCGGCTCCATAACAAAGCCAAAGGACTCTACACCAACTCTTAAAGCTTCGGAGCACAAATCAAAACCCCGCTCGGACCCGAAGAAGTCGGCGCCGAAAGCGGTTATCGACCAAAAAACACTTTCCCAACCTGATTCCAAGCAGAAAAAGCTACAGATACATCCCAATACAGGACATGTGACTACTATCCCACACAAGAAGAGGAAGCTGGACACAAAAGACACTCCTGTAGTGCCTTCAAAGAAGAAAGACTGTGCCACTTCACCTGTCAGACCCTCTTCTCCTGTTCTTCTTCCCCCTAACCCTATCCTTTCTCCTGAGCCAGGTCCTCCTTCTAAGCCTGTCTCTCCTCCACACACTCCAACACTTGCACCACATTCACCACAGGAGGAGGTTGATGATGATTTCGACAATGCAGGACACACCAATGACCCTTATACTGATACTGACGATCATACAGATATGCCACAAGATCATTGGGACGATTACAATGACCCAATAGACCTCCCTTCTCCACAGCCATAGCCAACAAAACCATCTCCCCCAGAAGACAATATTGGTTTTGATCAACTCGTAAACAGGGCTGCTCTCTACCATGGTGTCCCCATACACTCAGACCCTACGGAGGACGACTTCCTCCTAGAGACCTTTGAACAGTCCCAGAAAACTGTCCAAACCCGGGCAATGTTAAAAGGGGTCATTAAACACGCCCCTGACATATTCAAAGACCCAGTCAGGACAAGAATTCTCAATCCTAGGAGTGATAAAAAATATACCCCTGCCGATCCCACCTACATCAAAGGGCAACTACCGTTCGACTCACTAGTAGTCTCTAATGCTAGGAAGCGCGCCAATTTTCAAACCTCCGGTGACGCACCACCTCCGGATAAAGAATCCAAATTGCTGGATGCCTCTGGCAAAAGAGTTGCTGCTCAAGCAACTAATCACTGGCGCATAGCCAACACCCAAGCATTACTTGCTAGGTATGACAGGGCCCACTACGACCGCCTAGAGACCCTGTTACAGCATTTCCTTGACCAATACAAAACAGAGGCAAATGACTTAATTCAAAAGGGCAAACTAATAACCAACGCATCCATCAAATGTGCCCTCGATGCAGCCGACACAGCCTCCAGGTCTGTCAACACTAGCGTGCTACTCAGACGACATGCCTGGTTACGCATTTCAGGCTTTAAACAAGAGGTTCAGACGGCTATCCTTAATCAACCCTTCGAGCCGGAACACCTTTTTGGGCCGGCGGTAGACACCATTTTAGAAAAAATGAAGAAGGACACTGAGACCGCAAAATCCATGGGAGCATTACAGTTTCCATCCCCACGTGGTTCCTTTCGTCGCTCCTTCTATAGGGGAGCATCTAAAAATATTGGAACAGTCACCGCCTCCTCTTCATATAAAACCACCACTCACACATCCCCCAACAGAGGATATTTTAGAGGTGGATACAGGGGAAATAACAACAAGGGTAGAGGCCGAGGTAATACCAACACTCGTGCCTCCTCTGCTACTAAACAGTGACTTCCCTCCAGACCATTCCACTCCGGTCGGAGGGAGACTCTCACAGTTCCTGCCTGTCTGGGATTCCATCACAACAGACAAGTGGGTAAGACAGATTATCCAGTATGGTTACTGCCTCGAACTCACAGCAACACCACCCAACATTCCACCCAAACAACGTCCAATGTCCACAGAACACATTACGCTCTTGAAATAAGAGGTTCTCTCACTGCTTCAAAAGCATGCAATAGAACCAGTTCCCTTACAGCACCAAGGGACGGGGGTTTACTCGCTGTATTTCCTAATACCCAAAAAGGACGGCACCCTCAGACCAATACTGGACCTCAGACCCCTCAATCTCTACATACAGTCCGATCATTTCCATATGATCACTCTGCAACAGGTTCTTCCACTTCTACAACAAGGCGACTTTCTCACCACACTAGATCTCAGACGCCTACTTCCACATTCCCATACACCCTGCCCACAGGAAGTATCTAAGGTTCATAGTGGACGGACAACACTATCAGTTCAAAGTCCTACCATTCGGGGTAACCACCGCACCCAGAGTATTCACAAAGTGCCTTGCGGTAGTAGCAGCACACTTAAGAAGACAACAAATCCATGTCTTTCCATATCTCGACGACTGGCTAATAAAAGCCAAGTCGTTCAACCAGTGTGTTCATCACACTCATCAAACTATCCAACTACAACACCACTTAGGATTCACACTAAATTACCCCAAGTCAAACCTCCAGCCTTCCCACATACATCAGTATCTAGGAGCCACAGTAGACACTGCCAAAGCTCTAGCATTTCCAAGTCCAGCTCGCATAGCCAGTATACAAGCCCTAACCAGCAAATTTCAACCGCAGCAGTCACTCCCAGCAAGAGTGTTCATGCAACTCATAGGAATGATGGCCTCCTGCATATTTCTCGTACCTCATGCAAGACTTCAGATGCGCCCCCTACAGGAATGCCTAGCACGTCAGTGGAACCAGGCTCAAGGACAACTTACAGATCTGGTGTTGGTAGACAGCCGCACCCATCACTCTCTGCAGTGGTGGAACACACAAAACCTGTCCAAAGGGCGGCCGTTCCTCGAGCCAGTTCCACAGATAGCACCAACAGCAGACGCATCACTCACTGGTTGGGGAGCCCATCTCCTAAACCATACAATTCAAGGCAAATGGACCACTCAACAAAAAGTGCTCCATATCAACCACCTAGAATTACTGGCAGTATTTCTAGCATTAAAATAATTCCAAGTACATCTACAACACAAGACTGTCCTAATCCGCACCGACAACATGACAGCCATGTACTACATACAAAAACAAGGAGGCACACATTCTCTGCAGCTGTCCCAGCTCGCACAAACCATATGGAAATGGGCCATCCCACAAAAGATATACCTGCTAGCACAACATCTTCCAGGAATTCACAATCAGATTGCGGATCTGCCAAGTCGACAGACACAGCAGATACACGAATGGGAACTTCATCCCCAAGTTCTCCAACCTTTTTTCCAAAGGTGAGGTCAACCAGACCTAGATCTGTTCGCCACACACCTGAACGCAAAATGCCCAACCTTCGCCGCAAGGTTTCCACACCCGTCGTCCAAAGGCAATGCGATATGGATGAACTGGTCAGGCAGATTTGCGTACGCTTTTCCGCCACTCCCACTGATTCCCCTAGTAGTACGCAAGCTCCGACAACAGTCTCTCAAAATGATCCTGGTGGCTCCCACATGGGCACGCCAACCATGGTTTACAACTCTACTAGAACTGTCGGTGGTTCCACACCAAAAACTACGCCTCTCCCCAACATTGCTAACGCAGAACCATGGAGAGATACAACACCCCGATCCAGGACAACTGAATCTAGCGATCTGGCTCCTGAAGTCCTAGAGTTCGGTTATCTTAACCTTCCGCCAGACTGTATGCACATTATTAAAGAAGCCAGACGCCCTACTACTAGAGCTTGCTATGCAGCTAAATGGAAAAGATTTGTCATCTACTGCAAAAATAATAACATTGATCCACTGGATGCTTCCATCCAAGACATTATTTGCTACACTTACAAAGATGTAATCTAGCATATTCATCCATACGATTACATCTAGCAGCACTCTCCGCTTATTTACAAAACAGACAACATTTGTCATTATTCAGAGTGCCTGCAATTAAAGCCTTTATGGAGGGACTTAAAAGAATAATTCCTCCCAGACTGCCACCCTCTCCACTCTGGAATTTAAACATTGTCCTTACCAGACTCATGGGTCCCCCATTCGCACCTCTACATAAATGTGAACTGCAGTTCCTCACATGGAAAGTTGCTTTCCTTGTCGCAATCACCTCTCTCAGAAGGGTAAGCGAGATCCAGGCTTTAACCATACATGAACCATTCTTACAAATACATCATAATAAAGTGGTTCTCAGAACAAATCCAAAATTCCTTCCCAAAGTAATCTACGCTTTTCACCTTAACCAATCTTTTGAGTTACCAGAGTTTTTCCAAAACCCAGACTCTGTAGCAGAAAGAGCTCTTCACACACTGGACGTCAAAAGAGCCCTACTTTACTACATAGACAGGACTAAACCTTTTAGGAACACAAAACAACTGTTTGTAGCCTTTGCACCACCTCATAAAGGTAACCCCATATCTGAAAGAGACACGTTAGTGACAGATTCCTTACCTTAGAATATCCCCAGGCGTCAGGCTGGATCCGGAAAGTTTTTGCGTAGCAGTACCCTTGCGCGTCGGTAGGCGGCGTCGTGCGGCTCCGCGTCCGTCGTCGGCGTCGTGATCGCCGGGATGACGTCGCGGGCAGTACTTAGACGCCGCCCCTGCGCGCTGACGTCAGTTCTTCTTTTTCCGCGCCAGCAAGCGCAGATCCGGGAAGAGCAGTGCCCTAGTCATTTTTTGACTAACTTTTTTGGTGAATTTTTTCACTGTTTCTTTCGAATCGACTCCAAGGTGTCGTAGGGATGCCCGGCTTTAAACGTTGCGACGCCTGTGCTCGGATGATGTCCATCACAGACCCGCATCTGGAGTGTCTCTTCTGCCTCGGCCGAGGCCACGACACGAAGTCGTGTTCCGACTGCCGGGCCCTCAACCCGAAAGCTTTGCGAGAGCGGTCTCGACAGCTCCTCGAGGCCCGGCAGTCGGCTCCGCGCCACACCAAGCCCCGGTCGCGTGAGAGGTCGGTCGCGGAGTCCTCACCGGTCGTCGGGATCCAAGTCTTCGTCGTCCGGTAAGTCTAAGCACAAGAAGTCCAAAAAGCATCATCGCTCTAGGACTTCGCATCGCCGGTCTCGCGACTCGGCTGAGGCCCCTCCCGGCACCGTCCCCGCGGCCCCGGACATGCCTGTGGAGTCGCCCCCGCAATACCCGTCCTTCCCGGGTTCGGGGGCGGATCCGGCCCAAGCTACAGGAATTCCTGTCGGCCATGGCCCGCCTCTTCGGGCCTCAAGGTCCCTCCGGTGCGCCTTCGGGCCCCGCGGGCCCTGATGGGGTTGCCCCGGCGTTGCCGCCGACTCCGGTCCCGGCGTCGCTCGTGCCTCCAGCCTCGGTCCCGGCTTCGGCCCCGGCCTCGATCCCGGCTCCGGTGGTACCGCAACCCCCATCGACGCCGGTCGACCTGACCACGCCTCCGCCGGCGTCGATGTCTCCGGTGCCGTTCCTGACGCCGCCCGGGGCTCCGGGCGGCGTCGTCCCCATGTACTCTCCGGCTCCGGACATGGGAGGGGTCTGAGGACCCTCTGGCACAGCAGTGTCAGTATGATGAGGACTGGGCAGAGGAACTAGGGGATGCCAGTGGTCTAGATACTTCCCCTGACACTGGCATGCTGTCTCCTCCCGTGGCTACGGAGGAGGGAGCCAATTTTGCAACGGTGTTGCGTAGGGCAGCTGGAGCCTTACATCTCCGACTCCCTACGGTGACGGTCAAGACTAATCTCTTGACGGAAGTGCTTCAGCCGGCAGCCTCCTCCTTGGAGACTGTGCTGCCGTTTAACGATGCACTTACTGACGTTCTTTGGGCGCCTGGTCCAAGCCCAACACAGGGGCTCCTGTGGATAGGAACGTGTCCCGACGCCATCGCCCAGCTCCGGGCGACCCCTTGTTTCTCTCTGTCCACCCCACTCCTGAGAGCTTGGTTGTCCAAGCCTCGGCTTACCAAACCGCCTTCCCTACCGCCCCTCCGGATAGGGAATCCAAACGCCTGGATCAATTTGGGAAGAAGGGTTTTTCTTCCTCCAGTGCTGGCTTGCGGTCCATCAACACCGCTTGTCTTTTGGGCCGATATACCCACTCCTTGTGGGATTCGGTGGCGACTGTTTTGCCCCAGTGTTCTGAGGAGGTCCAGACACTGCTTTCCCGCGCCATTGCGGAAGGAAGGGATGCGGCCAAATACACCATACGATGTGGCCTTGATACCGCCGACTCGCTGGGCAAATCTATTGCAACGACGGTGGCGCTGCGTCGCCACGCCTGGCTGAGAACCACTGGTTTTTCAGGGGATGTCCAGAATACTCTCATGGACATGCTTTGATGGAGTCGGTCTTTTTGGTTCCAAAGCAGACCATGCGTTGGAGCGCTTTAAGGACTCATGGGCTACTGCCAAGTCCCTGGGCCTTTCTGCTACACGCCCTCCGCTACCTTCTGCTTTTCGCCCCTATCGTGCCCACGGAAGGGGCGCCCAGTCACGTCAGCAGCCCAGCCACCGGCCCGCGCAGCAGGCATCTTCGCGTGGCCGAGGACGTGGATACCGCCGTGGCGGTTCGGGCAACCAGCATGCGGGTCAGGCCACCACCTCCAACCCGTCCGCGGCCTCCAAGCCCTCCTAGTCCCTCCTTTCAGGTGCACAGCACGCCAGTAGGGGGCAGGGTCCGCCATCACCTTCACCACTGGCGTCCCATCACCTCGGACAGGTGGGTCTTGGACATTGTCTGAAGGGGCTACTCCCTCCCCTTCGAGACCACCCCCCCAGCCATGCCACCTCAATTCCACCGCATATCCGGGGATCACTTGGTACTTCTGCAGAAGGAAGTCACGGCCCTCTTGGCCAAGAGGGCCATCGAGCATGTTCCGACCCCAGAAGTAGGACGTGGTTGCTACTCCCACTACTTCCTGGTGCCCAAAAAGGACAAGGAGGACATGCGTCCTATCTTGGACCTCCGGAACGTCAATCGCTTCCTCCGGAAGGAGAAGTTCAAGATGCTCACCCTAGCTCAGGTCTTGGCTGCCCTCGACCCCGGAGACTGGTTGGTAGCGTTGGACTTGCAGTACGCCTATTTCCACATCCCTGTCCTGCCGGCCCACCGGCGTTACCTTCGGTTCACGGTAGGCCTCGAGCATTTTCAGTTCACCGTGCTCCCCTTTGGCCTTACCAGTGCCCCTCGGGTGTTCACGAAAGTGATGGCGGTGGTTGCAGCTCATCTGCGCCGGGCAGGGGTTTCAGTCTTCCCCTACCTCGACGACTGGCTGCTGAAGGCGGGCTCGTCCCAGGCAGTCGTCTCCCACCTCCAGACTACGGCCGAACTCCTGCACTCGCTGGGGTTCTCCATCAATGTGCCGAAGTCGCATCTGATTCCTTCTCCACAGCTCCTTTTCATCGGAGCAGTTCTGGACACGACGCAGTTTCGGGCCTATCCTCCCGAACGGCGAGTCCGGGATATTCAGGCTATGGTTCCGATCTTTCAGCCTTTATCCTGGGTTTCGGTACGGATTACCCTGAGGCTGCTGGGCCTCATGGCCTCCTGCTGGTCAATCATGCCAGATGGCATATGCGGGCTCTGAAGTTCCAGTGGGCGCAGCACCAGGGCAACCTGTCCGATCACGTCCAGATCTCGGAGGGGACTGCAAAACAGTTGCAGTGGTGGCTCTCGAACCGACAATGGGTCATGGGCAGATCCCTCTCCCTTCCCCAGCCAGAGCACACAGTTGTGACGGACGCGTCCCTTCTGGGATGGGGCGGTCACATGGGAGAGGCGGAGATCAGAGGCCTCTGGTCTCCGGCGGAGTCCCGGCTCCATATCAACCTTCTGGAGCTCCGGGTGATCCGACTTGCACTCAAGGCAAGTGCGGTGCTGCCATTTAGAGTATATGGTGCTGGGAGTTTGTCATTACGAACACCACAGCCCCATAATGGCTACACTGAAAACTGAGAAGTTTGGTATCAAACTTCTCAGCACATTAAACCCACACTGATGCCAGTGTGGGATTTAATGTAAAATGCACACAGAGGGCATCTTAGAAGATGCCCCCTGAAACCTAACCCACCTCGAGTGTCCAGGCGGAGTGTATGCTTTCAGCTGCCACCCCCAGACATGTTTCTGGACCCCTGGGTCGAGAGCCTGCTGCTCTCTGGGGCCTGAAACAATGCACATCCTGGGACGAGGTGCCAAGCCTCCTCCTCCAGGATGGGCAGGGTTCATGAAGGGGCAGCATCAAAGGCTTGCCGCCTTTGTGAGCTTCCCCAGGCCACTTGCTGTACTCAGCAACTGGTCCCCACTGGTTCTGACCCCCACTTTGGGCGGGAGAACCGGTGGGAAAAACAAGTGAGGAAGGGAGGTGTGCCCACTTCTGTCAACTCCACCCCTCAGGTGGGGTAGGCGAGGCGAAGCACAACTCAGTCCCCGCCATCTTGAAGATGTGGGGACCCAGCCAACCAGGGACAGTCTCCTGCCCCCTCCCACTGGAGGGTGGCACAATAGGGGGTGTACCCACCCCAGGGAAGGGACCCATTGGTCCCTGACCTCTACCGACCTGTAACGCCCCTAAATCTAGTATTTAGGGGAACCCCCTGAACCTTGCTTCCTCAGATCCAGCTAAGAAACAAGAAAAGGAGGACCGAACAGCCTTGCAGCAGCTAACAAGAGGAAGACGCCCACTGACTTGGCCCCAGCCCTACCGGCCTGTATCCCCCTCGAACCTGCTCCTGTGAAATCCCGGTGTCCTACAGCCAGCAACCTCAAAAATCCCGGAGGACCTGCCTGCCTTCACTTCCAAAAACTGCTTCTCCCGTGAACACCGTATTTGTTCAACTGCAACTTCTGGCTCCGGCCGTACACCGCGGATCCGCCCCACTCTGCACCCGCCGTCCACGGCCCGAGCTCGAGTGGGCAAACACCACGAGGAGGTCACCCCGGCGATCCGCAACCGAGATCCGGCGACCCCCGACCTGCCTCCAGCCGACGCCTGCAGCTTAAATCCAGAAGGCCCCCCCTAACCGCGACCAGGAGCTGGTAAGAAGATACGACCCCAAAAGGCACCCCTGCACCCGACGCCCCACGGCCTTGTGTGCCCAAACAGACTGTGCCTAACCAACCCCTAACTTCCCAACTTACCTCTCAAAGTGGTGGTCGCACCCAGAAGTCCTTTGTCTCCCTGCCTGCAGTGCTTTTGCAAAACTGGAGGTTCTCCATTGGAAACAGGGCATTTGACCTCAAAACAGCACTCTGCACCCGGCCGCTCTAGTGCCACTGAGGGTGTAACAAGAGTGCATCACTGACCCTGGGGGACCCCTGAGTCTACCCCCAGAACCTCAACTCCACAGACCGATTACTTACCTAAAAATGATAACCATATGTTCGAGGCAGATGAGCTGTAGATCGTATACTTGTGCATAGATCGCCATCTGGTGTTGGGCTCGGATGTTTGCACTTTGTTTTTGTCTTCGAAGAAGTCTTTGTAGTCACGAGATAGGTGACTCCTCCTTACGGTGATAGTGCGCATGGGCATCAACTCCATCTCCAGATTGTTTTTTTCCGCCATCGGGTTCGGATGTAATTTGCTGCGCTCTGGGTCGATATCGGTTTCGAATCTCATCTCGATGCGCAATCCCTCTCCACTCGACGGTATTGTCTCGATCGCGTTTCCCTTTCGACGCGCATCTTTAAAACTAACTCCTCGACCTTCGACACGGGCCATTGGGCCTATCCGCGCCGACCACGCCAGCAGTCAATGGAAAGGACTCCTTTCAAAAAATGCCCCGGGTGTGGTGGTAAGTTCCCACACACGGACTTGCACGAGGTTTGTAATCTCTGCCTCTCCCCGGAGCACGAAGACCAGAACTGCGAGGCCTGTGTATCGTTCAGGTCGAAGATAACCATCCTTGTCCGTCTGGCTCGACATCACGAAATGTCTTGCGGAAGCAGCTCGATTCCGGACATCTTCGGACCAGATTCCAATGTCCAGCCGGAACAACAAGGTGATGAAGAAGACATCTCCGTCTGAGGCCGACGACTCAGACTTCGAAGAGGAGACAGTCACCCCGGCTAAGGGGTCCGTGAGCACCGAAACCCCTCTCCCAAAAACCAAACCTAAGGCTCCGGTAACACCTTCGCCCTCTGTCTCAGGTCGACACCGGCAACAGGTCTCAGACGCCCTGCCCTCGGGCCCGGCTATGAAACCTAAAAAGACGCCTTCCGGCTCGAGCCAGCCCTATTCTGGTGCCGAAAAGTCACCTTCGGCTCCGAGACACAAGACCAAAGATGTGCCGCGCCCTTCTTCGTCGGCACCGATGACAGCCTCGATGCCGAAGCCCTCGGCGTCGAAACACACCAAGGACAAACATTCAGAACCCAAAAAATCTTCGGAGCCGAAAACGCCATCGGAGCCGAAAAAAGTTTCAGAGCCCAAAAAAGCCTTGGAGCCACAAACTCCTATATCAAAACCTAAGGAGTCTAAGACCCCACAGAAGGCCTCAGAGACTTGGTCTAAAGAACATTCTGACCCTAAATCTTCGGCACCGAAAAAGGACATTCTACCCACACAGTCTGTACCAGATTTTTCGGATTCAAAACAAAAAACTCTTTATATTGACCCAGAAACTAGTAAAGTTGTCACCAAACCTCCTAAAAAGAGAAAACTGGACCCTCCAGAGGAATATCAAATACCCAAGAAACAAAAGGAAATGGCCACTAACACTTCTCCACCTCCTTCTCTTCCTCCAGCTGATCCAAATCTCTTAATTTCTCCAGAACACTCACCACAACACACTTTTTCACCTCAACCACAAGATGAGGATCATGATTCCGATGGGGCTGGGAATGGAGATCCAGATGGGGATGATGATGCACATACCATCCCACACAACCTAGACCCTTGGGATGACTACAACACAGATCCCGACCCACATAATGACTCCGACTTCTATCCATCTAGGCCATCACCACCAGATGACAATATTGGTTTTGCACAACTAATTAATAGGGCTGCTCAATACCACGGGGTACAATTACATTCTGATCCCTTAGAGGAAGATTTTTTCCTCTCAACCTTTGCACCCTCACAAAAGTTCACGCACACCCTGCCAATGTTAAAAGGCATGCTAAAACATGAGCCAGAAGTTTGTAAGGACCCTGTCAGAACCAGGATTCTCAACACCAGGGTGGACAAACAATATAAAGTAGCTCCTAATGACCCAGTTTACATTAAAGGTCCGGTCCCTTTGGATTCTCTTGTCGTGTCAAATGCACGCAAGAGGGCAAACTCAGAGTACAGGCGACACCCCTCCTCCTGATAAGGAATCCAAAATGATAGACGCATCTGGAAAACGTATCGCATCACAGGCTGCAAATCATTGGCGGATTGCCAATTCCCAGACTTTATTGGCCAGGTATGACAGAGCTCATTACGATGAGCTTGAAAAGCTCATAAAACACCTTCCTAACCAATATAAAGAAAAAGCTAACGACCTTATACAAGAGGTAAAATTTATAACTAACACCTCAATTAAATGTGCGCTAGACGCGGCTGATACCGCATCCCGTGCCATTATCACTAGCGTTTTGCTACGCAGGCACGCTTGGCTCCGAATCTCCGGATTCAAGCAGGAAGTGCAATCTGCTATTCTTAACCAGCCCTTTGATCAAGAATATCTTTTCGGGCCCACAGTTGACACATCTTTAGAAAAGATGAAAAAAGATACTGACATTGCTAAGTCCATGGGGGCCTTGCAATTACCTTCCCCTAGAGGTTCTTTTCGCCGCTCCTTCTACAGGGCGGGCTCCAAAACCATTGGTTCAGAACATCCCTCTTCTTCATATAAGAGCCCCAATCAAACATCCTCCAGAGGATACTTTCGCGGAGGCAACAACGGCAAGGGAAGAGGCCACAGTAACAATACCCGCAACTCCCCTACCACCAAACAGTGACTTCCCTTCACTTCCCCCCGATCATCCCACTCCTGTTAGGGGACGTCTTTCACAGTTCCTACCTGTCTGGAAATCAATCACAACAGACAAGTGGGTAAGACAAATTATCCAGTATGGTTATTGCCTGGAACTCGCCTCTACACCCCCAAATATCCCTCCCAGACAACATCCAATGTCTTCAGAGCATCTGACTCTTCTAAAACAAGAGGTTCTCTCTCTATTACAAAAACATGCAGTAGAACCAGTCCCCTTGTCTCATCAAGGCACAGGGGTTTACTCCCTCTACTTTCTAATCCCAAAAAAGGACGGCTCTCTCAGACCAATTCTGGACCTCAGACTGTTAAACCTCTACATTCAGTCAGACCACTTCCACATGGTCACTCTCCCAACAGGTGCTCCCACTGCTTCAACAAGGCGACTTTCTCTCCACTCTAGATCTAAAGGACGCCTACTTTCATATTCCCATTCATCCCGCTCATAGGAAATATCTCAGGTTCGTGGTGGACGGTCAACACTATCAATTCAAAGTCCTTCCCTTTGGAGTGACTACAGCACCGAGAGTCTTCACCAAGTGCCTTGCAGTAGTAGCAGCTCACTTACGAAGACAACACATTCACCTGTTCCCTTATCGGGACGACTGGCTCATAAAAGCCAAGTCACACAGCAGCTGTGTACAACACACACACAAAACAATTCAGCTGCTTAACAACTTGGGATTCACGGTGAATCTCACCAAATCCCACCTACAACCGTCCAACACACATCAATACCTAGGTGCTACAATAGACACTTCAAAAGCTTTAGCATACCCCAACCCTCTCAGGATAAGCAGTATGCAAGCTCTAATATCTAAATTACAGCCTCAACACTCATTACCAGCTCGAGTGTTCATGCAGTTGATCGGGCTGATGGCCTCTTGCAATTCTCATCGTCCATTATGCAACACTCCAAATGCGTCCCTTACAGGAGTGTTTGGCATGCCAGTGGAACCAGGCTCTAGGTCCGCTAACAGATCTGGTGTTGGTGGACAGCCGCACAGATCGCTCTCTGCAGTGGTGGAACACACAAAACCTTTCCAAAGGGCGGCCGTTCCTCGACCCGGTTCCACAGACAGTGCTAACAGCAGACGCTTCGCTCACCGGCTGGGGAGCTCATCTTCACAGCCATACAATCCAGGGTATATGGACCCCTCCACAAAAACAGCACCACATAAATTACCTAGAACTACTGGCAATTTTTCTAGCACTAAAATCCTTTCAACTCCATCTAGTAGGCAAAGCTGTCCTAGTCCTTACAGACATGACAGCAATGTACTACATACAGAAACAAGGAGGGACACACTCTCTACAGCTTTCACACCTAGCCCAAAGCATATGGAGATGGGCCATTCTGCAAAACATATATCTCCTTGCAGAACACCTCCCAGGGGTACACAATCAGATTGCAGATCTGCTCAGTCGTCAAACACAGCAGATCCACGAATGGGAACTTCATCCTCAAGTTCTTCTTCCATTCTTTCACATGTGGGGCCACCCAGAAATAGATCTGTACGCAACACATCAAAACGCAAAATGCCCAAGCTTCGCGTCGAGGGATCCACACCCATTGTCCAAAGGCAATCCTCTATGGATGAACTGATCTGAAAGAAACACGTTGGTGATAGATTCCTTACCTTAGAATACCCCCAGGCGTCAGACTGGATCCGGAAAGTTTTCGTCAGCAGTACCCCTGCGCGTCGGATTGTGGCGTCGTGCGGCTCTTCATCCGTCGTTGGCGTCGTGGTCGCCGAGATGACGTCGCGGCAGCTACTTAGACACTGCCCTCGCGCGCTGACGTCAGTTTTCTTTTTCTGCGCCAGCAAGCGCAGATCCGGAGAGAGCGGTACCCCCAGTCATTTTTTGACTGTGTTTATCGAGGCCTTTTTGTCTCTATTTTTCGAGTCGATCGACTCCTGGTGCAGTAGGGATGCCCGGCTTCAAGTCCTGCGAGCAATGTCATCGCATGATGTCGGTGACGGACCCGCACCGCGTGTGTCTCTACTGCCTGGGGTGCGACCACGACCCCAAGTCGTGCCCCGACTGCCGGGCCATGGCGCCGAAGACTTTGAGGGAGCGGTCCTGAAAGTTGCTTGAAGTTCGGCAGTCGGCTCCGCGCCGCTCAAGGTCCCGGTCCCGTGGGAGGCCGAGGGACCGGTCGCAGAGCCACCACCACCGTTCATCGGGATCGAAGTCTTCGCACTCTGGGTCAGGTAAGACGAAGCACTCTAAGAAGTCGAAGAAGCGCCGTCGCTCTCAGACTTCCCCTCGCCGCTGAGGGTGCGGGTGGTGCCACCCCCGCTGCTCTGGCAGAGCCTATGCAGTCGCCGCCGGCCTACCCGCCCTTCCCGGGTCCATCGGCGACTCCGGCCCAGCTGCAGGAATTTCTGTCAGCCATGGCTTGCCTCTTTGAGCCGTCGGGCCCCGCCGGTGCGCCTTCGGGCCCCGCGGGTCCGACTGGGGGTCCTTGCCCTTTACTGCCGACGGCTCTGGCATCGCTGTCGGCTCCAGCCCCGGCGCCGCAGGGCCCCCATGGATCCAGGCCTGGATCCCGGTCGACTCCGGATGACCTTGTAACACCTCTACCAGCGTCGACCCCTCCGGCATCACTTCCGACGTCGCCCGTCCCACCGGACGACGTCGCCCCGGTTTCAGCCCCGAAGTGGACACA
The DNA here is from genome assembly GCA_963921515.1 of Calotriton arnoldi. Lineage (NCBI taxonomy): Eukaryota > Metazoa > Chordata > Amphibia > Caudata > Salamandridae > Calotriton > Calotriton arnoldi. The sequence goes on from CAWUFW010000098.1 coordinate 6,127,240, forward strand.
GCGCCGGAACGGCGTCGCCCGACGTCGATGGGACCTTTCTATCCCTATGTCCATCCTCCTTATTTTCGGCCTGTTCATCCACCTTCGGAGGAAGGGGAGGACTTGGAGGGGTCTGAGGACCCTCTCACAGCACAGTGTGAGTTAGACCCGGACTGGGCAGAGGAGCTGGGGGATGCCAGTGGTCTTGATACCTCTCCTGACCTTGGCATGCTCACTCCTCCTACCGTGGCTACGGAGGAGGGTGCAAGTTACGCCGTGATGTTGCGTAGGGCGGCTGAGGCCCTCCACCTTGAGCTCCCTACAGTGGCCGTCAGGACTAACCTGACAGAAGTGCTTCATCCGGTGGCTACCTCTGCGGAGCCACTGCTGCCTTTTAATGATGCACTTTGTCGTTCTTTTGGGCACCTGGTCCAGGCCCACCACAGGGGCTCCTGTGGATAGGAATGCTCGCCCGACGCCATCGCCAGGCCCTGGGCGACCCCCTTTTCCTCTCCCAACACCCCACTCCTGAGAGCTTGGTTGTCCAAGCCTCTGGTCCCCGAGCGCATTCCCTACCGCACCTCCGGATAGGGAATCCAAGAAACTAGAACAATTTGGTAAGAAGATTTTTTCTTCCGCCAGTTCAGGGCTGCGGTCTGTGAACACTGCATGCCTCTTGGGCCGTTATTCCCACTCTGTGGGATACGGTGGTGCAAGTGCTGCCTCAGTGTCGGGAGGAGGCCCGGACAGTGCTCTCTCAGGCTATTGCTGAAGGGAGAGATGCAGCAAAGTACACGATTCGATGTGGCCTTGACACCGCCGACTCGCTTGGCAGGGCGATTTCCACGACATCGGCGCTCCGTCGCCATGCCTGGCTGAGGACTACTGGTTTCTCGGGGGATGTCCAGAACACCCTGATGGACATGCCCTTTGATGGCATTCGCCTTTTTGGCAACAAGGCAGATAGTGGGTTGGAGCGCTTTAAGGACTCGCGGGCTACGGCCAAGTCCCTGGGCCCTTCCGCCACGCGCCCTCCTCCGCCTTCTGTTTTTCGCTCCTTTCGTGGCCACGGAAGGGGCGCCCCAACACGTTCGCTTCAGAGCCACAGGCCTGCGCAGCAACAGTCTCAGCGCGGACGTGGGACCTGCCGAGGCCGGTCAGGGGGCCAGCAGGCGGGTCAGTCCACCTCCACCCCGGCCACCACTGCCTCCAAACCTTCCTAGTCCGGTTTTTCAGGCCCATCAAATACCAGTGGGCGGCAGGATTCGCAATCACCTCCCTCCACTGGCGCACCATCTCTTCGGACAGGTGGGTTTTACAAATAGTCCGAAGGGGCTACTCCCTCCCCTTCAAGACTACCCCTCCAGCCATGCCACCCCAGTACCTGTTGCGGGGATTCTTCTCATACACAGAACTATGCACAAGAAAACAGGACCTCAGTAAATAGGGGTGTGCCTCCTATCACCTTAGTACCCAAAATCCCAACCGACTAGCAATAGTGTCTCATTCGGTCTCCTACAAATATCAAGAAGCTACGAATGTTTAGACAACCCAGAACACGAGCACTCCCGAATCACCTCAAAGTCGCTGGAACAAGACACTATTTCGCTCTCACGTACTTGTCCACAATAAAAATAATCAGTCACTAAATCAGTTCAAAATGTTTATTTTGACTATAGTGATTCATAAAACAGTATGCGAACCACAACTAGCAGCAAAATGCATAAGGCAAGAATCATTAGCAATGTTACAATACCATAGAATATAAAAGGAGTCATCATTTTATAAAGACTGTGAAAAAGGCAAAATAACTGGGCCTATTCACCCTCCCCTCTGCAGTAAGAAGTTATTTTATGTAACAGAAGATCTCTAGGCATTATTAGCAGACCCCTACCTGAAAGCCTAAACGCAAAGGTTTACATCATTGGAACAGTAGAGCTCAGCTCCATGGAACGGCTTTCTTCGAGTGTGTTTCAAAAACATGCAACAACGTTATATCAAAGCTCGATTCTTCCACATTGCAGCTGTTGGTAACATGTTTTGTCTAGGTTATAGGGACTGACCAGAACAGAATAACAAGAGACATTGTTGACCGACCTTGCACATTATGTTCACACAGAATTGAAGGGAAAGCTGAGAACGTGAAAACAATCTGTTATGTACAGGGCAGAGGCAAAGTGTCGCGAAAACAAACTCTTAGCAGAAGCGTGCGCAAAAGCAGCAGCATAGGGCAAGCAAAACTCATGCCAACTTAGCAATGTCGACAGTGTATCTAAGGGCTATATAACCCCATATAAAAACCACCGCATGTCGGGGGATCACTTGGCACTTCAACAGGAAGTCGCGGCCCTCTTGGCCAAGGGGGCCATTGAGCGCGTTCCTGCGCCAGAAGTAGGACGTTGTTGTTGTTCCCACTACTTTCTGGTGCCCAAGAAGGACAAGGGCCTGCGTCCTATCTTGGACCTCAGGGACGTCAATCGCTTCCTCCGGAAGGAGAAGTTCAAGATGTTAACTCTGGCTCAGGTATTGTCTGCTCTCGACCATGGAGACTGGATGGAAGCGTTGGATCTGCAGGACGCATATTTCCACATTCCCATCCTGCAGGCCCACCGTCGCTACCTGCGGTTTACGGTAGGCCACGAGCACTTTCAGTTTACCGTGCTCCCCTTTGGCCTTACCAGCGCCCCACGGGTGTTCACGAAAGTGATGGCGGTGGTCGCAGCTTATCTGCGCAGATCAGGGGTTCCAGTCTTCCCCCTATCTCGACAACTGGCTGTTGAAGGCGGGCTCGTCCCAGGCTGTCTCCCACCTCCAGACTACAGCCCACCTCCTGCATTTGCTGGGGTTCTCCATCAGTGTGCCGAAGTCGCACCTGATTCCCTCTCAGAAGCTCCTCTTCATCGGAGCGGTTCTGGATACGACGCACTTTCGGGTCTATCCTCCCGAACAGCGGATCCAGGATATTCAGGCTCTGATTCTGATCTTTCAGCCTCTATCCTGGGTTTCGGTCAGGATGACCCTGAGGCTGCTGGGCCTCATGGCCTCCTGCATCCTGCTGGTCACTCATGCCAGATGGCATATGCGGGCTTTGCAGTGGGACCTGAAGTTCCAGTGGGCGCAGCATCAGGGGAACCTGTCCGATTACGTCCAGATCTCAAAGGGCACTGCACACCAGCTGCAGTGGTGGCTCACAAATCGGCATTGGGTCAATGGCAGATTCCTCTCCCTTCCCCAACCGGAGCACACAGTGGTGACGGATGCGTCCCTCCTGGGATGGGGCGGCCACATGGGAGAGACGGAGATAAGAGGCCTCTGGTCTCCGGCGGAGTCCAGGCTCGATATCAACCTTCTGGAGCTTCGGGCGATCCGACTTGCACTGAAGGCATTCCTCCCCTCTGTCAAGGGGAGAGTAGTGCAGGTGTTCAGAGAACACCACCGCCATGTGGTACTGCAACAAACAGGGCGGGGTGGGGTCGTGGACCCTATGTCAGGAGGCTCTGCGCCTCTGGAACATCAGGGCATTTCCCTGGTGGTTCAACACCTGGCATGTTCACTGAACGCCAGGGCGGACTAACTCAGCCGCAGGTGCATGATGGATCACGAATGGCGTCTTCACTCTGACGTGCCGCAAGGTCTCTTTCTACAGTGGGCAAAGCCTTGGTTAGATCTATTCGCCACCGAAGAGAATGCGCAATGTCAGCAATTCTGCGTGTTGGAATTTCCAAGGCGGCACTCGCTCGGCGACGCTTTTCGGCGCGAGTGGAGTTGCGGTCTGTTGTACGCCTTTCCGCCTATACCACTTCTGCCCTGAGTACTGAAGAAGATCAGGCGCGACCGGGCCAAAGTCATTCTTGTGGCTCTGGACTGGGCTCGAAGAGTTTGGTATCCCGAGCTACTCAGTATGACCATCGATCCGACTGCCTCTTCGGGAGGATCTTCTGTCGCAGCACCAGGGGACAGTCCTCCACCCGAAACTGTCCAGTCTCCACCTCTTTGCGTGGAGATTGAGCGGCGGCAGTTGATTCCTTTCGACTTGCCTCCTGAAGTCTGTGATGTCATTTTGACAGCCAGGTGTCCCTCCACTAAGTTGATATACGCCTGCAGGTGGAACAAGATTGTGGCTTGGTGCTCAGTAAAGGCTGTGGATCCCCTTTCTGCCCCTCAATCTGAGGTCCTACTGTTCCTTCTTTCTTTGGCCCAGCAGGGCTCTGCTCTGGGCACTATCAAGGGCTACCTTTCTGCTATTTCGGCCTTTCTCAGGCTCCCTGATCAGCCCTCTCTTTTCAAATCCCCTGTTAACAGATTCCTCAAAGGCATTACTCACCTTTTTCCTCCTGTTCCCTTTGTAATGCCACAGTGGGACTTGAACCTGGTTCTCACATACTTAATGTGCGCCCCCTTTGAGCCTCTTCACAACGGTCCGCTTCGTTTGTTAACTCTGAAGACTGCTTTCCTGGTTGCCATCACCTCTGCTAGGAGAGTGAGTGAGCTCCAGGCTCTTTCTTGTAAACCTCCTTTTTTTGTCTGTACATCCGGAGAAGGTTGTCCTCCGGACACGTCCATCCTTTCTGCCGAAGGCTGTTACTGCCTTTCACATCGGGCAGACCATCACTTTGCCCACCTTCTTTCCGCCTCCTTCCAGAGAGGAATAGAGGCTCCACCGTCTGGACCCAAAACGTGCACTCTCATTTCACCTGAGTCGCACACATCAGTTCCGGGTGGATGACAAGCTCTTTGTTGGCTACGTTGGCGCCAAGAAAGGTCGGGCCATACACAAGCGGACTATCTCCAGATGGGTCGTCTTGTGTATTAAAGCCTGTTACTCTCTGGCAAAGAAGGAGCCTCCGTTGGGGCTGCGCGCCCATTCTACCAGGGCGACGGCTGCCACTACGGCTTTGGGACGTGGTGTCCCCTTACAAGACATCTGTCAGGCAGCTACTTGGGCCTCGCTGCACACCTTTACTAAGCACTATTGCCTGGACAGCCAAGTCCGGAGAGACGGCTTCTTTGTCCGTTCTGTTCTCCGGGACTTCCTGGCGTGATCTTGGTTCGCAGACCCACCACCAGGGTTGGTATTGCTGGGGTATCTATTCTAAGGTAAGGAATCTATCACTAACGTGTTTCTTTCAGATGCACAAGTTACTTACCTTTGGTAACGATATATCTGTAAGAAACATTAGTTAGTGATAGATTCCTTACCGCCCCACCCATCCTCCCCGTTCTGTGAACTGATTTCTAGGGTTAAGGTCATCCCTTTCAGGGCCCTAGTTTCAATGCACCAGTGGTCAGTATCTTGCATGGCTCTGCGTTCCTGGCGCGGAAAGTCGTATACAGAACTGACGTCAGCGCGCGAGGGCGTCGTCTAAGTAGCTGCCGCGACGTCATCTCGGCGATCACGACGCCAACGACTGACGCGAAGCCGCACAACGCCACCTTCCGACGCGCAGGGGTTCTGCTGACGATAACTTTCCGGATCCAGTCTGACGCCTGGGGGTATTCTAAGGTAAGGAATCTATCACTAACTAATGTTTCTCACAGATATATCGTTACCGAAGGTAAGTAACTTGTGCGTCAGGCAAATTTGCTTACGCTTTTCTGCCTCTCCCACTAATTCAGTTAGTGGTTCGGAAGCTCAAACAGCATTCCCTCACAATGATCCTGGTTGCTCCAACATGGGCCCGACAACCATGGTTCACAACCCTCTTGGAACTATCAGTAGTTCCTCATCAAAAGCTACGCCTCTCACCCAAGCTTCTCACTCAGAGCCATGGAGAGATAAGACATCCAGATCCCAATCAAGTCAACCTTGGGATCTGGCACCTGAAGTCTTAGAGTTTGGCTACCTCGATCTCCTGCCAGACTGCATGAACATCATTAAAGAGGCTAGACGTCCTACCACCAGAGTATGTTATGCTGCAAAGTGGAAACGATTTGTAATTTATTGTACAAATAACAAACTCCATCCACTAGATGCTTCTATTCAAAACATTATATGCCATCTCTTACACCTACAACAATGCATATACATCCATAAGACTACATCTCGCTGCAATAGCAGCTTATCTCCAAAACACACAACACTTGTCTTTGTTTAGAGTACCCGCTATCAAAGCATTTATGGAAGGACTTAAAAGAATAATTCCACCCAGAGCTCTGCCCTCTCCAGTATGGAATTTAAATATTGTTCTTACCAGACTCATGGGTCCCCCATTTGAACCTCTGCACAAATGCGAACTACAGTCCCTCACTTGGAAAGTAGCCTTCCTAGTCGCTATCACATCTCTTAGAAGAGTTAGTGAACTCCAGGCATTAACCATACAAGAACCATTTTTGCAAATCCATCATAACAAAGTGGTTCTTAGGCCTAACCCAACATTTTTACCTAAAGTCGTTTCTGCCTTCCATCTTAACCAGTCTTTGAACTCCCAGTTTTTTTCCTTCAACCAGACTCAGTGGCAGAACGGGCTATTCACACGATAGACGTTAAAACAGCAATACTTTACTACATGCAAAGGACAAAAACCTTTAGGAAAACTAAACAACTTTGTGGCTTTTTCCCCACCTCATAAGGGCAATCCCATTTCAAAAGCAGGGATTGCAAGGTGGATTGTTAAATGCATCCAAATATGCTATGTTAAAGCCAAACGCACATTAACCATTCCCCCTAGAGCCCATTCCACACGCAAACTAGGGGCTCCTATGGCATTCTTGGGGAACATTCCCCTAGATGACATCTGCAAAGCAGCAACTTGGTCTATACCGCACACTTTCACAAAGCACTATTGTGTAGATGTGCAAGCAAAACAACAAGCTAATGTGGGCCAGGCTGTATTAAGAACGCTTTTTCAAACCACTGCAACAGATACAGGTAGCCACTGCTAAAGAGGTAACTGCTGTATACTCTATGCACAAGTATACGAACTACAGCTCATATGCCTCAAACCGAAAATGCTACTTACCAGTATGCGTCTGTTCTTGGCATGTAGAGCTGTAGATTCGTATACGCCCACCCGCCTCCCCGGATACCTCTATCTGTTCCAGTACTATCTTACTTGGATACATTACACATGGACATCTCTTTCTATTTCTTACTAACTCCATCATCACCCTTTATGGCGAAAACAATCTGGAGATGGAGTCGATGCTCATGCGCACTATCACCGTAAGGAGGAGTCCCCTATCTCGTGACTACAAAGACTTCTTCGAAGACACAAACAAAGTGCAAACATCCGAGCCCAACACCAGATGGCGATCTATGCACAAGTATACGAATCTACAGCTCTACATGCCAAGAACAGATGCATACTGGTAAGTAGCATTTTCCTTTCCTCCATAGGATAACATTGACACTTTTTCCTGAAACAGTTTCGAAGTGTGGAATTTTGAAACCTAAAAAAATTCTTTAAAACTGTACGATTTAACAAAAACGCTTTTACTCACCTATTTACAGGAAATGTCCCCGTGCTGCATACAGCACTGAGTAGGAAAAGTATTCCAAAATTAACTTACCTGCTATTTTACTAAAAATCCCATTGAAGTCTATGTACTGTATTTACAAGTGATTGCATTTCTCTGAAACAATACTCTAAGTCAAACCATAGTATATTTACAATTGCAATTGAACTGTTTTACAATCAGCATTTACTAGTGTAAAGTATTTATTGCTTACCTGTGCCAGGCTTGCTTGGTTCTAGAAATAAAATAACTAAGAATATTTTTATACAAAAACAATTGGTCTGAAGTTCAGTCTTTGAGTGTATGAATTCATTTGCTGACTGAGTGTGTACAACAAATGCTTAACACTGTCCTCTGATACTGCCTTACTGCTCGACCACACTACCACAAATAGAGAGTAAGGTTCTATCTAACTTTGCCTCTGCCTACCTTTGGGGTTCCATTGGACTCTGTGCACACTATACCTCACTTTGGTATAGTATATACAGACCCAGCTTCCTACACTAGGGCACACTCAAAGTACTTCAGCATTTCAGTAAAAAGTGGGGGCAACCATGCAGAAAAGGGCACTTTCTCACACTGTACAAGTGAACAAGGAAGCCATGTTAAGGTATGTACTGGGCACTGGTCAAAACAAGTTCCAAGCTAACCCACACTGATTCCAGTATTTTTTTTTAAATACATGCACCCTTTTATATGTAACCCAAGGCTTCCCCAGACAGGGGAATGCCACCCCCCCTTCCCTGTACCCATCTGGCAGGCGGTGCAATTAGCTATGAATGTGTGCTGCACTGCCAGTCTGGACCCACTTCTAGGGTGACCAACTTGAGTTGAATATGAGTTTATAAATTCCACCGTCTTGTTTGTGGTGGAATTAGGAACTCTGGGACATGGTGATGCCCACTCCACAAAGGAAGTGTTTATCTAGGTGGTGTAGTGACCCCAGGGATAGGTAGCCCATTGGCTACTACCCCTTCCTCCTCTTAACACACCTAAATTGAATAGTTAGGGGACCCCCTGATACCTTGAATTCCGATTTTGACAGATCAAAAATGGCCAAACCCACCCTTGGGTTTTCCAAGATTGGACTTTCAGTTGCCGCCTGCAGCCTCTTTCTGCAGGCCCCCTCCAACCGCGATATATACTCCAGCACAGAAACCAGACACCAAAAGACACCACTGCACCAAGCCCCACATCCCATGGAGAAGTGGACCAAAGGTGTCCCCACGCACCGGATCATCTCAAGGGTTGCGCCCCCCTGATACCAGGACTTCAGATTTTGACGGGTCAAAAGTGGACAAAGACTGCTGAACCGAGGAGCTTATCTGACTTGACACCAACCCTGCCATTCTGCCTGCTGCACCCGACCCTCGTGGAGCAACTTACTTGTCCTGCCGCTGTGCAGACCTCCAGAAACAGAGTGTTGCCAGTTAATTCGCCAGTTGCCAATGGAACTCCCATAGAGTAGAGGAGCTATTCTCCTTCAGCTGCAGGCACCAAAGAAGCTAGATCCGATTTACCAACCTTCTGCTCACCGGGACCAGTCGCAGCAGCTGCCCAGGAAAGGTCAGCAGTGCTCTTACAGGACAGATCAGTCCTCCCTCAAAGTGTAGGGCTGCCAGGACCGACCAGAGCCACACAACACCAATATCTGGGGTTCCGGTCCCCTTGCAGCAGTCAAGGATTGTTGTGTCCAGTCTGGAGACAAACACTGAGTAAGACAAACCTACATGTTGAGGGGCTCCAGGGACAGACAGTGAGACCCACATCGACAGTGCCCCAGCTGTCCTGTTTGCCCCACTGCAGCAGCACCAAAGACAGTGAGTCTGCGACCGCCGCCACCAGACTCCTCAAAGCTCCTTATGCACTCGCGCACTTGAGCCCAAGTCCAAGGAAGGAGACGGTGCCACAGGGGTCCCAAGACCCACTGGAGCTAAGCCCACCCTTGGGTTTGCCAAGATTGGACTCCAGTCGCCGCCTGCAACCTTTCTACAGGCCCCCTCCAAATGCCAGAGACCTAACATAATATGTGTATTTGTAAAGCGCACGTTCACCCCTAACTGGGTATCTTGGCCCTGAATAACAGATGCTTGTTGCCCAACTCAATGGTACTCATTTTATCGACCTCGGATGGATGAAAGGTTGAGTGGACGCGCCGGGATTTGAACCTGTGACCATGAGGTCGAAGACGGGCACCTGCAGTGGGATGCATTAGTCCACTGAGCCACCGACTCCAGCACAGAAACCAGACACCAGAAGACACCACTGCACCGAGCCCCACAGCCTGAGAAGTGGACCAATGGTGTCCCCAGTACCCGAGCATCTCAAGGATTGAGCCCTCGTGTGGGTTCCCCTGGATTGGTCTGGAGTCCCAAATTACTGCCTCTTTGCAACTGGACCGTTCTTCTTTGAAGTGAATGGGACACCCGACGCCGTGACACACCTCTGCACCTGGATGCTCCAGAGCCACCCCGAGCTGAACTGTTGGTGTGGCCTTGGATCTTACCCGTTCTCACCTCAAGTCCTGGAGAACAGTCCTGTGAGTTACTGTTAAGTGCCCGAATGCAGTACATTTTCCCCCCATAGAATAACATTACCTCTCCCAAAACTTTTGAACTGTCCACTTTAGAAACTGTAAAGATTCATAACTCAAAAAATAATTACATGATTCCGATCTGGTATCTAAATTCTTATAAAAGTAAGTTTTTATATATTGGTGTCTGATTTCTTGGAGTGTCATTTACTGCCTTTGTATGTGCAATAAATGTTTAGCACTACCCTCTAATACGCCTAACTGGTTGCTCACACTACCACAAAATAGAGCATTTGGGGGTCATTTGTGCCACTGTAAATTGGGGTTTGCCTGGAATCTTTACTCAGTGTACCTCTTTTTGGTCCTCTATATAAAGAGCAGCTTCCTAAAGTAGATCAGTGGTGACTGGACTTCTGCCAAGCTCAGGGGGACTTAGAGATGTCACCCCCTGTGGCCAGGATCGCGTCACCAAGCTTGTAGACCGAGGAGTAGCCCCAGGAAGACCCCTGTCGACTGCACAGCATCTTCGACATTCTTGAGCATCTGCAGAATCCTGTATCCCTTGCATCAGTGCCACCTCATAAAAGTCAATGCCAAGGAGCCACTGATGCCGGAAATTGACTTAAGACTGCTTTTCTGGACAAGATAACTGTTTCTGTGGACTTTGCTCGTCTCCCGGACTGGCTCCCTGCCTGAATTGGTCTAAAGTAACTCAAAGTAACCACATTGATACTTACCCAAGTTTTTCTTGAAAGAATTTGTCAGATTCATTGAATTTGCCAATGCTTGTTCACTGTTAAGTAAAAAGTGCCTAATTACTATGCCTTGTAAATTGTGCATCTCTCGAACTCTTTGTATGCTTTTTTGGTTTGGATGTCAAATTATGTAAAAATCAATTGGTGGCGGATTTCTTTTGTATCTTGTGTTTTTCTTCATTTGTTTTGGTGCTGTTTAACCCCTTCCCTGCGCATGACGGAACTATGCCGTCATGAGCCACGGGCGGCGTGTGCTTATGACGGCGTGTGCTTATGATGGCGTGGTTCCGTCATGCTGCGGCCGCTCCGCCCACGCGGGACTGATTCCCCGCCTGTGAGGGCGAATTAGTGAGTGGGCGGGGTCGTGACGGAACCACGCCGTCATGAGCACAGCTCGCCCGTGACTCATGACGGCGTGGTTCCGTCACGAGCATGGCGGCGCCGCGCTCACCCCCACTCCCCCAGCGCCGCGGCGGAATTACCGCCGCGGCCAAGGGGTTAAATACTTTCCACTTGTTGTTTTTGGTAAGCCCGACTGCTCGGAGCCGCAACTACGCAGTGTTGAGCTAAGGCTTTAACAAAGAAAATGTACTGGTCCTAAAGGTGTTGGTTTGTAAACCACACGGTGAGGTCACACAAGCACACCATATAAATACCCCCATCAACTCACAATGTCCCTGACCCGCATCCTTGCAGCTCTCACCTGGGCCAGACGGTCTGGTACTAAACTCTACTCCAAATGTCTCAGTCCTCACGATAAGCTCCCCAGGAGGGCGTATGTACTAACAAAAGCCCAGGGACCGATCAGATATCCAGACACCAAACAACTCAACCTAGCAATCTGACGCCTGTGATTCTATAGTTCGGCTACCTATGCCTTCTTCAGGCATACATGGACATTCTCAGTGAAGCACACAGACCCAACTACTTGAGATTGCTATGTAGCAAAATGGAGAAGGTTTGCCTGCAGCTGTACCCCAAAGCATAAAGAGAAATTGAACCTTGTGGTTCAAAACATCATATGCTACTTCCTTTGAGAACATTCAGGTCATCATACACTAAATTTAGCTGCTTACATGCAGGACATAGATACACTTCCTTGTTCCTCATACCGGTTATCAAGGCTTTCATGGAGGGCCTCAAAAGTGTAATTTCATTTCCCCAAGGGCGCTACCAGCCCCTCAATGGAACCTGAATATAGTCCTTACCAGACTAATCGGTCTACCTTTTGAGCCAATGCATTCCTGCCCCCTTCATTTCCTCTCATGGAAGATTGAATTCTTAGTGGCTGTAACTACACTCTGGCGCATTGGTGAGCTGCAAGCACTCACATTAAAGGAACCCTATATCCAGGTCTGCAACAGTAGAAAAGAACATCAGACCAATCCAATTATTTCTCCCTTTCATCTAAACCAGACCATAGAACTCACGGTCTTTCTGCAGCCACAGTCCATGGCAGAGAGAACCCTCCACAACTCAAATGTCAAGAGGGCTCTCATGTACTACAGTGATGGGATCAAATCCTTTCGTAAGGCAGACCAGCTGTTTGCAGCTTTTAGCAAACCCCCAAAAGGTCAGCCTGTTTCAAAAGTTGGAATTGCTAGATGGATAGTCTGGTGTATCCAAATCTGCAACCTTAAAAAAGCCAAGGGAGGTCTCCTTGTACCCCCAGGGCAATCTCCAGACGAAAAAAGCCCTTTCTGTGGCTTTCCTTGGAAACATCCCATTAGCTTATACTTGTAACAGATATTTTGTCAAACCTACACACATTTGCCAAGCACTGCTGTGTGGATGTTCTAGCTAGTTATCAAGCTATAGTTGACTAGATATTCCCAATGGCCCTTTTTGGGTCGAGCCTGGGCAGCGCATGCGCTCCTGCGGGCATGCAGTATTGGAGTATAGCTTTGAAGCTCCGCCCACTCTCCATATTTTTAACTGGCTTGTCATTGTCCTTCGTAAACGCTGGCTTCCGAGTCATTATTAGGCTGTAAGTCCCTCCTTGTCTGCATTTGTTACCTCCCATAACGACTGGACCTTTTACTGGTGTTACATGGTCTGCTTTGTAATTCGGTGAGCACTATTTTATTTAATGGGCTTCCCCTATTCCACCCAACACCTCGCAGCACTCCGTCCGCTTTTATTTTAATTTCTACTAATGGCGGTCCGCTTTTAACAATAGCGGACGTGTTTTATTTATTTTAGCAGCGCGGTCTGCGTTTAGCAGCTATGCTTATTTATTTAGTTAACTAGCGCCCATGCAGCGCTTTCACATTCATAGAGGCCGCCCCCTTTTCTTTACACAAACTGCGTCTAAAGAAAGGTATGCGGCCGACAAAGTGAAAGCGCTGCATGGGCGCTTTTACCCAAAAAACATCTGTTTGTCAACTTGACAAACGGATGCTATTTTTTTTTTTGTCAAAGCCCCCATTCCACGGTTTCACTGTCAGACATGCCCCTTTCTTTAAACGCGACTTGTTTGAGAAAGGGACGCACCCTTCATAAATGTGAAAGCGCCACATGGGCGCTGGTTAAAAAAAGTGTGTATACACACACACGCACACACACACAGACGTACCTCGCATTTGTGAGAGTTTAAGCTATTGCTTTGCCAATAGCTTAAACTCTCATTAATGCGAGACCTATTTGATTGCAAATGCTTGTTTAGACATCTGATCTAGCCACTGCTTAAACAGAGGGACTGCTTTACAGTCTATGCAGAGCATGTGTATCTGCAGCAACACATGCTTTTGAAAGGAAAATGTTACTTGTCCAGTAAGCATCTGTTTGTAGCATATAGTGCTGTAAATTATGTGCCCACCCTCCTCCCCAGACGTTTTCTCTGGCTGCAGATTTTTCTTTCTCCTCTAGATTTACTTAGCTATGCGTTTGTACACTGCTTTCTTCTGCCTCTTTATACAACTCTCACCTGCTGGACTAAAAACAATCTAAATGGCGTCGGTGCCCATATGCAATGTAGGCATAAGGAGCAGTTACCATATGCCTCGTGACTCAAAAATGATTCGAAATAAAACAAAGTTGCAAACATCTGAGCTGAAGATGGCAGGAATATGCAGAGCATGAGAATGTACAGCACATTACGCTACGAACAAATGGTTACTGGTTCAAGTTACATTTTCCTTTTGAGATTCATTAAAGCACAGCTTTCCCATGTCATAAACCTGTGGGCCTAAAATCCTGTAAAGATTTCCTACCTTATTACCCTTACTAAGCCCTGTATTGAAAAGGAGCACAGTATCTAAAAATATGGCTAATTTTCCATGAATGTAATGTTAGTTATTTAAAGGTCTGTTTAACTGTGTCCTATACTGATGCCCACCAGCAGTTGTCTTTATTATCTAACAGCTCAACCTTTTAATTCAGAGTTTGTTCTTTAGTGCTGTAGTTTTTGTGGTGCAATAACCTCATTTTAGGTTTGGGGAAAATACTAGTATCAATTGTACACATTACAGTGGCTCCTGCATAGATTTTAATCATTGTAACCACTGCTGTCAAAACAATCTGATAAGAATTTGGTTACCAATTATTTGACATTGAAGGTGCACAGCATGGGAATCTGACAGCGCTTTATTTTGGGTGTAGTTGAACATTAAATGCAATGATTCAGTTTGTAATTGAGCTGCATCCATTTTTCATGTAATAGCCAGGGGAAAAGCTGTTTTCCCGAAACCTTATCCATTTGTATTGCTTTTTGATTCACCTTTCCTTCCTCCAGCCCTCAATAAACACCACCAACATAGATACCCTTCTTGTGGCAACTGATCAGACCGAAAGAATCACAGAGCCCCCTGAAAATGTGCAAGAGAAGATTGCATTCATCTTCAACAACTTGTCTCAGTCCAACATGACGCAGAAGGTCAGTATCTGGTGCTTTAAAGTTTGACTTGCTCCACTTTCCCTTTCCTATGACCTCATATTATATAGGCGATAGTAATTAATGTAATTCTGTTTCTTAATACTGGGGATAAAATATTGTAATCTAGTTTCTTCCCCTGTACTTTGGGTTTGTGCAGTACATGTATATTATTCCTAAGTTTTCATAATTTGCACTGCAGCTTCAAAATACAGTAGAATTCGCTCTAGGTGCACGCACAGTGCAGTGTACATGTATATCTGAAAGAGACACGTTAGTGACAGATTCCTTACCTTAGAATATCCCCAGGCGTCAGGCTGGATCCGGAAAGTTTTTGCGTAGCAGTACCCTTGCGCGTCGGTAGGCGGCGTCGTGCGGCTCCGCGTCCCTCGTCGGCGTCGTGATCGCCGGGATGACGTCGCGGGCAGTACTTAGGCGCCGCCCCTGCGCGCTGATGTCAGTTCTTCTTTTTCCGCGCCAGCAAGCGCAGATCCGGGAAGAGCAGTGCCCTAGTCATTTTTTGACTAACTTTTTTGGTGAATTTTTCACTGTTTTCTTCGAATCGACTTCAAGGTGTCGTAGGAATGCCCGGTTTTAAACGTTGCGGCGCCTGTGTTCGGATGATGTCCATCACAGACCCGCATCTGGAGTGTCTCTTCTGCCTCGGCCGAGGCCACGACACGGAGTCGTGTTCCGACTGCCGGGCCCTCAACCCAAAAGCTTTGCGAGAGCGGTCTCGAAAGCTCCTCGAGGCCCGGCATTCGGCTCCGCGCCACGCCCCGGTCGCGTGAGAGGTCGAGGGGTCGGTCGCGGAGTCCTCACCGGTCATCGGCATCGAAGTCTTCTTCGTCCGGTAAGTCCAAGCACAAAAAGTCCAAAAAGCATCGTCGCTCGAGGACTTCGCCTCGCCGGTCTTGCGACTCGGCTGAGGCCCCTCCCGGCACCGTCCCCGCGGCCCCGGACATGCCTGTGGAGTCGCCCCCGCAATACCCGTCCTTCCCGGGTTCAGGGGCGGATCCGGCCCAAATACAGGAATTCCTGTCGGCCATGGCCCGCCTCTTCGGGCCTCAAGGTCCCTCCGGTGCGCCTTCGGGCCCCGCGGGCCCTGATGGGGTTGCTCCGGCGTCGCCGACGGCTCCGGCGTCGCCCGTGCCTCCAGCCTCGATCCCGACTCCGGCCTCGATCCCGGCTCCGCAACCCCCATCGACGCCGGTCGACCTAACCACGCCTCCGCCGACGTCTCCGTTGCCGTTCTCGACGCCGCCTGGGGCTCTGGGCGTCGTCGTCCCCCAGTTCCTTCCGGCTCCGGACATGGACCCGGACCGACGTCGCTCGACGCCGGTTCCGGCGCCGATGAGACCTTGGGTCCCAAATGTCCCTCCTCCTCCTTATTTTGAACCAGAGGAGGACCGGGAGGGGTCTGATGACCCTCTGGCACAACAGTGTCAGTACGATGAGGACTGGACAGAGGGTCTAGGGGATGCCAGTGGTCTAGATACTTCCCCTGACACTGGCATGCTGTCTCCTCCCGTGGCTACGGAGGAGGGAGCCAATTTTGCTACGGTGTTGCGTAGGGCGGCTGGAGCCTTACATCTCCAACTCCCTACTGTGGCGGTCAAGACTAATCTCTTGACAGAGGTGCTTCAGCCGGCAGCCTCCTCTACGGAGACTGTGCTGCCGTTTAACGATGCCCTCACTGACGTTCTTTTGGGCGCCTGGTCCAATCCCAACACAGGGGCTCCTGTGGATAGGAACGTGTCCCGACGCCATCGCCCAGCTCCGGGCGACCCCCTGTTTCTCTCTGCCTCCGCTTCCCAAACCGCCTTCCCTACCGCCCCTCCGGATAGGGAATCCAAACGCCTGGATCAATTTGGGAAGAAGTGTTTTTCTTCCTCCAGTGCTGGCTTGCGGTCCATCAACACCGCTTGTCTTTTGGGCCGATATACCCACTCCTTGTGGGATTCGGTGGCGACTGTTTTGCCCCAGTGTTCTGAGGAGGTCCAGACACTGCTTTCCCGCGCCATTGCGGAAGGAAGGGATGCGGCCAAATACACAATACGATGTGGCCTTGATACCGCCGACTCGCTGGGCAGGTCTATTGCAACGACGGTGGCACTGCGACGCCACGCCTGGCTGAGAACCACTGGTTTTTCAGGGGATGTCCAGAATACTCTCATGGACATGCCCTTTGATGGAGTCGGTCTTTTGGGTCCAAAGCAGACCATGCGTTGGAGCGCTTTAAGGACTCACGGGCTACTGCCAAGTCCCTGGGCCTTTCTGCTACACGCCCTCCGCTGACTTCTGCTTTTCGCCCCTATCGTGGCCACGGTAGGGGCGCCCCGTCAAGTCAGCAGCCCAGCCACCGGCCCGCGCAGCAGGCGTCTTCGCGTGGCCGAGGACGTGGATTCCGCCGTGGCGGTTCGGGCAACCAGCGTGCGGGTCAGGCCACCACCTCCAACCCGTCCGCGGCCTCCAAGCCCTCCTAGTCCCTCCTTTCAGGTGCACAGCACGCCAGTAGGGGCAGGGTCCGCCATCACCTTCACCACTGGCGTCCCATCACCTCGGACAGGTGGGTCTTGGACATTGTCCGAAGGGGCTACTCCCTCCCCTTCGAGACCACCCCCCAGCCATGCCACCTCAATTCCACCGCATGTCAGGGGATCACTAGGTACTTCTGCAGAAGGAAGTCACGGCCCTCTTGGCCAAGAGGGCCATCGAGCGTGTTCCGACCCCAGAAGTAGGGCGTGGTTGCTACTCCCACTACTTTCTGGTGCCCAAAAGGACAAGGAGGACATGCGTCCTATCTTGGACCTCCGGAACGTCAATTGCTTCCTCCGGAAGGAGAAGTTCAAGATGCTCACCCTAGCTCAGGTCTTGACTGCCCTCGACCCTGGAGACTGGTTGGTAGCGTTGGACTTGCAGGACGCCTATTTCCATATCCCCGTCCTGCCGGCCCACCGGCGTTACCTTCGGTTCACGGTAGGCCTCGAGCATTTTCAGTTCACCGTGCTCCCCTTTGGCCTTACCAGTGCCCCTCGGGTGTTCACGAAAGTGATGGCGGTGGTCGCAGCTCATCTGCGCCGGGCAGGGGTTTCAGTCTTCCCCTACCTCGACGACTGGCTGCTGAAGGCGGGCTCGTCCCAGGCAGTCGTCTCCCACCTCCAGACTACGGCCGAACTCCTGCACTCGCTGGGGTTCTCCATCAATGTGCCGAAGTCGCATCTGATTCCTTCTCCACAGCTCCTTTTCATCGGAGCAGTTCTGGACACGACGCAGTTTCGGGCCTATCCTCCCGAACGGCGAGTCCGGGATATTCAGGCTATGATTCCGATCTTTCAGCCTTTATCCTGGGTTTCGGTATTGATGACCCTGAGGCTGCTGGGCCTCATGGCCTCCTGCATCCTGCTGGTCAATCATGCCAGATGGCATATGCGGGCTCTGCAGTGGGACCTGAAGTTCCAGTGGGCGCAGCACCAGGGCAACCTGTCCGATCACGTCCAGATCTCGGAGGGGACTGCAAAACAGTTGCAGTGGTGGCTCTCGAACTGGCAATGGGTCATGGGCAGATCCCTCTCCCTTCCCCAGCCAGAGCACACAGTTGTGACGGACGCGTCCCTTCTGGGATGGGGCGGTCACATGGGAGAGGCGGAGATCAGAGGCCTCTGGTCTCCGGCGGAGTCCCGGCTCCATATCAACCTTCTGGAGCTCCGGGCGATCCGACTTGCACTCAAGGCATTCCTTCCCTCTGTCAAAGGGAAGGTAGTGCAGGTGTTCACAGACAACACCACCGCCATGTGGTACTGCAACAAACAAGGCGGGGTGGGGTCGTGGACCCTTTGTCAGGAGGCTCTGCACCTCTGGACATGACTGGAACATCAGGGCATGTTCCTGATGGTTCAACACCTGGCAGGTTCCCTGAACGCCAGGGCGGACGAACTCAGCCGCAGGTGCATGATGGATCACGAATGGCGTCTTCACTCGGAAGTGGCGCAAGGACTCTTTCTACAGTGGGGAGAGCCTTGGTTGAGATCTATTCGCCACCGAAGAGAACGCGCAATGTCATCAGTTCTGCGTGTTGGAATTTCCAAGGCGGCACTCGCTCGGCGACGCTTTTCGTCACGAGTGGAGTTGCGGTCTATTGTACGCCTTTCCGCCTATACCACTTCTACCCAGAGTGTTGAAGATTCGGCACGACCGGGCCCAAGTCATTCTTGTGGCTCCGGACTGGGCTCGAAGAGTTTGGTATCCCGAGCTACTCAGTATGAGCGTAGATCCCCCGATCCGTCTGCCTCTTCGGGAGGATCTTCTGTCGCAGCAGCAGGGGACGGTCCTCCACCCGAACCTGTCCAGTCTACACCTGCTTGCGTGGAGATTGAGCGGCGGCAGTTGATTCCTTTCGACTTGCCTCCCGAAGTTTGTGATGTGATTCTGGCAGCCAGGCGTCCCTCCACTAAGGTGGTATACGCCTGCAGGTGGAACAAATTTGTGGCATGGTGCACAGCAAAGGCTGTGAATCCCCTTTCTGCCCCTCTTTCTGAGGTCCTTCTGTTCCTTCTTTCTCTGGCCCAACAGGGTTCTGCCCTGGGTACCATCAAGGGTTATCTTTGTGCTATCTCGGCCTTCCTCAGGCTCCCTGATCAGCCCTCCCTTTTCAAGTCCCCTGTTGTTAACAGGTTCTTAAAAGGCATTACTCACCTCTTCCCTCCTGTTCCGTTTGTGATGCCTCAGTGGGACTTGAACTTGGTTCTTACCTTTTTAATGTGCGCTCCCTTTGAGCCTCTACATAGCTGTCCTCTTCGTCTTCTGACTCTGAAGACAGCCTTTCTGGTGGCCATCGCCTCCGCTCGGCGGGTGAGTGAGCTCCAGGCTCTATCTTGTAAACCTCCCTTTCTGTCTGTTCATCCAGACAAGGTTGTTCTTCGGACGCGTCCGTCCTTCTTGCCAAAGGTGGTTACTGCTTTCCACATTGGGCAGACCATCACTTTGCCCACCTTCTTTCTGCCTCCGCATCCTTCCAGAGAGGAAGAGAGGCTCCACCGTCTGGACCCAAAACGTGCGCTCTCCTTCTATATCGACCGCACAAAACACTTCCGGGTGGATGACCAGCTCTTTGTTGGCTACGTGGGCGCCAAAAAGGTCGGGCGGTGCACAAGAGGACCATCTCCCGCTGGGTTACCTTGTGCATCAAGACCTGCTATTCTTTGGCTAAGAAGGAGCCTCCTGTTGGGCTGCGTGCCCATTCCACCAGGGCAACGGCTGCTACCACGGCCTTGGGCCGCGGTGTTCCGCTGCTGGTTATCTGTCAGGCAGCTACATGGGCCTCGCTGCACACGTTTACAAAGCATTACTGCCTTGACAGTCAGGTCCGGAGGGACGGCTTCTTTGGCCGTTCTGTCCTCCAGGACTTCCTTGTCTGATCTTTGTTCGCAGACCCACCACCGGGGTTGGTATTGCTGGGGTATCTATTCTAAGGTAAGGAATCTGTCACTAACGTGTCTCTTTCAGATGCACAAGTTACTAACTTGTGTAACGATATATCTGTAAGAGACAGTAGTTAGTGACAGATTCCTTACCGCCCCACCCATCCTCCCGGTTCTGCAAACTGATTTCTAGGGTTAAGGACATCCCTTTCAGGGCCCTAGTATTTTTCAGACACCTATGTCAGCTTCTTGCATGGCTCTGCGTTCCTGGCGCGGAAAGTCGTGTACAGAACTGACGTCAGCGCGCAGGGGCGGCGCCTAAGTACTGCCCGCGACGTCATCCCGGCGATCACGACGCCGACGACTGACGCGGAGCCGCACGACGCCGCCTACCGACGCGGAGCCGCACGACGCCGCCTACCGACGCGCAAGGGTACTGCTACGCAAAAACTTTCCGGATCCAGCCTGACGCCTGGGGATATTCTAAGGTAAGGAATCTGTCACTAACTACTGTCTCTTACAGATATATCGTTACACAAGTTAGTAACTTGTGCTTTCATCCGGTAAAATGTAAGAATGACAATTAGAAGGCACCTTATTTTAAGACCTATTGAATCGTAACCTTCATTGTAGTGTTTGGGTGCTCAAATATCTTTTAATGGAGATAGTGGGTTTTTTTTGTGCCTGAAATTATAACTTTTTATTTTCTGTCTAGGTTGAAGAACTGAAGGAAACAGTTAAGGAAGAGTTCATGCCCTGGGTGTCCCAGTACCTTGTGATGAAGCGAGTCAGTATTGAGCCAAATTTCCATAGTCTATATTCCAACTTCTTGGACACCCTGAAGAACCTGGAGTTTAACAAGATGGTGCTTAGTGAGACCTACAGGAACATAAAGGTGTGGCGGTCTGCATTCTTCTAATTTTGATTTCTCCTTAACTTTTGATACAGTGGGCGTGCCAACTTCTAGTTAAGTGGCTATAAAAATTTGTGGCTGGGCTTGCTGTTATTGGTAATTACTCCAGAAGTTTGTCTTCCCTTAGGGTTTTTTCTTTACTTGTTTGTCTTCCATCTCCCCCCCCCCACTCACTGCAGTGAACTTCTTTCCTCCCCTAAAGCTTAGTAATAAAATGTTTTTAGTTTGTGTGGGGGGGTTATTACATTTGGAGGGTAAAACAATCAAATAGGGTTGATCTTTTTTAAACTTTGCATGTAGTGCATGTCATCAATAGAACACTGCTGAGCAAATCTTCAAAGGCTTTATTATCTTTTAATAAAATTTGATCACCATTATAGATTGCATGGACATTAGTGTGCTATATGAAGTCATTAGGATTTTATGGAGCCATAGGGTTGGCATAATAAATATTCGTTGTGGCTGTGACAGGGAAAAAGGCGAATGTTCTATAAGCTAGCTAGGTGGAAAGTGTGCAACACAATATTTTGAAATGCCTTACCTTGAAGTTTTGTTCTGCCAACTGCAGCTCTATGTATACCATGTTATTTCAACATTTTAAGTTGTGCATGGTTTATATAGCCTGAAAATAAAACCCAAATTAAATGGAACATGTACTACCTTCAGTCCTGATGCTATTGCACGTTGAGAGCATCTTCTCAGTACCTCTTTAGTGGTAGGCTGTTGTGGGTTTGAGTGCTTGCTTTGGTGGTTGCCACATCTACATTATTTTTCCTGCATCACTTTATAATTCATTTGAGCGCTGTTTCATAACTCAGACAGCATTTTATACCTATGGCATCAAAAATTCTTTGGTTGGCTTTGAATACGTCAATATTAAAAATAGTTGACAATGTTGACATAACCCATCCGATGAGATTAAATCAAATTGTATTTTCTAAGCTCATGTTTAAAGAGTTTGTTTTGAGTTCTCGTATCCAGCTCATTCTTGCACCATGTTTATTTTTCTTTTAAGGTACTACTCACATCAGACAAAGCTGCAGCAAACTTCTCTGATCGATCCCTACTGAAAAACCTGGGCCATTGGCTTGGAATAATAACCTTAGCCAAGAATAAACCAATTCTCCATACGGTTAGTTAATGTTTATTGCAAATAGTATGAAGATTAGTTTGAGAATGTAATACTTGGGAAAACTTGAATGACCACTTATGAAGGGAATGTGAATGGTACATTGCGAGCCTTACCCTCTGTGCCAAATACTACATTTCTATAAAAAAGCACACTTATCCATCCGGGAGTACTGTTGAACTGTCTTAGTTAAATGGAAAAAAAAAAGCTATTTTGCCTCTGACCCGCTTGATATATTGGAAATATTTTATGTTCGTAATGTGTGGCTGTAGATTCACATGCTCTGCATACTTCTGCCATCTTGTGTTCGGCTCGGACAATTGCAACTTATTTTTCGAGTCACGAGGTCTTGATGATGATTCTTCTGTTCTTGGATGTGCATTGGACCAGACGTAATTGTTAGTTTGTCTCTGCCCTCTGATTCAGCGTGCTCCCGGTCTCGAGTTTCTGTTCCCGTCGTGGCCTCAGTCCGTTACCTTCCATCCTCTGTGAGAACACTCTTCGACGCATTTCTTCAAACTGTATTGTTTCATTTCCTTGACCCAGTTGTGCAGCTGGCTCTCGGGGTCCTTCGGACCACCGTGTTCTCCAGACTACCCTTTGGATAAGGAGCACCCGAGGTATTGCAACAGACGCACTTCAAGAGATGCCCTTAATGCCACTCTAAATAGCCTAGGGTGGACCTCCAGGCCATCTGCCACTCATCGGAGCACGACGAGAGCCGTTGCGACTGTTCTGGTTTTGCAGCAAAAAGACTCTGCTCCAGTGCTGAGACAGACGCCAGGTTCACAGCAGGATCGCAGCTATCTTCGGTGAGGCTGATAGTGGCCATCGTTCCCCCCCCCCTCCCCCAGAGGAGGAGGAAGCATAGGGTGAGTTGACCAATCTCCCAGCTTGGTAGTTAGGGCTGGTATGTTCCCATGAGGAGCAAGGTCAAGACTGATTTGCATATGACTGGGTCCAAACTCGGTTGGCGTAGTGGGCAAAAAAAAAGATGGATTAAACCCAGATATGTTGACTGGGAGTGAATGCTTGCATTATTCAGCATTCAGTCTATCTTCTCTTTTTGCTTTAATCTCCCAGCACAAAAGACAGTCCCTGAGTTAATTGACTCTGTCTTGGAGTCAGGCAAGGAGGATTTCATAGGGGAAGCAGGCTTCCTAGGATGCTCCATCTACCTCGGTTGACTGCGGCCCATGCCTCAAGACCACGCCTCATGTGATACCCTCAAAACTCACAAATGGGCCCATGTTGGAGCAGAGCACTGCCCCACTGGGGATCGGACGTTGAGCTTTGCCCTGAAACCGCTGCCATCTTCTGGTGCACCACTTCCGTCCAGTGCTAGTTGACACTGGAGTAAGGCCTCAGAGCCAAGAAAGACCCTTCCAAGGGCCTCAACCCTCTGCTGTCCTCAAGACGGATGACACCCACCGGCGCTGACCTTCCGAAGCCGGCTTCATCTTCGGGGTCGAAAGTACAATCATAACCAAGCAGCCACAGTCTGCCAACTTTGGATACGAGACCCACTCTTGACGTCAAGGAGTGCCTTGAAACACTATAGACTGAAATCGATGAAATTCAGAAGAGGATCATTCACCCTCGCACATGCAAAATCTCTTCCTCTAAGAAGACCCTGCCTCAGAAAAGCAGGCTGGCCTTCGAGGAGGCCCTGGCATCGGACCCATCACTTTCAACTCCACCACCATTTTCACCTCCACGCCCGTCAAATCCTATGCCTTCAGCACAGGGGACTCTAGAGTCATACTCAATACTGGCAGTCCTAGCCCTTATTCCCTGTGCAAGGACTTTGCCCCATTCCACCCAGGTATAAGGAAGCAAGCTTTTTGCAGGTTTACCCGCATTTTGACTACTAAGTACTGGTGTAAAGAGACTGAAGTGCCCTGTAAAAACTGGCTTGGCGCCTGTTTTCTGTCCATTAAAAAAGGTGCATGTTTAATTGCCTTGTCCCCAATTGGCATAGGCAAACTTACTTGTAATGTACCATATGCTAGTATATGGTACCAGGGGTACGTAGGGCCTGTAAGTTGAGGTCTCTTGTGGTCTGCAGCACTAGTTGTGCCACCACTTGTACTATAATTGAAACATAGCTCCCAGTCTCACTGCAGACTGGAAGGGCAGTTTAAAAACTGCTAACTTGACCTTTGCCATTTAAAGTAATCGCAAAGCCCAAACCTCCCTATCTGATAGACTTCTAGCTGCAGATTCCTTACATTTGAATTCCCAGGCGTCTGGCTCGATCCGGAAACTTTTGCTGAGCAATACCCCTTTGCGCGGGTGACTCCATTCGGCTCCTAGTGACTGCGTCGGTAGCATCAGTTATGACGTTGCTGTGCCTATATAGGCGCCACCCTGGCGTGTGGACGTCAGTTCTTTTCTTTACGTGCCAGTTAAGTGCCGATCCCGGAAGAGCTTACCCCTCTGCCGCTTTTTGGCAGGCTTTTTTCTCGACTTGTCTTTTTTTTTGAGATACGACTTCGTGTGCGAGGGATGTCTGGTAGGAAGACCTGTTTTAAACCATGCAGGACTTGGTCCCGCATGACGTCGGTCACTGATTTTTCACCCCCGGTATGTCTGTGGTGTCTTGAACGTGACCACGATTCAAAGTCCTGTTCAGACTGTCTGGCGATGGCCCCGAAGACCTTGAAGGGACTGAGCGATGAAGTTTGCTCGCGGCCTGGCAGTCGACACCGTTAAGCGAGACTCCGAGGAGGTCACGGTCCCGTTCGAAGAGGTCGCAGGACCGCTCCCGGTGCCCTAAGTCCTCTTCCTCGCATTCGAGGTCATCTGTACACTTGGGGAAGAGGCACAAGAAGAAGTCCAAGCGGACATAGTCTTCACCTCAGTTGGCGTCCGTCGCCGAGAAAGGAAAGGAGCACTGTCGCTCTAGGCACGGTTCTGCGGAGCCGGAGCCTGAGTCGACTTCGCGCCTCCCACCCTTTCCGGGAGCCGGAGCGACTCCCGTTCAATTTTTACGAGGCCATGCGCCACGTAGTTGAGCGGAACGACCCCTTTGGTGAGCCCTCGGGCCCCTTGGGGTCGGATGGGGCCATATCGGTTTTGACGCTGTCTGCTTCGGCGCCGGTGGGGCCTCAAGGATCCCATTCCGGGTCGACGCCGGTCGTGCCAACACGACCTCCCCCGGCGTCGAACCTGAAGCCTGTGCCTGCGACGTCGCTAGTGCCTGTCGGCGCAAGCCCCATCCTCATCCCCAACGACACGGAGCCGAAACGGTGTCGAACGACGCTGTTTCCGACGACTACAGAACCCAGGGGTTCTATGTTGTCGCCTGAGCACTTTGTGGACGTGCTGGGCTCAGGAGAGGAATGGGAGGAGTCTGGAGACCTATTAGAGAACCAGGATGTCTCTGAAGAGACTATGGACTGGTATGGGGAACTTGGGGAAGCCAGTGGTCTGGATACTTCCCCAGACACTGGCATGCTTGCTCCTACAGTGGCTATGGAGGAGCGGGTGTCCTATGCCATGGTGGTTAAGAGGGCAGCTGAGGTCCTTGGTCTGGAGCTGCCCTCAGTGCTGGTCAGGACTAATCTCCTTACCGAAGTGCTTCAACCTGGGACTTCCACCTCTGAATCACTATTGCCCTTTAATGAGGCACTTACGGATGTCCTTCTAGAACATGGAACATGGTTCAAGCCTAGCACAGGGGCTCCTGTGAATAGGACGATTGCACGCCGCCATCGCCCAGCTCCGGGCGACCCAAAGTTCCTCAGCCAACACCCCACCCCAGAAACTTTGGTGGTGCAGGCCTCTACTTCCCAGGGTGCATTCCCTTCCGCCCCTCCGGATAGGGAATCCAAGAGACTGGACTCATTTGGGAAGAAGATATTTTCTTCCTCCAGTCTGGCATTGCGGTTGGTAAATACTGCATGCTTATTGGGCCGTTTCTCCCACTCTATTTGGGAGACGGTTGTGCAGGTGCTGCCACAGGTCCCGGAAGAAGCCCAGGTTGTGCTCTCCCAAGCTGTCAAGGACGGGAGAGATGCAGCAAAATTCGCCATACGATGTGGTTTGGATACGACCGATTTGCTGGGCAAGTCGATTTCAACGACGGTGGCCTTGAGGCGCCACGCCTGGCTTTGTACAACTGGCTTCTCAGGGGATGTCCAAGCCAATTTGATGGATATGCCCTTTGATGGAACCCGCCTTTTTGGGTAAAAGGCAGACTCGGCCCTGGTCCGGTTCAAGGACTCTCGAGCTTTGGCCAGATCCTTGGGCCTCTCCTACACTCTTCGTGGCCAGTCTTCCTTCGACCTTTTCGTGGCAACGGAAGGGGTTTCCAGCCGCGTCAGCCCTGTCCTAGCCACCGTCCCGCTCAGACTACCCAAGCCGTGTGTGGACGCGGTACATTCTGTCCTCGGAATGGAGGCCAGAAGTAGTCTGCCACACTGCCCCCAGCAGCCGCAGCCTCCAAGCACTCCTAGGCTGACTTTGCAGGACCACACTACTCCAGTGGGTGGGAGAATTCGTCATCTCCCCCGCTGGAGATCTATAACAGACAAGTGGGTCTTGCAGATCGTCCAGGAGGGTATTCTCTTCCTTTCCTTTCTTTTCGTCCTCCTATTCCGCCAACTCAGGAACGGCTGACGGAGGATCATTTGAAGTTGCTCCGAGAGGAAGTTACAGCTCTTTTGGCCAAGGGAGCCATAGAAAGGGTCCCAGCTTCAGAAGTAGGTGGTGGCTGTCATTCCAGCTACTTTCTGATTCCGCAGAACAAGGGGCTTCGGCCCATTTTAGATCTTTGGACCGTCAATCTCTTCCTCAAAAAGGAGAAATTCAAAATGCTCACATTGGCTCAGGTCTTGCCTGCCCTAGACCAAGGAGACTGGATGGTGGCGTTGGACCTGCAGGATGCATATTTTCACATTCCCATCCTGCCGGGCCACAGGCGTTACCTGCGGTTCAAGGTAGGCCACGAGCACTTTCAGTTTACCGTGCTCCAATGTGATGGCGATGGTTGCAGCTCATCTGCGCAGGTTAGGTCTTTCAGTCTTCCCCTACCTAGACGACAGGCTGTTTAAGGCATCCTCGCCCCAGGCAGTCATCTCCCACCTTCATACTACGGCGGACCTCCTGCTTTCGCTGGGGTTCTCTATAAACGTGCCGAAGTCACACCTGACTCCTTCTCAGATGCTCCCTTTCATCAGAGCTGTTCTGGACACAGTGCAGTTTCGGGCTTATCCTCCCGAGCAGCGAGTCCAGTATATTCAGGTTATGATTCTGATATTTCAGCCTCTATCCTGGATTTCGGTGAGGTTGACTCTGAGGCTGTTGGGTCTCATGGCCTCCTGCATCCTGTTGGTAAGACACGCCAGGTGGCGTATGCGGGCTCTGCAGTGGGACTTGAAGTTCCAATGGGCACAGCATTGGGGACATCTCACCGACGTGGTTCAGATCTTGGAAGGAACTGCGAAGGATCTGCAGTGGTGGTTAACAAACCACATTTGGGTCAGCGGTAGACCTCTCTCCCTTTCCCCAACCAGATTTCACAGTTGACTGATGCGTCACTTCTGGAATGGGGCGGCCACATGGGAGAGGCAGAGATCAGGGGTCCCTGGTCTCTGGTGGAGACTGGGCTCCACATAGACTTGTTGGAGCTCCGAGCGATTCATAAGGCATTGAAAGCATTTCTTCCCTCTGTCAAGGTGGTTAGTGCAGGTGGTCACGGACAACACCACTGCCATGTGGTACTGCAACAAGCAGGGGGGGGCGGGGTTTGTGGACCCTTTGTCGAGAGGCCTTGCGTCTCAGGTCATGGCTGGAACAGCAGGGCATAACCCTGGTGGTTCAACACCTGGCAGGTTCTCTGAACGCCAGGGCGGACGATCTCAGCCGTCAAAGCCTTCAGGATCACGAATGGCGTCTCAAGTCGGAGGTGGCGCAAGCAGTGGGGAGAACCTTGGTTAGATTTGTTCGCCTCCGAAGAGAACGCTCAATGTCAGCAGTACTGCGCGCGCTGGAGTTTCCAAGGCGGCTATCGCTTGGCGACGCGTTTCGTCGCGAGTGGAGCTCAGGCCTGTTGTACGCCTTTTCCCCCATACCACTCCTGCCCAGGGTTCTGAAGATCAGGAGCGACCGGGCCCAAGTCATCCTTGTGGTGCCGGACTGGGCAAGGAGAGTCTGGTATCCAGAGCTTGTGATCATGTGTGTCGATCCTCCGATCAGGCTGCCCCTTCGGGAGGGACTTCTGTTGCAGCAGCAGGGGAGGGTTCTCCACCCGAACCTGTCAACTCTGCTCCTCCATGTGTGGAGATTGAGCGGCGGCAGTTGATGGCCTTTGACCTTCCTCCTGAAGTCTGTAATGTTGTTCTGGCAGCCAGGCGGCCCTCCACTGTCGGTATACCCTGCCGTTGGCAGAAATTTGTATTATTCTGTACAGAGAGGTCCATTGACCGTCTTTCTGCTCCTCTTTCTACTGTCAGTTTATTCATTCTAACCCTTGCCCAGCAGGGCTCTGCCTTGGGAACTCTCAAGGGTTACCTTTCTGCTCGGTCTGCTTTTTTGCGGCTGCCAGACCAGACTTCTCTTTAAATCTCCTCTTGTAAATAGTTTTCTAAAAGGGCTGGCTCATTTCTTTCCACCCACGCCCTTTATTATGCCGCAAAGGGGCCTTAATTTGGTACTCACTTACCTGATGTGCGCTCCTTTCGAGCCTTTACACAATTGTCCCCTCCTGCTGTTGTCCATCTAAACAGCTTTTTAGTGGCGATTACATCAGCTTGGAGGGTGAGTGAATTGCAGGCGTTATCCAGCTCGCCTCCTTATCTTATGTCATTTCTGGACAAAGTGTTGCTTTGCACCAGGGCATCATTTTTACCAAAGGTTGTGACCCCATTTCAGATGGGTCAATCCATTACTTTGCCCACCTTCTTTGCTCCCCACATCCCTCTAACGAAGAGGAGCATCTCCACCGGCTGGACCCAAAAAGAGCATTGTCATTCTACCTTGACCGCACAAAAGAGTTCCAGGTGGATGAGTGTAAGAAACTGGCTCTATATATACTGCACCAAAGTGAGGTACAGTGTGTATAGAGTCCAAGAGTCCCCAAAGGTAGGCAGAGGTTAAAGTTAGATAGAACCTTACTCTCTAATAGTGGTAGCTTGGTCGAGCAGCAAGGCAGTATCGGAGGACAGTGTTAAGCATTTGATGTACACACTCAGTCAGCAAATGAATTCACACACTCAATAACTGAACTCTAGGCCAATTGTTTTTGTATAAAAAATATACTGTTTTATTTTAGAACCAAGCAAGCCTGATACAGGTAAGCATTCAATTCTTTTCAGTAATACGTTACTTGTTGTACACAGTTTTAAAAAGCAATGAAGATTGTACTTGATTTGATTTACAGGGGATGCAGTAGGTTGCAATACTTAGTAAATGCAGTACATTGAAATAAATGGCTTTTTAAGGTAAATGCAGGTAAAATTACTTTTGCGTTACTTTTGTAATCCAGTGCTGGACTCCTAGATTCAGCACTGGGACATTTACTTAAAACAGGTAAGTAATTACGTTTTTGTAGTTTGTACGATTTTTAGAGAATATTTTCAGATTTCAAAAGTCCACACTTAGAAACTTTTGGACCAGTACATTGAAATACATAGGCTTTTCCTGTAAATTGCAGGTACGTTTCTTTTCGGATTACTTTTTCTAACACAGTGCTGGATCCTAGATTCAGCACTGGGACATTTCCTGAAAACATTTGAGAAAATGCGTTTTAGTTAGATGTACGATTTTTAAAGAATATTCTTGTATTTCAAAAGTTGACACAAACTTTTTCACATAGAACCACCAATGTTATCCTATGGAAGGAAATTCAATTCACAGGTAAGTTACTTTTACGTTACTTTTCCTACTCAGTGCTGGATACCTACATTCAGCACTGGGACCTTTCCTGCAAATAGTTGAGAAAATTCGTTTAGGTTATTTGTGCGATTTTTAAGGAGTATTCTTAGTTTTCAAAAGTCGACACTTAGAAACTTTTTGGGAGAAAAAGTGTCAATGTTATCCTATGAGGAAAAACAGGTTTTCGGTTTCGAGGTAAGTAATCGGTCTTTGAGTTAGGGTTCTGGGGTTAGACTCGGGGGGGGGGGGGGGGGGGGGGGTTCTCCCAGGGTCAGTGATGCACTGTTGTTGCACCCTCAGCGGCACTAGGGCGGCCGGGTGCAGACTGTTGAGGCCCAATGTTATCCTATGGAGGATGGGGGGACTCAGGTTGGTGGCTGCTGGCAAGCAGGCCACGGGGTTGTGGGGGCAAAGCTCCTAGGGTTAAGCTCCGGGCACGTTGGGGACCAAGTTAGCACCAAAGGGGCACCCTCAGGGGCACTAGGGCGGCCGGGTGCCCTGTTGATTTCAATGGAGATTCTCCGGGACAAAGAAACACTGCAGGCTCAGGGACGAGGATCTTCCAGGAGTGACCACCACTTCGAGGGGTAAGTTGGGATGTTGAGGGTTGGTTAGGCACCGCTGGGTTGGGCACAGAAGGCCGTGGGGCGTCGGGTGCAGGGGTGGCTTGGGACATCGGATTTTCTTACCCGCTCTGGTCGCGGTAGGGGGGTACTCAGGATTAAGGCTTGAGGCAGGTCAGGGGTCGCCGGATCTCGGGTCAGGATCGCCGGGGGGACCTTCTCGTGGTATTTTTCCACTCTAGCTCAGGCCGGGTTCGGCGGGTGCAGAGTGGGCTGGATTCGCGGTTCCTGGCTGATACCAGAAGCTGCAGTTCAAACACGTCCGGTGTTCACGGGAGAAACAGCTTGGAAAGTGAAGGCAGGTAGGTCCTCCGGGGTTTTTGAGGTTGCTGGCCGCTGGACACGCCGGAGTTTTGCAGGAGCAGGTTCGAGGAAAGATAGGCCTGTAGGGCTGGGGCCAAGTCAGTGGGCGTCGTCCTCTTGTTAGCTCTGCACGGCTCTTCGTCCGCCTTCTTTTCTTCTTGTAGGTAGGCTGGATCTGCCTTCCTGGTTCAGGGCTGCCCCCAAAATACTGTATTTAGGAGGCGTTTTAGGGGGCGTTTTAGGGGTCTTGAGGTCAGTAGCCAATGGGAGGAAGTTGGAGAACTCCTCAAACACCTGCCGGATCTGAAAGAGACACGTTAGTGACAGATTCCTTACCTTAGAATATCCCCAGGCGTCAGGCTGTATCCGGAAAGTTTTTGCGTAGCAGTACCCTTGCGCGTCGGCAGGCGGTGTCATGCGGCTCCGCGTCCGTCGCCGGGATGACGTCGCGGGCAGTACTCAGACGCCGCCCCTGCGCGCTGACGTCAGTTCTTCTTTTTTCCGCGCCAGTATGCGCAGATCCGGGAAGAGCAGTGCCCTAGTCATTTTTTGACTAACTTTTTGGTAATTTTTCACTGTTTTCTTCGAGTCATCTCGGCTCCACGGTGTCGGTAGGGATGCCCGGCTTCAAGCCATGCGACGCCTGTGGTCGAATGATGTCGATCACAGACCCGCACTTCGTGTCGTGGCCGCGGCCGAGACAGTAGAGACACTAAGTCGTGTTCCGACTGCCGAGCCTTGCACCCGAAGGCTTTGCGAGAGCGGTCTCGAAAGCTCCTCGAGGTCCGGCAGTCGGCTCCGCGCCGCACCAAGCCCCGGTCACGTGAGGGGTCGAGGGGCCGGTCGCGGAGTCCTCGCCTGTCATCGGAGTCCAAGTTTTCGCACTCCTCGGGTAAGTCGAAGCACAAAAAGTCTAAGAAGCACCATCGCTCTAAGACTTCGCCTCGCCGGTCTCGCAACTTGGCTGAGGCCCCGTCCCCGCGGCTCCGGATGTGCCTGTGGAGCCGCCCCCGCATTACCCGTCCTTTCCGGGTTCGGGGGCGACTCCGGCCGAGATACAGGAATTCCTGTCGGCCATGGCCCGCCTCTTCGGGCCTCAAGGCCCCTCCGGTGCGCCTTCGGGCCCCGCGGGCCTTAATGGGATTGCCCCGGCGCCGCCGACGACTCCGGTCCCGGCGCCGCCTGTCCCACCAGCCTCGCGCCCCGGCCTCGATCCCGGCTCCGGTGGTACCGCAACCCCATTGATGCCGGTTGACCTAACCACGCCTCCGCCGACGTCCCCGGTGCCGTCCCTGACGCCGCCCGGGGCCCCGTGCGGCGTCGTTCCCCAGTTATCTCCGGATCCGGACGCGGCGTCGGACCGACGTCGCCCGGCTCCGGCGCCAATGAGACCTTGGGTCCCGGACGTCCCTCCTCCTCCTTATTTTCAACCTGAGGAGGACCAGGAGAGCTGGGAGGGGTCGGATGACCCTCTCACACAGCAGTGTGACTATGATCAGGACTGGGCAGAGGAACTTGGGGATGCCAGTGGTCTGGACACTTCCCCTGACACTGGCATGCTGTCTCCTCCTTCCGTGGCTACGGAGGAGGGAGCAAATTTCGCAACGGTGTTGCGTAGAGCAGCTGGAGCCTTGCACCTCCAATTGCCTACAGTGGCTGTCAGGACTAACCTCCTGACGGAAGTGCTTCAGCCGGCAGCTACCTCCTCGGAGCCATTGCTGCTGTTTAATGATGCACTTTCTGACGTTCTTTTCGGCACCTGGTCCAATCCCGCCACAGGGGCTCCTGTGGATAGGAACGTGGCCCGACGCAATCGCCCTGCTCCGGGCGACCCCATGTTTCTCTCTCAACATCCCACCCCCGAGAGCTTGGTTGTCCAAGCCTCTGCCTCCCAAACCGCCTTCCCTACCGCCCCTCCGGATAGGGAATCCAAACGCCTGGATCAATTTGGGAAGAAGGCCTTTTCTTCCTCCAGTGCTGGCTTGCGGTCCGTCAACACTGCTTGCCTTTTGGGCCGATACTCCCACTCTCTGTGGGATTCGGTGGCGCTCGTTTTGCCCCAGTGTCCTGAGGAGGTCCAGACACTGCTTTCCCGCGCCATTGCGGAAGGAAGGGATGCGGCAAAGTACACCATCCGTTGTGGCCTTGATACCGCCGACTCGCTGGGCAGATCGCTTGCAACGACAGTGGCGCTGCGTCGCCACACCTGGCTGAGGACAACTCGTTTCTCGGGAGATGTCTAAAACACACTCATGGACATGCCCTTTGATGGAGTCGGTCTTTTTGGTACCAAAGCAGACCATGCGCTGGAGCGTTTTAAGGACTCACGGGCTACTGCCAAGTCCCTGGGCCTTTCTGCTGTGCGCCCTCCGCTAACCTCTGCTTTTCGCCCCTTTCGTGGCCACGGAAGGGGCGCCCAGTCACGTCCGCTGCCCAGCCACCGGCCTGCGCAGCAAGCGTCTTCGCGTGGCCGAGGACGTGGCTCCCGCCGTGGCTGGTCAGGCAACCAGCGTGCGGGTCAGGCCACCAACCCCGCCCCGTCCGCGGCCTCCAAGCCCTCCTAGTCCTTCCTTTCAGGTGCACAGCACGCCAGTAGGGGGCAGGGTCCGCCATCACCTTCACCACTGGCGTCCCATCACCTCGGACAGGTGGGTCTTGGACATTGTCCGAAGGGGCTACTCCCTCCCCTTCGAGACCACCCCCCCCCAGCCATGCCACCTCAATTCCACCGCATGTCAGGGGATCACTTGGTGCTTCTGCAGAAGGAAGTCAAGGCCCTCTTGGCCAAGAGGGCCATCGAGCATGTTCCGACCCCAGAAGTAGGACGTGGTTGCTACTCCCAATACTTTCTGGTGCCCAAGAAGGACAAGGAGGACATGCGTCCTATCTTGGACCTCCGGAACGTCAATCGCTTCGTCCGGAAGGAGAAGTTCAAGATGCTCACCCTAGCTCAGGTCTGGACTGCCCTCGACCCTGGAGACTGGTTGGTAGCGTTGGACTTGCAGGACCCTTATTTTCACATCCCCGTCCTGCCGGCCCACCGGCGTTACCTACGGTTCACGGTAGGCCTCGAGCACTTTCAGTTCACCGTGCTCCCCTTTGGCCTTACCAGTGCCCCTCGGGTGTTAACGAAAGTGATGGCGGTGGTCGCAGCTCATCTGCGCCGGGCAGGGGTTCCAGTCTTCCCCTACCTCGACGACTGGCTGCTGAAGGCGGGCTCGTCCCAGGCAGTCGTCTCCCACCTACAGACTACGGCCGAACTCCTGCACTCGCTGGGGTTCTCCATCAATGTGCCGAAGTCGCATCTGATTCCTTCTCCACAGCTCCTTTTCATCGGAGCAGTTCTGGACACGACGCAGTTTCGGGCCTATCCTCCCGAACGGCGAGTCCGGGATATTCAGGCTATGATTCCGATCTTTCAGCCTTTATCCTGGGTTTCTGTACGGATGACCCTGAGGCTGCTAGGCCTCATGGCCTCCTGCATCCTGCTGGTCGATCATGCCAGATGGCATATGCGGGCTCTGCAGTGGGACCTGAAGTTCCAGTGGGCGCAGCACCAGGGCAACCTGTCCGATCACGTCCAGATCTCGGAGGGGACTGCAAAACAGTTGCAGTGGTGGCTCTCGAACCGGCAATGGGTCATGGGCAGATCCCTCTTCCCTTCCCCAGCCAGAGCACACAGTTGTGACGGACGCGTCCCTTCTGGGATGGGGCGGTCACACGGGAGAGGCGGAGATCAGAGGCCTCTGGTCTCTGGCGGAGTCCCGGCTCCATATCAACCTTCTGGAGCTCCGGGCGATCCGACTTGCACTCAAGGCATTCCTTCCCTCTGTCAAAGGGAAGGTAGTGCAGGTGTTCACAGACAACACCACCGCCATGTGGTACTGCAACAAACAAGGCGGGGTGGGGTCGTGGACCCTCTGTCAGGAGGCTCTGCGCCTCTGGACATGGCTGGAACATCAGGGCATATTCCTGATGGTTCAACACCTGGCAGGTTCCCTGAACGCCAGGGCAGACTAACTCAGCCGCAGGTGCATGATGGATCACGAATGGCGTCTTCACTCGGAAGTGGCGCAAGGACTCTTTCTACAGTGGGGAGAGCCTTGGTTAGATCTATTCGCCACCGAAGAGAACGCGCAATATCTGAAAGAGACACGTTAGTGATAGATTCCTTACCTTAGAATATCCCCAGGCGTCAGGCTGGATCCGGAAAGTTTTGCGTAGCAGTACCCTTGCGCGTCGGTAGGCGGCGTCGTGCGGCTCCGCGTCCGTCGTCGGCGTCGTGATCGCCGGGATGACGTCGCGGGCAGTACTTAGGCGCCGCCCCTGCGCGCTGACGTCCAGTTCTTCTTTTCCGCGCCAGCAAGCGCAGATCCGGGAAGAGCAGTGCCCTGGTCATTTTTTGACCATACTTTTGGTGAATTTTTTCACTGTTTTTCCATCTTTCGAGGTGTCGTAGGGATGCCCGGCTTCAAGCGATGCGGCGCCTGTGCGCGGATGATGTCCGTCACCGACCCGCATCGGGAGTGTCTCTTCTGCCTCGGCCGAGGCCACGACACGGCGTCCTGTACCGACTGCCAGGCCCTCCACCCGAAAGCTTTGCGAGAGCGGTCTCGAAAGCTCCTCGAGGCCCGGCATTCGGCTCCGCGGAAGGCCCGGTCGCGTGAGAGGTCCAGGGGTCGATCGCGGAGTCCACACCGGTCGTCGGCGTCGAAGTCTTCTTCGTCCGGTAAGTCGAAGCACAAAAAGTCCAAAAAGCATCATCGCTCTAGGACTTCGCCTCGCCGGTCTCGCGACTCGGCTGAGGCCCCTCCCGGCACCGTCCCCGCCCCCGCGGCCCCGGACATGCCTGTGGAGTCGCCCCCGTTATACCCGCCCTTCCCGGGTTCGGGGGCGGATCCGGCCAAAATACAGGAATTCCTGTCGGCCATGGCCCGCCTCTTCGGGCCTTCAGGCCCCTCCGGTGCGCCTTCGGGCCCCGCGGGCCCTGATGGGGTTGCTCCGGCGTCGCCGGCGGCTCCGGCCCCGGCGTCGCCCGTGCCTCCAGCCTCGATCCCGGCTCCGGCCCCGGCCTCGATCCCGGCTCCACAACCCCCATCGACGCCGGTCGACCTAACCACGCCTCCGCCGGCGCCGTTGTCTCCGGTGCCGTTCTCGACGCCGCCCTGGGCTCCGGGCGGCGTCGTCCCCAGTTCCTTCCGGCTCCGGACATGGACCCGGAGCGACGTCGCTCGACGCCGGCTCCGGCGCCGATGGGACCTTGGGTCCCCAATGTCCCTCCTCCTCCTTATTTTGCACCAGAGGAGGACCAGGAGGACTGGGAGGGGTCTGATGACCCTCTGACGCGCAACTGTCAGTTTGATGAGGACTGGACAGAGAGTCTAGGGAGGCCAGTGGTCTGGATACTTCCCCGGACACTGGCATGCTGTCTCCTCCCGTGGCTACGGAGGAGGGGGCCAATTTTGGTACGGTGTTGCGTAGGGCTGCTGGGGCCTTACGTCTCCAGCTCCCTACTTTGACGGTCAAGCCTAACATCTTGACAGAGGTGCTTCAGCCGGCAGCCTCCTCTGCGGAGACTGTGCTGCCGTTTAACGACGCCCTCACTGACGTTCTTTTGGGCGCCTGGTCCAAGCCCAACACAGGGGCTCCTGTGGATCGGAACGTGTCACGACGCCATCGCCCTGCTCCGGGCGACCCCCTGTTTCTTTCTGTCCACCCCACTCCTGAGAGCTTGGTTGTCCAAGCCTCCGCTTCCCAAACCGCCTTCCCTACCGCTCCTCCGGATAGGGAATCCAAACGCCTGGATCAGTTTGGGAAGAAAGGTTTTTCTTCCTCCAGTGCTGGCTTGCGGTCCGTTAACACCGCTTGTCTTTTGGGCCGATATACCCACTCCCTGTGGGATTCGGTGGCGGATGTTTTGCCCCAGTGCCCTGAGGAGGTCCAGGCACTGCTTTCCCGCGCCATTGCGGAAGGAAGGGATGCGGCCAAATACACTATCCGTTGTGGCCTTGACACCGCCGACTCGCTGGGCAGATCGATTGCAACGACGGTGGCGCTCCGACGCCACGCCTGGCTGAGAACCACTGGTTTTTCAGGGGATGTCCAGAATACTCTCATGGACATGCCCTTTGATGGTGTCGGTCTTTTTGGGTCCAAAGCAGACCATGCGTTGGAGCGCTTTAAGGACTCACGGGCTACTGCCAAGTCCCTGGGCCTTACTGCTACACGCCCTCCGCTGCCTTCTGCTTTTCGCCCCTATCGTGGCCACGGTAGGGGCGCCCCTTCACGTCAGCAGCCCAGCCACCGGCCCGCGCAGCAGGCGTCTTCGCGTGGCCGAGGACGTGGATTCCGCCGTGGCGGATCGGGCAACCAGCGTGCGGGTCAGGCCACCACCTCCAACCCGTCCGCGGCCTCCAAGCCCTCCTAGTCCCTCCTTTCAGGTGCACAGCACGCCAGTAGGGGCAGGGTCCGCCATCACCTTCCCCACTGGCGCACCATCACCTCGGACAGGTGGGTCTTGGACATTGTCCGAAGGGGCTACTCCCTCCCCTTCGAGACCACCCCCCAGCCATGCCTCCTCAATTCCACCGCATGTCAGGGGATCACTTGGTGCTTCTACAGAAGGAAGTCACGGCCCTCTTGGCCAAGAGGGCCATCGAGCATGTTCCGACCCCAGAAGTAGGGCGTGGTTGCTACTCCCACTACTTTCTGGTGCCCAAAAAGGACAAGGAGGACATGCGTCCTATCTTGGACCTCCGGAACGTCAATCGCTTCCTCCGGAAGGAGAAGTTCAAGATGCTCACCCTAGCTCAGGTCTTAACTGCCCTCGACCCAGGAGACTGGTTGGTAGCGTTGGACTTGCAGGACGCGTATTTCCACATCCCCGTCCTGCCGGCCCACCGGCGTTACCTTCGGTTCACGGTAGGCCCCGAGCATTTTCAGTTCACCGTGCTCCCCTTTGGCCTTACCAGTGCCCCTCGGGTGTTCACGAAAGTGATGGCGGTGGTCGCAGCTCATCTGCGCCGGGCAGGGGTTTCAGTCTTCCCCTACCTCGACGACTGGCTGCTGAAGGCGGGCTCGTCCCAGGCAGTCGTCTCCCACCTCCAGACTACGGCCGAACTCCTGCACTCGCTGGGGTTCTCCATCAATGTGCCGAAGTCGCATCTGATTCCTTCTCCACAGCTCCTTTTCATCGGCGCAGTTCTGGACACGACGCAGTTTCGGGCCTATCCTCCCGAACGGCGAGTCCGGGATATTCAGGCTATGATTCCGATCTTTCGGCCTTTATCCTGGGTTTCGGTAAGGATGACCCTGAGGCTGCTGGGCCTCATGGCCTCCTGCATCCTGCTGGTCAATCATGCCAGATGGCATATGCGGGCTCTGCAGTGGGACCTGAAGTTCCAGTGGGCGCAGCACCAGGGCGACCTGTCCGATCACGTCCAGATCTCGGAGGGGACTGCAAAACAGTTGCAGTGGTGGCTCTCGAACCGGCAATGGGTCATGGGCAGATCCCTCTCCCTTCCCCAGCCAGAGCATACAGTTGTGACGGACGCGTCCCTTCTGGGATGGGGCGGTCACATGGGAGAGGCGGAGATCAGAGGCCTCTGGTCTCCGGCGGAGTCCCGGCTCCATATCAACATTCTGGAGCTCCGGGCGATCCGGCTTGCACTCAAGGCATTCCTTCCCTCTGTCAAAGGGAAGGTAGTGCAGGTGTTCACAGACAACACCACCGCCATGTGGTACTGCAACAAACAGGGCGGGGTGGGGTCTTGGACCCTTTGTCAGGAGGCTCTGCGCCTCTGGACATGGCTGGAACATCAGGGCATGTTCCTGATGGTTCAACACCTGGCAGGTTCTCTGAACGCCAGGGCGGACGAACTCAGCCGCAGGTGCATGATGGATCACGAATGGCGTCTTCACTCGGAAGTGGCGCAAGGACTCTTTCTACAGTGGGGAGAGCCTTGGTTAGATCTATTCGCCACCGAAGAGAACGCGCAATGTCATCAGTTCTGCGCGTTGGAATTTCCAAGGCGGCACTCGCTCGGCGACGCTTTTCGTCGCGAGTGGAGTTGCGGTCTGTTGTACGCCTTTCCGCCTATACCACTTCTACCCAGAGTGTTGAAGAAGATTCGGCACGACCGGGCCCAAGTCATTCTTGTGGCTCCGGACTGGGCTCGAAGAGTTTGGTATCCCGAGCTACTCAATATGAGCATAGATCCCCCGATCCGTCTGCCTCTTCGGGAGGATCTTCTGTCGCAGCAGCAGGGGACGGTCCTCCACCCGAACCTGTCCAGTCTACACCTGCTTGCGTGGAGATTGAGCGGCGGCAGTTGATTCCTTTCGACTTGCCTCCCGAAGTTTGTGATGTGATTCTGGCAGCCAGGCGTCCCTCCACTAAGGTGGTATACGCCTGCAGGTGGAACAAATTTGTGGCATGGTGCACAGCAAAGGCTGTGAATCCCCTTTCTGCCCCTCTTTCTGAGGTCCTTCTGTTCCTTCTCTCTCTGACCCAACAGGGTTCTGCCCTGGGTACCATCAAGGGTGTTATCTTTGTGCTATCTCGGCCTTCCTCAGGCTCCCTGATCAGCCCTCCCTTTTCAAGTCCCCTGTTGTTAACAGGTTCTTAAAAGGCATTACTCACCTCTTCCCTCCTGTTCCGTTTGTAATGCCTCAGTGGGACTTGAACTTGGTTCTTACCTTTTTAATGTGCGCTCCCTTTGAGCCTCTGCATAACTGTCCTCTTCGTCTTCTGACTCTAAAGACAGCCTTTCTGGTGGCCATCACCTCCGCTCGGCGGGTGAGTGAGCTCCAGGCTCTATCTTGCAAACCTCCCTTTCTGTCTGTTCATCCAGACAAGGTTGTTCTTCGGACGCGTCCGTCCTTCTTGCCAAAGGTGGTTACTGCTTTCCACATTGGGCAGACCATCACTTTGCCCACCTTCTTTCCGCCTCCGCATCCTTCCAGAGAGGAAGAGAGGCTCCACCGTCTGGACCCAAAACGTGCGCTCTCCTTCTATATCGACCGCACAAAACACTTCCGGGTGGATGACCAGCTCTTTGTTGGCTACGTGGGCGCCAAAAAGGTCGGGCGGTGCACAAGAGGACCATCTCCCGCTGGGTTACCTTGTGCATCAAGACCTGCTATTCTTTGGCAAAGAAGGAGCCTCCTGTTGGGCTACGTGCCCATTCCACCAGGGCAACGGCTGCTACCACGGCCTTGGGCCGCGGTGTTCCGCTGCCGGTTATCTGTCAGGCAGCTACGTGGGCCTCGCTGCACACGTTTACTAAGCATTACTGCCTTGACAGTCAGGTCCGGAGGGACGGCTTCTTTGGCCGTTCTGTCCTCCAGGACTTCCTTGTCTGATCTTTGTTCGCAGACCCACCACCGGGGTTGGTATTGCTGGGGTATCTATTCTAAGGTAAGGAATCTATCACTAACGTGTCTCTTTCAGATGCACAAGTTACTAACTTGTGTAACGATATATCTGTAAGAGACAGTAGTTAGTGATAGATTCCTACCGCCCCACCCATCCTCCCCGTTCTGCGAACTGATTTCTAGGGTTAAGGACATCCCTTTCAGGGCCCTAGTATTTTTCAGACACCTGTGTCAGCTTCTTGCATGGCTCTGCGTTCCTGGCGCGGAAAGTCGTGTACAGAACTGACGTCAGCGCGCAGGGGCGGCGCCTAAGTACTGCCCGCGACGTCATCCCGGCGATCACGACGCCGACGACGGACGCGGAGCCGCACGACGCCGCCTACCGACGCGCAAGGGTACTGCTACGCAAAACTTTCCGGATCCAGCCTGACGCCTGGGGATATTCTAAGGTAAGGAATCTATCACTAACTACTGTCTCTTACAGATATATCGTTACACAAGTTAGTAACTTGTGCGTCAGCAGTTCTGC
The DNA here is from genome assembly GCA_963921515.1 of Calotriton arnoldi. NCBI lineage: Eukaryota > Metazoa > Chordata > Amphibia > Caudata > Salamandridae > Calotriton > Calotriton arnoldi. The sequence continues at coordinate 6,168,003 of CAWUFW010000098.1, forward strand.
GCGTTGGAATTTCCAAGGCGGCACTCGCTCGGCGACGCTTTTCGTCGCGAGTGGAGTTGCGGTCTGTTGTACGCCTTTCCGCCTATACCACTTCTACCCAGAGTGTTGAAGAAGATTCGGCGTGACCGGGCCCAAGTCATCCTTGTCGCTCCGGACTGGGCTCGAAGAGTTTGGTATCCCGAGCTACTCAGTATGAGCGTCGATCTCACGATCCTTCTGCCTCTTCGGGAGGATCTTCTGTCGCAGCAGCAGGGGACGGTCCTCCACCCGAACCTGTCCAGTCTCCACCTGCTTGCGTGGAGATTGAGCGGCGGCAGTTGATTCCCTTCGACTTGCCTCCCGAAGTTTGTGATGTGATTCTGGCAGCCAGGCGTCCCTCCACTAAGGTGGTATACGCCTGCAGGTGGAACAAGTTTGTGGCATGGTGCACAGCAAAGGCTGTGAATCCCCTCTCTGCCCCTCTTTCTGAGGTTCTTCTGTTCCTTCTTTCTCTGGCCCAACAGGGTTCTGCCCTGGGTAACATCAAGGGCTATCTTTGTGCCATTTCGGCCTTCCTCAGGCTTCCTGATCAGCCCTTAACAGGTTTCTTTAAGGCATTACACACCTCTTCCCTCCTGTTCCTTTTGTGATGCCTCAGTGGGACTTGAACTTGGTTCTTACCTTTTTAATGTGCGCTCCCTTTGAGCCTCTCCATAACTGTCCTCTTTGTCTTCTCACTCTGAAGACAGCCTTTCTGGTGGCTATCCCCTCTGCTCGGCGGGTGAGTGAGCTCCAGGCTCTTTCTTGCAAGCCCCCCTTTCTGTCCATCCAGACAAGGTTGTTCTTAGGACGCGTCCGTCCTTCTTGCCAAAGGTGGTTACTGCCTTCCACATTGGGCAGACCATCACTTTGCCCACCTTCTTTCCGCCTCCTTCCAGAGAGGAAGAGGCTCCACCGTCTGGACCCAAAACGTGCGATTTCTTTCTATCTGAACCGCACACAACAGTTCCGGGTGGATGACCAGCTCTTTGTTGGCTACGTGGGCGCCAAAAAAGGTCGGGCGGTACACAAGCGGACCATCTCCCGCTGGGTTGTCTTGTGTATCAAAGCCTGCTATTCGTTGGCTAAGAAGGAGCCCCCTGTTGGGCTACGTGCCCATTCCACCAGGGCGACAGCTGCCCCCACGGCTTTGGGACGTGGTGTCCCATTGCAGGACATTTGTCAGGCAGCTACGTGGGCCTCGCTGCACACGTTTACCAAGCATTACTGCCTTGACAGCCAAGTCCGGAGAGACGGCTTCTTTGGCCGTTCTGTTCTCCGAGTCTTCCTTGTCTGATCTTTGTTCGCAGACCCACCACCGGGGTTGGTATTGCTGGGGTATCTATTCTAAGGTAAGGAATCTGTCACTAACGTGTCTCTTTCAGATACACAAGTTACTAACTTGTGTAACGATATATCTGTAAGAGACAGTAGTTAGTGACAGATTCCTTACCGCCCCACCCATCTTACCCGTTCTGCGAACTGATTTCTAGGGTTAAGGTCATCCCTTTCAGGGCCCTAGTTTTCAGACACCATTGTAAGTTTCTTGCATGGCTCTGCGTTTCTGGCGCGGAAAGTAGTGTACAGAACTGACGCCAGCGCGCATGGGCGGCGTCTAAGTACTGGCCGCGACGTCATCCCGGCGATCACGACGACTGACGCGGAGCCGCACGACGCCGCCTACCGACGCGCAGGGGTACTGCTACGCAAAACTTTCCGGATCAAGCCTGACGCCTGGGGATATTCTAAGGTAAGGAATCTGTCACTAACTACTGTCTCTTACAGATATATCGTTACACAAGTTAGTAACTTGTGCATCACCCTTTATGGCGAAAAACAATCTGGAGATGGAGTCGATGCCCATGCGCACTATGATCCCAAGGAAGGAGTCACCTATCTCGTGACTACAAAGAACTTCTTGCAAGACAAAAACAAAGTGCAAACATCCAAGCCCAACACCAGATGGCGATCTATGCACAAGTATACGAATCTACAGCTCTACATGCCAAGAACAGATGCATACTGGTAAGTAGCATTTTCCTTTTCTTTTAGTATGTTACCCCTAAGGTAGACCTAATGAGCCCTAAGGCAGGGTGCTGTATATTAAAGCGTGGAGCATGTATTTCCAGTTAAAACAGCTTCCTGTCTTCCTTGGGAGACATGCTAACGAGATGATGGAACCCTGCACTGGAGGGAGGTGTTCCTGCAGCAAGGTACAGTTACTGGCCCAAACGGCAAATGAGAAAACAATTGGCACATCTCTGGGCACAGGTAAGCCCCTTGTTAAAGATACTATAGGTACCAAGGGCACTGTGACCAGGGAAGGTTTCTAAGTTCTGCAGCACCAATTTTGCCACTCTTAGAGGTCCTATACCTTAACTTCCACACACTGCCATTGCAGGCTGAGTGTCTTCGTGCAGAGAAAATTAAAGGGTCGGCAATGCACACATACCTGTGTGCCATGCCTGCAACCCACTGCCTGGGCACTGGGTAAGTCACCCCTCCAGGGTGCACTAGCCCTCAGGTGAGGGTACAGTGGTATGATCCCTGTACCCCTACAGTGTCCAAGTCCATTCTTAGACGTAAGTGTAGTAAAGCCATAAAGAGTATATGGTCTGGGAGTTAGTCAGTACTAACTCCACAGTTCTATAATGGCTTTAATGAAACCTGGGAAGTTTGCTGTCAAACTTCTCAGCATATTAAACCCACACTGATGCCATTGTGGGATTTAATGTGAAATGCACTCAGATGGCATCTTAGAGATGCCCCCTGAAAAACAACCATCACTGGTGTGGTTCCTGAATGGCTGTCCGCCATTTGCCACCACCAGACAGGTTTCTGGACCCCTGGGTAGAGGGCCTCCACTCTCTGGGTCCAGAAACAAAGCCCATCCACGGCAGAGGTGTCATGCCTTCTCCCCCAGAATGTGCTGAATCCACGAGGGGAAAGCTTCAAAGGCCTGCCACCTCTGTTGGCTGACTCTGCGTTTTGCTGCCCCCTGCAAGTGGCTCCCATAGGTTTTGACCCCCACTTTGGCGGGAGAATTGGTGGGAAAACCAAGTTAAGAGAAGAGGTGCCCACCTTCGCCGACCGCACCCCTCACGTGCGGGAGGCGAGGTGAAGCACACCTTAGTCCCCTCCATCTTGAAGCTGTTGGGGAGAGGCTCATGCCTCCCTCCCACTGGAGGGTGGCATAATAGGGGGTGTTCCCACCCCAAGTAAGGGACTCATTGGTTGTGACCCGCACATCCCTTTAATGCCCCGAAATTTAGTATGTTCGAGGTATGTGAGCTGTAGATCACATGCTTTGCATACTCCTGCCATCTAGTGTTGGGTCCGGATGTTTGCAAATTGTTTTTGTTCGAAGAAGTCTTTCCAGTCATGAGGTAGGCGGCGACTCCTTTTGGTGATAGTGCGCATGGGCATCTACTCCATTGTTTGATTGCTTTTTCCACCATTGGGTTCGGACGGGTATTGCTGCGCTCCGTTTCGGAATCGATCTTCTGGTTCTCCAGCATTGAATCTTTCATCGATTCATATGCTTGTATCTTCCCCGTCGTCATGGTGGGAGTCTCGCGGTAGTTAGAAAAGAAGTACATAGAAACCACCAAAAGGAAAGAAAAACTTTAACATTCGTCAGCATCTTTATGTAGGTCCAAACTTTGACCAATCGGAGACCAGCCCTAGACCTCAACTCCCCAGCAGAGCCACCAGACCTCAGATTTCTAACCGCACGTCGGGTGTAAGGGAGTCTCCCTGAGCTCTGCTCAGTTTGTCAGTGAGTTAACTTTTGACCCTGCTAGAATTCACCTCAAGGTATTGTCTTTCTACCTTCTTTGCTTCAAAGATGTTTGAGTGTTCTAAGAAGAGGCTTTTTAGGCCCTGTAGATCCTGTGGGAAGGCAAGGCTTTTTTCTGGAGATCCACACAAGGACTGTCTTGTGTCTTGCCTTTAACCTAAACTTACAGCCAAGGACTGTAAATACTGCAGAACCTTTTCAGCAAAAACTCTAAAGGATAGAGAGGCCAGATTATTGTTATGGCTCCAGAAGAAGAAATCAAAATCAGACTCTGGATCTGATGTTGAAGAGAGCCCTGGGCCATCCTCCGCTGAGAGGAAGCTTAAAAAGGAGGGCTCTACCTCATTAAAGGCTAATTCAAAGAGATAAAGGCAGAGAAATCCTCCACTGCCGATAAAACAGCCCTTAAGCTTCAGGAACCAGGCCTGAAGAAATCCTCTACTGCTTCTCTGCCTGTCACACCTCTCACACAGGCTTCTTCGACGAAAAAAGCACCGTCGACGGACCCGTCGTCGAGGACTTCCACTAATTCTCCGACTTCTATGGCGACGACTACATTGTCGACGGCCATGGTGACGGCATCGTCGACGAACACAGTGACGATTTCCTCGTTGACGGCATCGTCGACTGCTGCGGCGATGACGATGAACACTGTCGACGATTGCGTCTACAAATTCATCGACGGGAACTCCGTCGAGGGCGTCGACAGGCGCTCCGTCGACAAGTGTTTAAATCACCCTCTCGGCCAGTATCGACGACTATCACTATCAGGCGTCTTCCATTGTTGACGGATCAAAAACAGGACATTAAAGATCTCCATTTGGTTCCAAAATCTCCAGGCTTCTCACCTTTACCCAAGATATCACCGTTGCTTCCCTCTCACCTTTTTGATACGGAGGAATCGGGGGATGAAAGTCTATTTGGCCCCGCTTACAGCCCCTCACAGCTCAGAGTTAAATGCCAGGACACGGCGGAGGAGGGGGCGCAAGGACAGGACACTTCCGAATATATGGAAGGGGATTACTCATTCACGGGTCGCTCTCAGGCCCAACGATACGACTCTTTCCAAGAGCACTATCCTTATGAGGCTTATGAAGAGCGTCAGGAGGTTCGGAGAGATTCCATGCTGGTGCCAATCTCCCTGGTCACAGACCTTAGGCATATGTTAAATGACTATTATAAAAGATTTCCGGACTCTCACGCTCCAGTTCCATTGACGCCCGGCGGTCCGAATATTCAGGTTGCTCCGCCTCCACCAGTAGTTACTCTGCCGCCTGTTGCTTAGGTTGAGAGACAGGCTCCTCAATGCATTACAATCCAAGATGATTACATCGAGAGTGAGGCAGACGATCAACCCGAGGAGGGTGAGCTCACTCAGGATCTGGACCTACTTGGTCAAGAATGGGATGATCTTGTGGTTCCATCTTCACCCCCCCCCCCCCCCCCTTCAGCGGCTTCCCCCCCCGGGAGATATTGGTGGCTACCATGAAGTACTCGACAGAGCCTCTAGAAGATTCGATTTGCCTTTGCCCGTGGTACAAACCGAATGTTTTCTTTATAATTTTAAGGATGAAACAAGGAAATCGGTTCGATCCATTCAGATTGTGGATTACATTTGGAGTGAAGGTTTGAAAATTATAAAGAACCCAGCTTCTGTTCCTGCTGTGTTACCGAGGATGGAGAAAAAATACAAGGCACCTGATTCTGCCCTGGCGTGTTTAATTGGTCATCCTTGTCTGGATTCAGTAATAATGCAAGCTGCGCAGAGGCGTTCTAGGAATCCGCAATCTCCTTGCTCGGTGCCTCCATACAGGGAAGGCAAACGCCTTGACAGCATCGGCAAACGCTTCGCTACTATGGCTGCTACTGCTATCAAGGCCTCTAACGCCTTAGCGATTTTGGGCAGGGACGACTGTCAGTTATGGTCAGATCTGGCTCCTCTTCTCGAACACCTTCCTGAGGATAAAAAAAAAAGAGACCGACCTCCTGCAGGAGGGTGCTAGAGCGTCTTCGGAGGTGATTGATTATGCAATGGATTTGTCTTCGATTTGCTTTCAGGCAAATGGCAGGTGCTGCAGTTCTTCGTAGACAGGGCTGGCTTAGGGCGACGTCCTTCCGTCCTGAAGTTCAATCGAAAGTTCTGGATATGCCCTACGATGGGGAAAATCTGTTTGGAAAGCACGTAGACTAAGAGCTACAGGGCATCAAAAAGGATACTGAGACCGCACGTTCCTTAGGCACATTGCAACAAAGGCGTTTTCAGTCCTTCGTGGAGGTAGCGGAAGAGGTCAGTTCCAGCAAAGACTGTCCTACCAGTCATACAGATATCTGAAAGAGACACGTTAGTGACAGATCCCCAGGCGTCAGGCTGGATCCGGAAAGTTTTTTGCGTAGCAGTACCCTTGCGCGTCGGTAGGCGGCGTCGTGCGGCTCCACGTCCGTCGTCGGCGTCGTGATCCACGGGATGACGTCGCGGGCAGTACTTAGACGCCGCCCCTGCGCGCTGACGTCAGTTCTTCTTTTTTCCACGCCAGAGCAGTGCCCTAGTCACTTTTTGACTACCTTTTTTTGTGAATTTTTCACTGTTTTCTTCTACGAGTCTTCACGACTCCTAAGGTGTCGTAGGGATGCCCGGCTTTAAGCCCTGCGAGGTCTGTGCCCGTATGATGTCCATCACGGACCCGCACCTCGAATGTCTCTTTTGTCTCGGCCGAGACCACGACACGAAGTCGTGCCCTGACTGCCGGAAACTTCATCCGAAGGCTTTGCGAGAGCGGTCTCGAAAGCTGCTCGAGGTCCGGCAGTCGGCTCCGCGCCGCACCAAGCCCCGGTCACGGGAGAGGTCGAGGGGCCGGTCGCGGAGCCCCCATCGTTCGTCGGAATCCAAGTCTTCGCGCTCCTCCGGTAAGTCGAAGCACAAGAAGTCTAAGCGGCGTCATCGCTCTAAGACTTCGCCTCGCCGGTCTCGCGACTCGGCTGAGGCCCCTGTCGGCACCGTTCCCGCAGCCCCGGACGTGCCTGTCGAGTCACCCCCGCATTACCCGTCCTTCCCGGGTTCGGGGGCGACTCCGGCCCAAGTACAGGAGTTCCTGTCGGCCATGGCCCGCCTCTTCGGGCCTCAAGGTCCCTCCGGTGCGCCTTCGGGCCCCGCGGGCCCTGATGGGGTTGCTCCGGCGTCGCCGTCGACTCCGGTCCCGGCGTCGCCTGTCCCACCAGCCTTCATCCCGGCCTCGGCTCCGGCCCAGGCCTCGATCCCGGCTCCGGTGGTGCCGCAACCCCCATCGACGCCGGTTGACCTAACCACGCCTCCGCCGATGTCCCCGGTGCCGTTCCTGACGCCGTCCGGGGCTCCGGACGGCGTCGTTCCCCGGCTCTCTCCGGCTCCGGACACGGAGCCGGACCGACGTCGCCCGACGCCGGTTCCGGCGCCGATGAGACCTTGGGTCCCTAATGTCCCTCCTCCTCCATATTATGAACCTGAGGAGGACCAGGAGAGCTGGGAGGGGTCTGAGGACCCTCTCCCACAACAGTGCGAGTTTGACCCGGACTGGGTTGAGGAACTTGGGGATGCCAGTGGTCTGGACACCTCCCCTGACTCTGGCATGCTGTCTCCTCCCGTGGCTACGGAGGAGGGGGCTAATTTTGCAACGGTGTTGCGTAGAGCTGCTGGAGCCTTGAATCTCCAGTTGCCTACTGTGGCCGTCAGGACTAACCTCCTGACTGAAGTGCTTCAGCCGGCGGCCTCCTCTTCGGAGACTGTGTTGCCGTTCAATGATGCACTCACTGATGTTCTTTTGGGTGCCTGGTCCAAGCCCACCACAGGGGCTCCTGTGGATAGGAACGTGGCCCGACGCCATCGCCCTGCTCCGGGCGACCCCCTGTTTCTCTCCCAACACCCCACCCCTGAGAGCTTGGTTGTCCAAGCCTCTGCCTCCCAAACCGCCTTCCCTACCGCCCCTCCGGATAGGGAATCCAAGCGCCTGGACCACTTTGGGAAGAAGGCTTTCTCTTCCTCCAGTGCTGGCTTGCGGTCTGTCAACACCGCTTGCCTCTTATGCTGATATACCCACTCCCTGTGGGATTCGGTGGCGACTGTTTTGCCGCAGTGTTCTGAGGAGGTCCAGACACTGCTTACCCGCGCCATTGCGGAAGGGCGTGATGCGGCTAAATACACCATACGCTGTGGCCTTGATACCGCCGACTCGCTGGGCAGATCACTTGCAACGACGGTGGCGCTGCGTCGCCACGCCTGGCTGAGGACTACTGGTTTTTCAGGGGATGTCCAGAATACACTCATGGACATGCCCTTTGATGGAGTCGGTCTATCTGAAAGAGACACGTTAGTGACAGATTCCTTACCTTAGAATATCCCCAGGCGTCAGGCTGGATCCGGAAAGTTTTTGCGTAGCAGTACCCTTGCGCGTCGGTAGGCGGCGTCGTGCGGCTCCGCGTCCGTCGTCAGCGTCGTGATCGCCGGGATGACGTCGCGGGCAGTACTTAGACGCCGCCCCTGCGCGCTGACGTCAGTTCTTCTTTTTCCGCGCCAGCAAGCGCAGATCCGGGAAGAGCAGTGCCCTGGTCATTTTTTGACCATACTTTTTGGTGAATTTTTTTCACTGTTTTTCCATTTTTCAAGGTGTCGTAGGGATGCCCGGCTTTAAGCGATGCGGCGCCTGTGCGCGGATGATGTGCGTCACCGACCCGCATTGGGAGTGTCTCTTCTGCCTCGGCCGAGGCCACGACACGGAGTCTTGTACCGACTGCCAGGCCCTCCACCCGAAAGCTTTGCGAGAGCGGTCTCGAAAGCTCCTCGAGGCCCGGCATTCGGCTCCGCGGAAGCCCCGGTCGCGTGAGAGGTCCAGGGGTCGATCGCGGAGTCCACACCGGTCGTCGGCGTCGAAGTCTTCTTCGTCCGGTAAGTCGAAGCACAAAAAGTCCAAAAAGCATCATCGCTCTAGGACTTCGCCTCGCCGGTCTCGCGACTCGGCTGAGGCCCCTCCATGCACCGTCCCCGCCCCCGCGGCCCCGGACATGCCTGTGGAGTTGCCCCCGCCATACCCGCCCTTCCCGGGTTCGGGGGCGGATCCGGCCAAAGTACAGGAATTCCTGTCGGCCATGGCCCGCCTCTTCGGGCCTTCAGGCCCCTCCGGTGCGCCTTCGGGCCCCGCGGGCCCTGATAGGGTTGCTCAGGCTCCGGCGACGGCTCCGGCGTCGCCCGTGCCTCCAGCCTCGATCCCGGCTCCGGCTTCGGCCCCGGCCTCGATCCCGGCTCCACAACCCCCATCGACGCCGGTCGACCTAACGACGCCGGCGCCGATGTCTCCGGTGCCGTTCTCGGCGCCGCCCTGGGCTCCGGGCGGCGTCGTCCCCCTGTTCCTTCCGGCTCCGGACATGGATCCGGACCGACGTCGCTCGACGCCGGCTCAGGCGCCGATGGGACCTTGGGTCCCAACTGTCCCTCCTCCTCCTTATTTTGAACCAGAGGAGGACCAGTTGGACTGGGAGGGGTCTGATGACCCTCTGACACGACACTGTCAGTACGATCAGGACTGGACAGAGAGTCTAGGGAGGCCAGTGGTCTGGATACTTCCCCGGACACTGGCATGCTGTCTCCTCCCGTGGCTACGGAGGAGGGAGCCAATTTTGGTACGGTGTTGCGTAGGGCAGCTGGGGCCTTACGTCTCCAACTTCCTACTTTGACGGTCAAGACTAACATCTTGACAGAGGTGCTTCAGCCGGCGGCCTCCTCTGCGGAGACTGTGCTGCCGTTTAACGACGCCCTCACTGACGTTCTTTTGGGTGCCTGGTCCAAGCCCAATACAGGGGCTCCTGTGGATCGGAACGTGTCACGACGCCATCGCCCATCTCCGGGCGACCCCCTGTTTCTCTCTGTCCACCCCACTCCTGAGAGCTTGGTTGTCCAAGCCTCCGCTTCCCAAACCGCCTTCCCTACCGCTCCTCCGGATAGGGAATCCAAACGCCTGGATCAGTTTGGGAAGAAGGGTTTTTCTTCCTCCAGTGCTGGCTTGCGGTCCGTTAACACCGCTTGTCTTTTGGGCCGATATACCCACTCCCTGTGGGATTCGGTGGCGGATGTTTTGCCCCAGTGTCCTGAGGAGGTCCAGACACTGCTTTCCCGCGCCATTGCGGAAGGAAGGGATGCGGCTAAATACACCATACGTTGTGGCCTTGACACCGCCGATTCGCTGGGCAGGTCTATTGCAACGACGGTGGCGCTGCGATGCCACGCCTGGCTGAGAACCACTGGTTTTTCAGGGGATGTCCAGAATACTCTCATGGACATGCCCTTTGATGGAGTCGGTCTTTTTGGGTCCAAAGCAGACCATGCGTTGGAGCGCTTTAAGGACTCACGGGCTACTGCCAAGTCCCTGGGCCTTTCTGCTACACGCCCTCCGCTGACTTCTGCTTTTCGCCCCTATCGTGGCCACGGTAGGGGCGCCCCTTCACGTCAGCAGCCCAGCCACCGGCCCGCGCAGCAGGCGTCTTCGCGTGGCCGAGGACGTGGATTCCGCCGTGGCGGATCGGGCAACCAGCGTGCGGGTCAGGCCACCACCTCCAACCCGTCCGCGGCCTCCAAGCCCTCCTAGTCCCTCCTTTCAGGTGCACAGCACGCCAGTAGGGGGCAGGGTCCGCCATCACCTTCCCCACTGGCGTACCATCACCTCGGACAGGTGGGTCTTGGACATTGTCCGAATGGGCTACTCCCTCCCCTTCGAGACCACCCCCCCAGCCATGCCACCTCAATTCCACCGCATGTCAGGGGATCACTTGGTGCTTCTACAGAAGGAAGTCGCGGCCCTCTTGACCAAGAGGGCCATCGAGCGTGTTCCGACCCCAGAAGTAGGGCGTGGTTGCTACTCCCACTACTTTCTGGTGCCCAAAAAGGACAAGGAGGACATGCGTCCTATCTTGGACCTCCGGAACGTCAATCGCTTCCTCCGGAAGGGGAAGTTCAAGATGCTCACCCTAGCTCAGGTCTTGACTGCCCTCGACCCTGGAGACTGGTTGGTAGCGTTGGACTTGCAGGACGCATATTTCCACATCCCCGTCCTGCCGGCCCACCGGCGTTACCTTCGGTTCACGGTAGGCCCCGTGCATTTTCAGTTCACCGTGCTCCCCTTTGGCCTTACAAGTGCCCCTCGGGTGTTCACGAAAGTGATGGCGGTGGTCGCAGCTCATCTGCGCCGGGCAGGGGTTTCAGTCTTCCCCTACCTCGACGACTGGCTGCTGAAGGCGGGCTCGTCCCAGGCAGTCGTCTCCCACCTCCAGACTACGGCCGAACTCCTGCACTCGCTGGGGTTCTCCATCAATGTGCCGAAGTCGCATCTGATTCCTTCTCCACAGCTCCTTTTCATCGGAGCGGTTCTGGACACGACGCAGTTTCGGGCCTATCCTCCCGAACGGCGAGTCCGGGATATTCAGGCTATGATTCCGATCTTTCAGCCTTTATCCTGGGTTTCGGTACGGATGACCCTGAGGCTGCTGGGCCTCATGGCCTCCTGCATCCTGCTGGTCAATCATGCCAGATGGCATATGCGGGCTCTGCAGTGGGACCTGAAGTTCCAGTGGGCGCAGCACCAGGGCAACCTGTCCGATCACGTCCAGATCTCGGAGGGGACTGCAAGACAGTTGCAGTGGTGGCTCTCGAACCGGCAATGGGTCATGGGCAGATCCCTCTCCCTTCCCCAGCCAGAGCACACAGTTGTGACGGACGCGTCCCTTCTGGGATGGGGCGGTCACATGGGAGAGGCGGAGATCAGAGGCCTCTGGTCTCCGGCGGAGTCCCGGCTCCATATCAACATTCTGGAGCTCCGGGCGATCCGACTTGCACTCAAGGCATTCCTTCCCTCTGTCAAAGGGAAGGTAGTGCAGGTGTTCACAGACAACACCACCGCCATGTGGTACTGCAACAAACAGGGCGGGGTGGGGTCTTGGACCCTTTGTCAGGAGGCTCTGCGCCTCTGGACATGGCTGGAACATCAGGGCATGTTCCTGATGGTTCAACACCTGGCAGGTTCCCTGAACGCCAGGGCGGACGAACTCAGCCGCAGGTGCATGATGGATCACGAATGGCGTCTTCACTCGGAAGTGGCGCAAGGACTCTTTCTACAGTGGGGAGAGCCTTGGTTAGATCTATTCGCCACCGAAGAGAACGCGCAATGTCATCAGTTCTGCGCGTTGGAATTTCCAAGGCGGCACTCGCTCGGCGACGCCTTTCGTCGCGAGTGGAGTTGCGGTCTGTTGTACGCCTTTCCGCCTATACCACTTCTACCCAGAGTGTTGAAGAAGATTCGGCACGACCGGGCCCAAGTCATTCTTGTGGCTCCGGACTGGGCTCGAAGAGTTTGGTATCCCGAGCTACTCAATATGAGCGTAGATCCCCCAATCCGTCTGCCTCTTCGGGAGGATCTTCTGTCGCAGCAGCAGGGGACGGTCCTCCACCCGAACCTGTCCAGTCTACACCTGCTTGCGTGGAGATTGAACGGCGGCAGTTGATTCCTTTCGACTTGCCTCCCGAAGTTTGTGATGTGATTCTGGCAGCCAGGCGTCCCTCCACTAAGGTGGTATACGCCTGCAGGTGGAACAAATTTGTGGCATGGTGCACAGCAAAGGCTGTGAATCCCTTTCTGCCCCTCTTTCTGAGGTCCTTCTGTTCCTTCTCTCTCTGGCCCAACAGGGTTCTGCCCTGGGTACCATCAAGGGTTATCTTTGTGCTATCTCGGCCTTCCTCAGGCTCCCTGATCAGCCCTCCCTTTTCAAGTCCCCTGTTGTTAACAGGTTCTTAAAAGGCATTACTCACCTCTTTCCTCCTGTTCCGTTTGTGATGCCTCAGTGGGACTTGAACTTGGTTCTTACCTTTTTAATGTGCGCTCCCTTTGAGCCTCTACATAACTGTCCTCTTCGTCTTCTGACTCTGAAGACAGCCTTTCTGGTGGCCATCACCTCCGCTCGGCGGGTGAGTGAGCTCCAGGCTCTATCTTGCAAACCTCCCTTTCTGTCTGTTCATCCAGTCAAGGTTGTTCTTCGGACGCGTCCGTCCTTCTTGCCAAAGGTGGTTACTGCTTTCCATATTGGGCAGACCATCACTTTGCCCACCTTCTTTCCGCCTCCGCATCCTTCCAGAGAGGAAGAGAGGCTCCACCGTCTGGACCCAAAACGTGCGCTCTCCTTCCATATTGACCGCACAAAACACTTCCGGGTGGATGACCAGCTCTTTGTTGGCTACGTGGGCGCCAAAAAAGGTCGGGCGGTGCACAAGAGGACCATCTCCCGCTGGGTTACCTTGTGCATCAAGACCTGCTATTCTTAGGCGAAGAAGGAGCCTCCTGTTGGGCTGCGTGCCCATTCCACAAGGGCAACGGCTGCTACCACGGCCTTGGGCCGCGGTGTTCCGCTGCCGGTTATTTGTCAGGCAGCTACGTGGGCCTCGCTGCACACGTTTACAAAGCATTACTGCCTTGACAGTCAGGTCCGGAGGGACGGCTTCTTTGGCCGTTCTGTCCTCCAGGACTTCCTTGTCTGATCTTTGTTCGCAGACCCACCACCGGGGTTGGTATTGCTGGGGTATCTATTCTAAGGTAAGGAATCTGTCACTAACGTGTCTCTTTCAGATGCACAAGTTACTAACTTGTGTAACGATATATCTGTAAGAGACAGTAGTTAGTGACAGATTCCTTACCGCCCACCCATCCTCCCCGTTCTGCGAACTGATTTCTAGGGTTAAGGACATCCCTTTCAGGGCCCTAGTATTTTTCAGACACCTATGTCAGCTTCTTGCATGGCTCTGCGTTCCTGGCGCGGAAAGTCGTGTACAGAACTGACGTCAGCGCGCAGGGGCGGCGCCTAAGTACTGCCCGCGACGTCATCCCGGCGATCACGACGCCGACGACGGACGCGGAGCCGCACGACGCCGCCTACCGACGCGCAAGGGTACTGATACGCAAAAACTTTCCGGATCCAGCCTGACGCCTGGGGATATTCTAAGGTAAGGAATCTGTCACTAACTACTGTCTCTTACAGATATATCGTTACACAAGTTAGTAACTTGTGCTTTTGGTTCGAAGGCAGACCATGCGCTGGAGCGTTTCAAGGACTCGCGGGCTACTGCCAAGTCCCTGGGCCTTGCTGTTGTGCGCCCTCCGCTCACGTCTGCTTTTCGCCCCTTTCGTGGCCACGGGAGGGGCGCCCAGTCACGTCAACAGCCCGTCCAACGGCCCGCGCAGCAAGCGCCTTCGCGTGGCCGAGGACGTGGATACCGCCGTGGCGGTTCGGGCAACCAGCGTGCAGGTCAGGCCACCACCTCCAACCCGTCCGCGGCCTCCAAGCCCTCCTAGTCCCTCCTTTCAGGTGCACAGCACGCCAGTAGGGGGCAGGGTCCGCCATCACCTTCACCACTGGCGTCCCATCACCTCGGACAGGTGGGTCTTGGACATTGTCCGAAGGGGCTACTCCCTCTCCTTCGAGACCACCCCCCCAGCCATGCCACCTCAATTCCACCGCATGTCAGGGGATCACTTGGTGCTTCTACAGAAGGAAGTCACGCCCCTCTTGGTCAAGAGGGCCATCGAGCATGTTCCGACCCCAGAAGTAGGGCGTGGTTGCTACTCCCACTACTTTCTGGTGCCCAAAAAAGACAAGGAGGACATGCGTCTTATCTTGGACCTCCGGAACGTCAATCGCTTCCTCCGGAAGGAGAAGTTCAAGATGCTCACCCTAGCTCAGGTCTTGACTGCCCTCGACCCTGGAGACTGGCTGGTAGCGTTGGACTTGCAGGACGCTTATTTCCACATCCCCGTCCTGCCGGCCCACCGGCGTTACCTACGGTTCACGGTAGGCCTCGAGCACTTTCAGTTCACCGTGCTCCCCTTTGGCCTTACCAGTGCCCCTCGGGTGTTCACGAAAGTGATGGCGGTGGTCGCAGCTCATCTGCGCCGGGCAGGGGTTTCAGTCTTCCCCTACCTCGACGACTGGCTGCTGAAGGCGGGCTCGTCCCAGGCAGTCGTCTCCCACCTCCAGACTACGGCCGAACTCCTGCACTCGCTGGGGTTCTCCATCATTGTGCCGAAGTCGCATCTGGTTCCTTCTCCACAGCTCCTTTTCATCGGAGCAGTTCTGGACATGACGCAGTTTCGGGCCTATCCTCCCGAACGGCGAGTCCGGGATATTCAGGCTATGATTCTGATCTTTCAGCCTTTATCCTGGGTTTCGGTACGGATGACCCTGAGGCTGCTGGGCCTCATGGCTTCCTGCATCCTGCTGGTCAATCATGCCAGATGGCATATGCGGGCTCTGCAGTGGGACCTGAAGTTCCAGTGGGCGCAGCACCAGGGCAACCTGTCCGATCACGTCCAGATCTCGGAGGGGACTGCAAAACAGTTGCAGTGGTGGCTCTCGAACCGGCAATGGGTCATGGGCAGATCCCTCTCCCTGCCCCAGCCAGAGCACACAGTTGTGACGGACGCGTCCCTTCTGGGATGGGGCGGTCACATGGGAGAGGCGGAGATCAGAGGCCTCTGGTCTCCGGCGGAGTCCCGGCTCCATATCAACCTTCTGGAGCTCCGGGCGATCCGACTTGCACTCAAGGCATTCCTTCCCTCTGTCAAAGGGAAGGTAGTGCAGGTGTTCACAGACAACACCACCGCCATGTGGTACTGCAACAAACAGGGCGGGGTGGGGTCTTGGACCCTTTGTCAGGAGGCTCTGCGCCTCTGGACATGGCTGGAACATCAGGGCATGTTCCTGATGGTTCAACACCTGGCAGGTTCGCTGAACGCCAGGGCGGACGAACTCAGCCGCAGGTGCATGATGGATCACGAATGGCGTCTTCACTCGGAAGTGGCGCAAGGACTCTTTCTACAGTGGGGAGAGCCTTGGTTAGATCTATTCGCCACCGAAGAGAACGCGCAATGTCATCAGTTCTGCGCGTTGGAATTTCCAAGGCGGCACTCGCTCGGCGACGCTTTTCGTCACGAGTGGAGTTGCGGTCTATTGTACGCCTTTCCGCCTATACCACTTCTACCCAGAGTGTTGAAGAAGATTCGGCACGACCGGGCCCAAGTCATTCTTGTGGCTCCGGACTGGGCTCGAAGAGTTTGGTATCCCGAGCTACTCAGTATGAGCGTAGATCCCCCGATCCGTCTGCCTCTTCGGGAGGATCTTCTGTCGCAGCAGCAGGGGACGGTCCTCCACCCGAACCTGTCCAGTCTACACCTGCTTGCGTGGAGATTGAGCGGCGGCAGTTGATTCCTTTCGACTTGCCTCCCGAAGTTTGTGATGTGATTCTGGCAGCCAGGCGTCCCTCCACTAAGGTGGTATACGCCTGCAGGTGGAACAAATTTGTGGCATGGTGCACAGCAAAGGCTGTGAACCCCCTTTCTGCCCCTCTTTCTGAGGTCCTTCTGTTCCTTCTTTCTCTGGCCCAACAGGGTTCTGCCCTGGGTACCATCAAGGGTTATCTCTGTGCTATCTCGGCCTTCCTCAGGCTCCCTGATCAGCCCTCCCTTTTCAAGTCCCCTGTTAACAGGTTCTTAAAAGGCGTTACACACCTCTTTCCTCCTGTTCCATTTGTGATGCCTCAGTGGGACTTGAACTTGGTTCTTACCTTTTTAATGTGCGCTCCCTTTGAGCCTCTGCATAACTGTCCTCTTCGTCTTCTGACTCTAAAGACAGCCTTCCTGGTGGCCATCACCTCCGCTCGGCGGGTGAGTGAGCTCCAGGCTTTATCTTGCAAACCTCCCTTTCTGTCTGTTCATCCAGACAAGGTTGTTCTTCGGACGCGTCCGTCCTTCTTGCCAAAGGTGGTTACTGCCTTTCACATTGGGCAGACCATCACTTTGCCTACCTTCTTTCCGCCTCCTTCCAGAGAGGAAGAGAGGCTCCACCGTCTGGACCCAAAACGTGCGCTCTCCTTCTATATCGACCGCACAAAACACTTCCGGGTGGATGACCAGCTCTTTGTTGGCTACGTGGGCGCCAAAAAGGTCGGGCGGTGCACAAACGAACCATCTCCCGCTGGGTTACCTTGTGCATCAAGACCTGCTATTCTTTGGCTAAGAAGGAGCCTCCTGTTGGGCTGCGTGCCCATTCCACCAGGGCAACGGCTGCTACCACGGCCTTGGGCCGCGGTGTTCCGCTGCCGGTTATTTGTCAGGCAGCTACGTGGGCCTCGCTGCACACGTTTACAAAGCATTACTGCCTTGACAGTCAGGTCCGGAGGGACGGCTTCTTTGGCCGTTCTGTCCTCCAGGACTTCCTTGTCTGATCTTTGTTCGCAGACCCACCACCGGGGTTGGTATTGCTGGGGTATCTATTCTAAGGTAAGGAATCTGTCACTAACGTGTCTCTTTCAGATGCACAAGTTACTAACTTGTGTAACGATATATCTGTAAGAGACAGTAGTTAGTGACAGATTCCTTACCGCCCCACCCATCCTCCCCGTTCTGCGAACTGATTTCTAGGGTTAAGGACATCCCTTTCAGGGCCCTAGTATTTTTCAGACACCTATGTCAGCTTCTTGCATGGCTCTGCGTTCCTGGCGCGGAAAGTCGTGTACAGAACTGACGTCAGCGCGCAGGGGCGGCGCCTAAGTACTGCCCGCGACGTCATCCCGGCGATCACGACGCCGACGACGGACGCGGAGCCGCACGACGCCGCCTACCGACGCGCAAGGGTACTGCTACGCAAAAACTTTCCGGATCCAGCCTGACGCCTGGGGATATTCTAAGGTAAGGAATCTGTCACTAACTACTGTCTCTTACAGATATATCGTTACACAAGTTAGTAACTTGTGCCTCAAGACGTGAGTGACGTTTGTCTTCCAGCCACCTCATCTCGTTTTCAGTCTCTACAGTCCCATCAGCGCTCTCCATTTCTAAATCAATGGCAAGCCATCACGAAGGACAAATGGGTGCTGGACATCATCCAACACGGCCACACCCTAGAATTTGTCCACAAGCTTCCTCGAACTCCACCTCCAAGAAAAATGCATCATCTGTTCTTGTTAAAGCAAGAAATTTCGACTCTACTAAAAAAAAGGGGCGATAGAAAAGGTGCCTTTCAGACAACGAGATGCAAAACACACAAGATGATGGACGGAATGCTGCACATTGGCAAACATTCACCCCCAGTCACAGATCTGGGTTTAATCCATCGTTATTTTGCTTCACCACGCCACCCCAGTTCAGACATAGCCATATGCAAATCAGTCTTGACCCTGTGCCTCATGGGAACAGTCCAGACCGAACTGCCAAGCCACGTCTTCCCTGGACCGGAATCAAGCATCCTAGGACCGGTTTCAGGCTATCAGCCTTCATCAGCCAGGATAGCTTGACTCCAGTGGCGTAGTGAGCACTGGACCCACGTCTGGGCATACCCTTCCCACTTAGGGCGAAATGCAAAACACAGAAGATGAACAACGAGAGAAGGGCTTTTATTCCAATTTCTTCCTAATAAAGAAAAAATGCGGGAAATGGAGACGGGTCATGGACCTCAGACAGCTGAACAAATACATCAAGAAGTGGTCGTTCAGAGTGTCCCTTCAAGAGATTCTTTTATTAATAAATGAGGGAGATTTTCTAGCGTCCCTCGATCTCTTGGACCCATACTTTCATAATCCCCATTCATTCAAAGCATCGCCAATTCCTAAAGTTCGATGTGGCTGGGGATCACTTCCAGTTCAAGGTTTTGCCATTCGGCCTTTGCTCAGCTCCCAGAGTTTTCACGAAATGTATGGCTCCGGTAGCGGCTTTTCTGAGAAGGCAGGGACACCAGGTTTCCCCCTACCTGGACGACTGGCTAGTGAAAGGAGCTTCATTTCACTCTACCAGAAAATCTAGGCTAGCTTGTCAGCGGCTCTTCACGTCTCTGGGGTTACAACTCAACGTAGAGAAGTCGCAATTGATTCCAAGCCAGAAGCTTATTTTTCTAGGGGTGTTACTGAACACCAAGTTGATGAAGGCGTTTCCCACTTCAAAACGGAAGCTCAAGATAAGGCGCTTAGCAACCCTTTTACGCGCAAGAGAGTCCACTTCTGTGAGAGTATTCAAATCCTTACTGGGGATGCTGTCCTCATGCATCCCGTTGATTCCGAATTGTCGGCTGCGCATGAGGCCTCTCCAGGAGCTGTTAGACAAGCAGTGGGTTCAGGCGCACGGCTCATTCGAGGACATCTCTCTCTGACAATGAAGCGGGCTCTGTCATGGTGGGAAAAAGACAGCAATATCTCTCCAGGCCTCTCGTTTCAACCAGCACAGCTTTGTTACATTATGACAACGTACGGTTGGGGGGCGCATCTCCAGGAATTGCAAATCCACGGAAAATGGTCCGTTCAAGAAACTTTTTTACACATCAATCTTTTGGAACTGATGGCAGTTTTTCTGGGACTGCAAGCTTTTCTTCCAAGAATCCAGGGATCCTGTGTTCTGGTAAGAACAGACAATACCACAACAATGTTCTATCTTCCCAAACAAGGGGGCACCAGGTCTCTCACATTATCAGAACAGGCCCAGGAAATTTGGATGTGGCTAATTCAGCACAACATAACATTGCAAATAGAGTATGTTCCGGGCGTGGACAACGATTGGGAGGATTTTCTAAGCAGAACCAATTCCCAATGTCACGAATGGGAGTTAGACGTGGACCAGCTGCGACGAGTCTTCAAACTGTGGGGCACTCCAAAACTGGATCTTTTCGCTACAGAAAGCAACAGGAAGTGCGAAAGGTTCGCCAGCAGGTTCCCTCAGAAAAACTCTTGGGGGGAACGCTCTGCAGATGCAGTGGACGGGGATGTTTGCCTATGCGTTGTGTTCCCCTCATCCCAAGAGTATTGAGCAAGATGAAGAAAGAACCAGGTCATCTCATTCTCATAGCTCCGGCATGGCCGAGGCAGTTTTGGTTCATGGAGCTTCTCCTGTGCTCGATATCTCCGCACATTCTCTTTCCTCCACTGCCAAACCTACTCTCAATGAACAACGGTCAGATTGTTCATCCTCAAATAAAATCTCTAAGTTTGTCAGCTAGGAACCTCACGACTATGAATTCACAGATTTAGTCAACTCTCTGGATTGCAGGCCCATCCTCCAACGGACCAGAGCTTCTTCCACTAATAGGTCATATGCTGCAAAATGGAAGGGATTCTGCCATTGGTGCGCGGAAAAAGACTTGCATCCTTTGCTCTCAACCCCGAAACAGGTTTTGCCTTACCTACTTCACTTAGCCAAGTCAAAATTGTCTCACTCATCAATCAAAGTACACTTGGCGGCAATTTCCAGGTTTCGCTGGAAACCAGGAGAACTCTCCTTGTGGTCAACAAGAATTGGTATTATGAAAGGCCTCTTCAGGGTTTTCCCACCCTTAAAGCGCCCTGCAGTCCCATGGAAATTAAACACAGTACTAGCCCAAGTGATGAAATCGCCTTTCGAGCCCATACACAAGGCTGATTTAAAATGTTTCATGGAAAACGGCTCTTCTCTTAGCCCTCACATCGGCTAGAAGAATCAGTGAAATTCAGGCTTTCACGATAGCTGCACCTTTCCTTCAATTCAGGCAAGACAAGCTATTATTGAGAACAAATCCTCAATTCATTCCTAAAGTTCCAACTTCTTTTCACTTGAATGAACCAGTTGTGCTCACCACGTACTTTGGAAATCCTTCAACTGCCCCTGAAAGAGCATTGCACTCTTTGGACGTAAAGCGATGTATCAAGTTCTACATTCATAGAACAAAGACTTTCAGAAAATCGGATCAGCTATTTGTTTCCTTTACTTCGCCAAGGAAGGGCCAAGCCCTTTCAAGCAGCAGTATTGCACGTTGGATCTCCTCTGCAATTGTATTCTGCCATAACAAAGCTGGAAAACCTCTATCTGGAAAAGTGTCTGCGCACTCCACAAGGAAGATGGCAGCTTCTACAGCCCTCTTTGCCGGGGTATCGCTTCCAGACATTTGTAGAGCGGCAACATGGTCTAACGTGCATACATTCACCAAGCACTACTGCATAGACTCGGCATGGAAAGCGGATGCTGCAGTGGGTCAAGCTGTCCTGAGACATCTGTTTGCTTAAGGTACAGTCTTTCATATCTATCACTTCTATCTGAAAGAGACACGTTAGTGACAGATTCCTTACCTTAGAATATCCCCAGGCGTCAGGCTGGATCCGGAAAGTTTTTGCGTAGCAGTACCCTTGCGCGTCGGTGGCGGCGGCTCCGCGTCCGTCGTCGGCGTCGTGATCGCCGGGATGACGTCGCGGGCAGTACTTAGACGCCGCCCCTGCGCGCTGACGTCAGTTCTTCTTTTTCCGCGCCAGCAAGCGCAGATCCGGGAAGAGCAGTGCCCTAGTCATTTTTTGACTAAACTTTTTGGGTGAATTTTTCACTGTTTTTCTTCGAATCGACTTCAAGGTGTCGTAGGGATGCCCGGGTTTAAACGTTGCGGCGCCTGTGCTCGGATGATGTCCATCACAGACCCGCATCGGGAGTGTCTCTTCTGCCTCGGCCGAGGCCACGACACGGAGTCTTGTTCCGACTGCCGGGCCCTCAACCCGAAAGCTTTGCGAGAGCGGTCTCGAAAGCGCCTAGAGGCCCGGCATTCGGCTCCGCGCAAGCCCCGGTCGCGTGAGAGGTCCAGGGGTCGATCGCGGAGTCCACACCGGTCGTCGGCATCGAAGTCTTCTTCGTCCGGTAAGTCCAAACACAAAAAGTCCAAAAAGCATTGTCGCTCTAGGACTTCGCCTCGCCGGTCTCGCGACTCGGCTGAGGCCCCTCCCGGCACCGTCCCCGCGGCCCCGGACATGCCTGTGGAGTCTCCCCCGCAATACCCGTCCTTCCCGGGTTCGGGGGCGGATCCGGCCCAAGTACAGGAATTCTTGTCGGCCATGGCCCGCCTCTTCGGGCCTCCAGGTCCCTCCGGTGCGCCTTCGGGCCCCGCGGGCCCTGATAGGGTTGCTCAGGCTCCGGCGACGGCTCCGGCGTCGCCCGTGCCTCCAGCCTCGATCCCGGCTCTGGCCCCGGCCTCGATCCCGGCTCCACAACCCCCATCGACGCCGGTCGACCTAACGACACCGCCGGCGCCGATGTCTCCGGTTCCGTTCTCGACGCCGCCTGGGGCTCCGGGCGGCGTCGTCCCCCAGTTCCTTCCGGCTCCGGACATGGACCCGGACCGACGTCGCTCGACGCCGATGAGACCTTGGGTCCCAAATGTCCCTCCTCCTCCTTATTTTGAACCAGAGGAGGACCAGGAGGACTGGGAGGGGTCTGATGACCCTCTGGCACAACAGTGTCAGTACGATGAGGACTGGACAGAGGGTCTAGGGGATGCCAGTGGTCTAGATACTTCCCCTGACACTGGCATGCTGTCTCCTCCCGTGGCTACAGAGGAGGGAGCCAATTTTGCAACGGTGTTGCGTAGGGCGGCTGGAGCCTTACATCTCCAACTCCCTACTGTGGCGGTCAAGACTAATCTCTTGACAGAGGTGCTTCATCCGGCAGCCTCCTCTACGGAGACTGTGCTGCCGTTTAACGACGCCCTCACTGACGTTCTTTTGGGCGCCTGGTCCAAGCCCAACACAGGGGCTCCTGTGGATAGGAACGTGTCCCGACGCCATCGCCCAGCGACCCCCTGTTTCTCTCTGTCCACCCCACTCCTGAGAGCTTGGTTGTCCAAGCCTCCGCTTCCCAAACCGCCTTCCCTACCGCCCCTCCGGATAGGGAGTCCAAACGCCTGGATCAATTTGCGAAGAAGTGTTTTTCTTCCTCCAGTGCTGGCTTGCGGTCCATCAACACCGCTTGTCTTTTGGGCCGATATACCCACTCCTTGTGGGATTCGGTGGCGAATGTTTTGCCCCAGTGTTCTAAGGAGGTCCAGACACTGCTTTCCCGCGCCATTGCGGAAGGAAGGGATGCGGCCAAATACACGATACGATGTGGCCTTGATACCGCCGACTCGCTGGGCAGGTCTATTGCAACGACGGTGGCGCTGCGATGCCACGCCTGGCTGAGAACCACTGGTTTTCAGGGGATGTCCAGAATACTCTCATGGACATGCCCTTTGATGGAGTCGGTCTTTTTGGGTCCAAAGCAGACCATGCGTTGGAGCGCTTTAAGGACTCACGGGCTACTGCCAAGTCCCTGGGCCTTTCTGCTACACGCCCTCCGCTGACTTCTGCTTTTCGCCCCTATCGTGGCCACGGTAGGGGCGCCCCTTCACGTCAGCAGCCCAGCCACCGGCCCGCGCAGCAGGCGTCTTCGCGTGGCCGAGGACGTGTATTCCGCCGTGGCGGATCGGGCAACCAGCGTGCGGGTCAGGCCACCACCTCCAACCCGTCCGCGGCCTCCAAGCCCTCCTAGTCCCTCCTTTCAGGTGCACAGCACGCCAGTAGGGGGCAGGGTCCGCCATCACCTTCCCCACTGGCGTACCATCACCTCGGACAGGTGGGTCTTGGACATTGTCCGAATGGGCTACTCCCTCCCCTTCGAGACCACCCCCCCAGCCATGCCACCTCAATTCCACCGCATGTCGGGATCACTTGGTACTTCTGCAGAAGGAAGTCACGGCCCTCTTGGCCAAGAGGGCCATCGAGCATGTTCCGGCCCCAGAAGTAGGGCGTGGTTGCTACTCCCACTACTTCCTGGTGCCCAAAAAGGACAAGGAGGACATGCGTCCTATCTTGGACCTCCGGAACGTCAATCGCTTCCTCCGGAAGGAGAAGTTCAAGATGCTCACCCTAGCTCAGGTCTTGACTGCCCTCGACCCTGGAGACTGGTTGGTAGCGTTGGACTTGCAGGACGCATATTTCCACATCCCCGTCCTGCCGGCCCACCGGCGTTACCTTCGGTTCACGGTAGGCCCCGAGCATTTTCAGTTCACCGTGCTCCCCTTTGGCCTTACCAGTGCCCCTCGGGTGTTCACGAAAGTGATGGCGGTGGTCGCAGCTCATCTGCGCCGGGCAGGGGTTTCAGTCTTCCCCTACCTCGACGACTGGCTGCTGAAGGCGGGCTCGTCCCAGGCAGTCGTCTCCCACCTCCAGACTACGGCCGAACTCCTGCACTCACTGGGGTTCTCCATCAATGTGCCGAAGTCGCATCTGATTCCTTCTCCACAGCTCCTTTTCATCGGAGCAGTTCTGGACACGACGCAGTTTCGGGCCTATCCTCCCGAACGGCGAGTCCGGGATATTCAGGCTATGATTCCGATCTTTCAGCCTTTATCCTGGGTTTCGGTACGGATGACCCTGAGGCTGCTGGGCCTCATGGCCTCCTGCATCCTGTTGGTCAATCATGCCAGATGGCATATGCGGGCTTTGCAGTGGGACCTGAAGTTCCAGTGGGCGCAGCACCAGGGCAACCTGTCCGATCACGTCCAGATCTCGGAGGGGACTGCAAAACAGTTGCAGTGGTGGCTTTCGAACCGGCAATGGGTCATTGGCAGATCCCTCTCCCTTCCCCAGCCAGAGCAAACAGTTGTGACGGACGCGTCCCTTCTGGGATGGGGCGGTCACATGGGAGAGGCGGAGATCAGAGGCCTCTGGTCTCCGGCGGAGTCCCGGCTCCATATCAACCTTCTGGAGCTCCGGGCGATCCGACTTGCACTGAAGGCATTCCTTCCCTCTGTCAAAGGGAAGGTAGTGCAGGTGTTCAGACAACACCACCGCCATGTGCTACTGCAACAAACAGGGCGGGGTGGGGTCTTGGACCCTTTGTCAGGAGGCTCTGCGCCTCTGGACATGGCTGGAACATCAGGGCATGTTCCTGATGGTTCAACACCTGGCAGGTTCCCTGAACGCCAGGGCGGACGAACTCAGCCGCAGGTGCATGATGGATCACGAATGGCGTCTTCACTCGGAAGTGGCGCAAGGACTCTTTCTACAATGGGGAGAGCCTTGGTTAGATCTATTCGCCACCGAAGAGAACGCGCAATGTCATCAGTTCTGCGCGTTGGAATTTCCAAGGCGGCACTCGCTCGGCGACGCTTTTCGTCGCGAGTGGAGTTGCGGTCTGTTGTACGCCTTTCCGCCTATACCACTTCTACCCAGAGTGTTGAAGATTCGGCACGACCGGGCCCAAGTCATTCTTGTGGCTCCGGACTGGGCTCGAAGAGTTTGGTATCCCGAGCTACTCAATATGAGCGTAGATACCCCGATCCGTCTGCCTCTTCGGGAGGATCTTCTGTCGCAGCAGCAGGGGACGGTCCTCCACCCGAACCTGTCCAGTCTACACCTGCTTGCGTGGAGATTGAGCGGCGGCAGTTGATTCCTTTCGACTTGCCTCCCGAAGTTTGTGATGTGATTCTGGCAGCCAGGCGTCCCTCCACTAAGGTGGTATACGCCTGCAGGTGGAACAAATTTGTGGCATGGTGCACAGCAAAGGCTATGAATCCCATTTCTGCCCCTCTTTCTGAGGTCCTTCTGTTCCTTCTTTCTCTGGCCCAACAGGGTTCTGCCCTGGGTACCATCAAGGGTTATCTTTGTGCTATCTCGGCCTTCCTCAGACTCCCTGATCAGCCCTCCCTTTTCAAGTCCCCTGTTGTTAACAGGTTCTTAAAAGGCATTACTCACCTCTTCCCTCCTGTTCCGTTTGTGATGCCTCAGTGGGACTTGAACTTGGTTCTTACCTTTTTAATGTGCGCTCCCTTTGAGCCTCTACATAGCTGTCCTCTTCGTCTTCTGACTCTGAAGACAGCCTTTCTGGTGGCCATCACCTCTGCTCGGCGGGTGAGTGAGCTCCAGGCTCTATCTTGCAAACCTCCCTTTCTGTCTGTTCATCCAGACAAGGTTGTTCTTCGGACGCGTCCGTCCTTCTTGCCAAAGGTGGTTACTGCCTTCCACATTGGGCAGACCATCACTTTGCCTACCTTCTTTCCGCCTCCGCATCCTTCCAGAGAGGAAGAGAGGCTCCACCGTCTGGACCCAAAACGTGCACTCTCCTTCTATATCGACCGCACAAAACACTTCCGGGTGGATGACCAACTCTTTGTTGGCTACGTGGGCGCCAAAAAAGGTCGGGCGGTGCACAAGAGAACCATCTCCCGCTGGGTTACCTTGTGCATCAAGACCTGCTATTCTTTGGCTAAGAAGGAGCCTCCTGTTGGGCTGCGTGCCCATTCCACCAGGGCAACAGCTGCTACCACGGCCTTGGGCCGCGGTGTTCCGCTGCCGGTTATCTGTCAGGCAGCTACGTGGGCCTCGCTGCACACATTTACAAAGCATTACTGCCTTGACAGTCAGGTCCGGAGGGACGGCTTCTTTGGCCATTCTGTCCTCCAGGACTTCCTTGTCTGATCTTTGTTCGCAGACCCACCACCGGGGTTGGTATTGCTGGGGTATCTATTCTAAGGTAAGTAATCTGTCACTAACGTGTCTCTTTCAGATGCACAAGTTACTAACTTGTGTAACGATATATCTGTAAGAGACAGTAGTTGGTGACAGATTCCTTACCGCCCCACCCATCCTCCCCGTTCTGCGAACTGATTTCTAGGGTTAAGGACATCCCTTTCAGGGCCCTAGTATTTTTCAGACACCTATGTCGGCTTCTTGCATGGCTCTGCGTTCCTGGCGCGGAAAGTCGTGTACAGAACTGACGTCAGCGCGCAGGGGCGGCGTCTAAGTACTGCCCGCGACGTCATCCCGGCGATCACGACGCCGACGACGGACGCGGAGCCGCACGACGCCGCCTACCGACGCGCAAGGGTACTGCTACGCAAAAACTTTCCGGATCCAGCCTGACGCCTGGGGATATTCTAAGGTAAGGAATCTGTCACCAACTACTGTCTCTTACAGATATATCGTTACACAAGTTAGTAACTTGTGCATTTGCCTCGTGTATTTGGTTTTCACAGACTTTTTTGCTATTTAGCGATTTACTTGGATTTCATGATTCTTATGTATTGGTATGTTTAAATATGTTTTTTTTATTGCATATGAAGGTTTTCGCCTAGTCGCAAATTTAAGGAATGACACTGCTAACTACTCTGATACAAGCATGTGAATCTATGAAAGATTCAATGCTGGAGAAAAAACGTTACTTACCTGTACACTGTGGTTCTCCAGTATTGATATCTTTCATAGATTCACATGCGGCCCTCCCTCCTCCCCGTCTAGGCTTGCCACTTCTGATCTCATGTTACTTAACCTTAGCACACTTGTGCGTGAAATCTGAGGTCTGGTGGCTCTGCTGGGGAGTTGAGGTCTAGGGCTGGTCTCTGATTGGTCAAAGTTTGGACCTACATAAAGATGCTGACGAATGTTAAAGTTTTTCTTTCCTTTTGCTGGTTTCTATGTACTTCTATGGTACTTCTTTTCTAACTACCGCGAGACTCCCACCATGAAGACGGGGAAGATACAAGCATGTGAATCTATGAAAGATATCAATACTGGATGTAGGAAAGTGACTCTATATATACTGCACCAACGTAAGTTACAGGGTGTATAGGGTCCACAGTTCCCCAATGGTAAGGCAGAGGCTAAAGTTAGATATAACCTTACTCTCTAAAGTGGTAGCTTGGTCGAGCAGTAAGGCAGTATCAGAGGACAGTGTAAAGCATTTGTTGTACACACTCAGTCAGCAAATGAAGCCACACACTCAAGAACTGAACTCTAGGCCAATGGTTTGTATATAAAAATATAGGCTTGTTTTATTTTAGAACCAACAATAGGAATCAAAATATACTTTCTCAGAATGAAATGCTTTGTTTAAACACTTTTCAAATAGGCAATAGTCTTTTTGATGACAGTAGTCACAGTTGTTGCAAGAGGCAACACAATTTCAAACACAATGCAACATTGAGCTCAATGGAAAGTTTTGGTTAAATGCAATTAATTACTTTGTGGATTACTTTTCTAACTACAGGACTGGATCTTGGATTCAGTCCCGGGACATCTCCTGTAAACAGTTAAGTAAAAGCGTTTTGGTTATAGTAGTGATTTTTGAGGAATATTATGGTATTTCAAAAGTTGACACTTAGAAACTTTTCTGGGTAAAATTACCAATGTTATCCTATGGAAGGAAATACAGTTTGCAAGCAAAGTATGTTTACGTTACTTTTGTAATCCAGTGCTGGAGTCTCAGGTTCAGCACTGGGATATCTATCTTAAAACAGACAAGTAATTACGTTTGTATCGTTGGCACGATTTTTAAAGAATATTTGTAAGATTCAGAAATCGACACTTAGAAACATTTTCAACAAAAAGCAGGCAATGATATCCTATGGAAGGAATTTCAAGTTACTGTTCAGTACGGTAAAAATTACTTTGCAGGGTCAGTACTGGGCTGAAAGATGCAGCACTGAAGTCTCTCCTGATGACAGGTGAGTAAATCGGAATTCGTTACTGTTGTGATTTTTAGGCAATATTTTAGTATTTCAAAAGTAGACACTAGAAGAATTTTCAGAGAAAACCAGTCAATGGGTCCCTATGGAAGAAAATTGAGTTAGCGATAAGTAACGTTGTGATTACTTTTCAGGGTCAGTGCTGGCCACCAAGATCCAGCACTGGGATCTCTCCTAATAGCAGGTGAGTATTTTCGTTTTAGTTACTCGGTTGATTTTAGGTGAATATTTTAAAGTTGAGAAACTCCACACTTAGAAGAATTTTCCGGTGATGCCAGCCAATGTTACCCTATGGAAGGTAAGTGAGTTATCGGTTTTTGGGTAAGTACTTGACTGGCAAAGTTAAGGTTCTGGGCATAGACTCAGGGGTCTCCCAGGGTCAGGTAAGTACAGTTGTTTCACCCCCAGCGGCACGGGCGGCCGGGTGCAGAGTGAGTTAGGCCCAATGTTATCCTATGGCAGGCAGGGGGCCCTTGGTTGGTGGCTGCTGGCTAGCAGGCCACGCGGCTGTGGGGGCTGGGCTCCTGGTCACTTGCTCAGGGCAAATGGGGAAGTGGATTAGGACAGAGGTTGCACTGCCAGGGCCACTCGGGCGGCTGGGTGCAGGGTGCTTTTGAGCCGTCGGGCGCTCAATGTTAACCAATGGAGATCTTGGAAGGTGAACAAAGGCTGCAGGCTCGGGGACGGTGACTCTTCAGGAGCGACCAACACTTCGAGAGGTAAGTTGGGATCTTGGAGGATAGGTAGACACCCAGGAGTTGGGCACAGGGGGCCGTGGGGTGCCGGGTGCAGGGGTGTCTTTTGAGGTCGGGAAATCTTACCCCCTGCTGGTCGCGGTTGGAGGGGTCCCTTGTCCTGAGGCTGCAGGCGTCGTCTGGGTCGTTGAGGAGGGTCCTTGGGCACTGGATTCCAGGTCAGAATCGCCGGGGGGACGTCCTCAAAGTCTTTGTTCACTCAGGCACAGGCTGGGCTCGGCGGGTGCAGAGTGTGCAGGTTTCGCAGTTCCGGGCCAGGGCCAGGTCTTTTGTAGTTTTTCTTTTGAACAGTACCACTACTCGTGGGAGTCCCTGGGTTGAAGGCTGTGGCAAAGAAGTCAGGTCCTCCAGGGTTTTTGAGGTTGCTGAGGCCGGGGTTCCGCAGGAGCAGGTTCGGAGGTCGACAGGCCGGTAGGGCTGGGGCCAAGTCAGTTGTCGTCGCCTCCTTGTTAGCAGCTGCACGGCTGGTCTTCTTGCTTCGTCTTCTCTTCTTGTTTCGGATTCGGGACCTGAGGAAGGAAGGTTCAGGGAGCCCCTAAATACTGAATTTAGGGGTGGTTACAGGTAGGTAAGGGCAGGGACCAATGGGTCCCGTCCCTGGGGTGGGTACACCCCCTATTCTGCCACTCTCCAGTGGGAGGGGGCAGGAGCCTGTCCCTGGTTGGCTGGGTCCCCCATCCTCAAGATGGCGGGGACTCGAGTTTGTGCTTCATCTCGCCTCCCCCACCTTAGGGGTGGAGTTGGCAGAGGTGGGCACAACCCATTTCCTGCCTCTGGTTTTCCCGCCGGTTCTCCCGCCAGAAGTGGGGGTAGAACCAGTGGGGACCAGTTTGCTGGGAGCAGCAAATGGTCTGGGGAAGCTCAAAAGGCGGCAGGCCTTTGAAGCTTCCCCTGCCCATCCTGGGGGAGGAGGCTTTGGCACCTCGCCCCAGGATGCGCATTGTTTCAGGCCCCTGAGAGCAGAGGCTCTCGACCCAGGGGTCCAGAAACATGTCTGGTGGTGGCAGCCTGGGCAGCCACTCAGTCCGGTTGGTTTCAGGGGGCATCTCTAAGATGCCCTCTGGAGTGTGTTTTACATTAAATCCCACACTGGCATCAGTGTGGGTTTAATGTGCTGAGAAGTTTGATACCAAACTTCTTAGTTTTCAGTGGGGCCATTATGGTGCTGTGAAGTTCGTAATGACAGAATCCCAGCACCATATACTCTTAATGGCAGCACTGCACTTACAATGCCCAAGAATGGACTTGGGCACTGTAGGGGCACAGGGCTCATGCCTCTGTGCCCTCACCACTGGCATAGTGCACCCAGCTAGAGCGGTGGCTGACCTAGGCCAGGGCAGTGGCTTGTAGGCATGGCACACAGGGATATGTGTCATGTCGACTTCACTTTTGTTCTGCACCAAGACACGCAGCCTGCAAAGGCAGGGTGTGTGTGTAAAGGTACAGGGTCCCTAAGGGTGGCACAAGAAGTGCTGCAGCCCTTAGGGGCCTTCCCTGGTCACAGTGCCCTGGGTACCCATGGTACCATTTACCAGGGGCTGACCTGTGGCCAGGGATGCCAATTGGGTGTAGGCATCAATGCAGTTTTATGGAAGGAACACAGGCCCTGGGTACCTGGTTGGCAGGAGCCCAGGGCACACTCAGTCAAAGCACATCAGCAATTCAGCAAAAAGTGGGGGCATACCATGCAAGAAAGAGGGCACTTTCTCACACTGGAGAACAACAGTGTACAGGTAAGTAACTTGTTTTTTCCCCCCTTAGTGCGTACTTCTCTCTACCTCAACGGTATTGTTTTGGAACGCGTTCTCTTTCCGTGGTTCGATTCGAATTTCAAGACCTCGACATTTTGACCCGAAGATCTGCGGGCGGCCGTCTGGCCCATCGCGTCAGTTCGGCTCTTCGTCGATGGAACAGACTTTATTTTAATTCTGTCCCCTGTGCCATGCAAAATATCCGTGTACGGACTCTCATCCGGTGTGTAATTTGTGCTAGTCCCCCGAGCACAAAGAGCAAGACTGCGACGCGTGCCTGTCCTTCAGATCAAAGAAAACTCTCCGTGATCGGCAGCGAGAGATACAGCGGTTGGATGTCACACCAGACCTCTTCGGCGAAGATTCCGAACAAGAAGAGGTAGCAGCGGCAGAGGAAGAGCTGGCTTCAGCTGCGTCTTACTCCGGATCAGACTTACAAATCGACCTCGGACGATGATGTGCCGCAGGGACAAGGGGACGTGAGTACCGAAGTCACCGCCTCCCCCCCCCCCCCCCATCCCTAACAAAATCTAAGGCTTCGCGGACCACCTCCGCCTCAAGGCCAAGGTCGGCACCGAGAAGAGGTTTCTCACGCTCCGCCTGATGGCTCGGCACCGAAACTCTCTGAAAAGCGTTCCGGCTCAGGACAGTCAGCCAAAGCAAACTTCTGAGCCGAAACCTTTGAGCTCTAAACCAAAGATGGGTTCTGAACCGAAACCATCGACGCCGAAACCCAAGAAACAACCCTCTGAGTCGAAACCCTCGGCACTAAAAGGACTTTACGGCTCGGCTCCGAAAGCTTCGGTGCCGAAAAGCGGAGACTTGCCTACAACACAACCGGATCCAAACATAGACACTCTGCCTCCTAAATTGGATCCGAAACAGAAAAAACTGTATATTGACCCTGACACTGGGCATATCCATGCTAACCCACCATCTAAGAACAAGCTTTCTGATGACAGCCCATGCAAAATTCCCTTGAAGAAAAAGTGTAGGCACTAGTCCTTTCCATACACTTACATCTCCTCCTCCCTCTCCACCACAGCTTGATCCATTACATATTACACCTAGTCAGTCTCCTCCACCTCAATTTGATGCAGGTGACACTGACGATGAGGATGCACAATTACCAGATCCTTGGACGGACTACACAACTGATCCTCCACAGGATACAGACCCAGATCTTTATCCTGCCTGGCCATCTCAACCTGATGACATTCTGTCATACTAACAGTTTATTGCTAGAGCAGCAGAATACCATGGGGTGGAGCTACATAAAGAATCTTTAGAGAGATTTTCTCTTTGACACTCTAGGATCACATAAATCCAGTCAGACACTACCTATGCTCAAGGGTATGTTAAGGCACACAGACGATATTTGTCCTTGCCAGAATCCTTACTCCTAGAGTAGATAAAAATAAATCTTCCCCACAGATGCTATTTTTATTAAGGGTCAGTTACCACTTATCTCTTTAGTGGTATCAAATGCTAGAAAGAGAGCTGACTCGCGCATCTGGGGATGCCCCTCCCCCAGATAAAAAATCAAAGCTTATCCAGTATTGGGATACCTTTTGATAGATTCACATGCTTGAATCATTCCAGGTCGTCGAGATGGGAGTCCCCGGTACATTTATAAGGGTAATGTCACATTAGACATAGAAGGTAACGGGCCTAAGTCCTTATATTTAGTAACATATCTAAATCCTTATTTAAAAAAGGACCAAACTTAAGAGAACAACCAATCGGCTGACACCACCCTCTAGAACCTTCCTGGAAGGATCTCCAGTCCCCCAGATTTTCTACCGCACGCCGTGCTAAGGGCGTCTCCTCTGAGCTCTGCTCAGTTTTTCTCATCTTATCTTCCAATTTCCCTTATCTACAGATTTTTTTTCTTGGATTCAAGGTATTTTTCATCTATGATTACTTTGTCTGAGTGAAGTTCTCTAACTTCATGTCAGACACACCTAAAAAGGCCTTATTAGGCTCTGTGATACCTGCAGAAAGAAAAGACTGCACATCGATGACCTTCATAAAGACTGCCTTTACTGCCTTTATCCTGATCACAAACCAAAGGATTGCAAGGTATGTCGCACTTTTTCTTCAAAGACTTTGAAGGACCGTGAGGGGAGGCTATTAAAATGCTGCAGAGACTTAAAGACGGGGAGGACCCTGTATCTTTTGAGGAAGGCGTCTCCTTCCCTTCAGAGTTTGATTTCTGCAAAAAAATCCTTTAATAAATCTGCTTCAGACCCCCCCTCCTACTCCTCCAGTGAAGGTGAAACATGCTTTTAGAAAGCCTTCCTCAGCCCCGTCGACGGACAGCTCATCGACGGCGGTACCGACTATGACGACAACAAGAATTCCACTTACTGTTGTCTGAGTGATTTCGTCAACGACAACCGTCGCCACAGTCTCGGTTTCGCCTGCGTTTATTTCGTCGTCGACGACTTCTTCGTCGAGTCAAGCTCCTTTGCCGTCGCCGATAAGTATAATCAGAAAGTCCTTGTCGTCTACGAAGATTGACTACCAGTTCGACGACTAAGATGACCCTCACGTCGACGATTTCTCCTATAGCATCGTCGACGGCCTCGTCGACAAAAGTTCCATCGTCGACGACGGTATTGTCATCTACACCAGTTACGTCTGGAACATCAATACCAATGCCCGTCGACGGTTCCTCGATGACAGTATGTGTACCAACGATGACCTCTTAGACGACATCAAAATCCAAAGCAGCAAAATTAATTTCCCAGCAAAAATTTCTAAAAGAGATTGACACCCTCATTAACGTCTCCTAGTAGGGTTCAAGCCTTATTACCAACTCCTCTTTTAGATGACTATGATGACTCGGATGAAGACAGCTTGTTGAGGGCTGCACAAAGCCCTTCGGAGTTGAATGTCAAATACCAAGAAGAGTCTGATGATCAGTTCTATGATAAACATTTGTACTACCCTGACCAACGACGTCAAGAGCAACAGCCAGAGATGGTTTGTCTACCTTCCGCTCTGATAACAGGTCTACTGTTTATTCTGTCGGACTACAAAAAGAGGTTCCCTACATCCGCACCGTCTCCTGCACCAGCGCTTTCTCCACCTCCTGTGGTGCAAGTTCAGCCTCCACCCCTTCCTATATCTCAAGTGCCCGTGTAGCTGCTTCCATCTACAGAGGAAGATGAAGAAGAGCAACAAGAAGGGGAAATCCAGGATACACAATCGTGTCCAGACGAATGGGATGATTACCTTATCCCTCCACCAGCGCCTCCGCCTTAGGTAGACTCTCCTCCGGAGGATATTGGAGGATTTCATAACCTCTTGGAAAGAGCAGCCAGACGTTTCGAGCTTCCAATGCCTACTCACCAACAAGACTGTTTCCTTTACGACTTCAAGGAACCTTTTAAAAAATCGGTCCGGTCTATGCCCATTATCGACTATATTTAGGATCAAGGAATTAAGATAATGAGAAACCCTGCCACAGTTCATCCGATCTTAACAAGGCTCGACAAACAATACAAAGCCCCTCACAACGCGCCAGCCTGTCTCATAGGTCACCCCAGACCTGATTCCGTGATTGCCCAAGCGGCACAACGCAGGTCAAAGAACCCATCTACTCCGCTATCAGCACCCCCAGATAGGGAGGGTAGGAGGCTGGATAACATCGTCAAAGTTTTTCCACTATGTCCGCGTTGACAGTCAGAGCATCCAATTCCTTAGCACTACTGGGGCGCTACAATAGACAGATGTGGTCAGACATCGCTCCTTACCTCAACGATCTCCCACAAGACCTCAAGGAGGAGGCAAGGAAAGTTTTACTGGAGGGCGAACACTCCGCATCTGAAAGAGACACGTTAGTGACAGATTCCTTACCTTAGAATATCCCCAGGCGTCAGGCTGGATCCGGAAAGTTTTTTGCGTAGCAGTACCCTTGCGCGTCGGTAGGCGGCGTCGTGCGGCTCCGCGTCCGTCGTCGGCGTCGTGATCGCCGGGATGACGTCGCGGGCAGTACTTAGGCGCCGCCCCTGCGCGCTGACGTCAGTTCTTCTTTTTCCGCGCCAGTAAGCGCAGATCCGGGAAGAGCAGTGCCCTAGTCACTTTTTGACTATCTTTTTGTGAAATTTTTCACTGTTCTCTTCAACGAGTCTTCACGACTCCTAAGGTGTCGTAGGGATGCCCGGCTTTAAGCCCTGCGAGGTATGTGGTCGTATGATGTCCATCACGGACCCCCACCTCGAGTGTCTCTTCTGCCTCGGCCGAGGCCACGACACGAAGTCGTGCCCTGACTGCCGGAAACTTCATCCGAAGGCTTTGCGAGAGCGGTCTCGAAAGCTCCTTGAAGTCCGGCAGTCGGCTCCGCGCCGCAGCAAGCCCCGGTCCCGGGAGAGGTCGAGGGCCGGACGCGGAGTCCCCGCCGTTCGTCGGAATCCAAGTCTTCGCGCTCCTCCGGTAAGTCGAAGCACAAGAAGTCTAGCGGCGTCATCGCTCTAAGACTTCGCCTCGCCGGTCGCGCGACTCGGCTGAGGTCCCTGTCGGCACCGTCCCCGCCCCCGCGGCCCCGGACGTGCCTGTCGAGTTGCCCCCGCATTACCCGTCCTTCCCGGGTTCGGGGCGACTCCGGCCGAGTACAGAAATTCCTGTCGGCCATGGCCCGCCTCTTCGGGCCTCAAGGTCCCTCCGGTGCGCCTTCGGGCCCCGCGGGCCAGATGGGGTTGCTCCGGCGTCGCCGTCGACTCCGGTCCCGGCGTCGCCTGTCCCACCAGCCTTCGTCCCGGCCTCGGCTCCGGCCCCGGCCTCGACCCCGGTTCCGGTGGTGCCGCAACCTCCATCGACGCCGGTTGACCTAACCACGCCTCCGCCCGACGCCGATGTCCCCGGTGCCGTTTCCGACGCCGTCCGGGGCTCCGGGCGGCGTCGTTCCCGGTTCTCCCCGGGTCCGGACATGGAGCCGGACCGGCGTCGCCCGACGCCGGTTCCGGCGCCGATGAGGCCTTGGGTCCCTTATGTCCCTCCTCCTCCATCTTTTCAACCTGAGGAGGACCAGGAGAGCTGGGAGGGGTCTGACGACCCTCTCACACAACAGTGCGAGTTTGACCCGGACTGGGTTGAGGAACTTGGGGATGCCAGTGGGCTGGATACCTCCCCGACTCTGGCATGCTGTCTCCTCCCGTGGCAACGGAGGAGGGGGCTAATTTTGCAACGGTGTTGCGTAGAGCTGCTGGAGCCTTAAATCTCCAGTTGCCTACAGTGGCCGTCAGGACTAACCTCCTGACTGAAGTGCTTCAGCCGGCGGCCTCCTCTTCGGAGCCTGTGCTGCCGTTCAACGATGCACTCACTGACGTTCTTTTGGGTGCCTGGTCCAAACCCACCACAGGGGCTCCTGTGGATAGGAACGTGGCCCGACGCCATCGCCCGGCTCCGGGCGACCCCCTGTTTCTCTCCCAACACCCCACCCCTGAGAGCTTGGTTGTCCAAGCCTCTGCCTCCCAAACAGCCTTCCCTACCGCCCCTCCGGATAGGGAATCCAAGCGCCTGGATCACTTTGGGAAGAAGGCTTTCTCTTCCTCCAGTGCTGGCTTGCGGTCTGTTAATACCGCTTGCCTCTTGGGCCGATACACCCACTCCCTGTGGGATTCGGTGGCTGATGTTTTGCCGCAGTGTTCTGAGGAGGTCCAGACACTGCTTACCCGCGCTATTGCGGAAGGGCGTGATGCGGCTAAGTATACCATCCGCTGTGGCCTTGATACCGCCGACTCGCTGGGCAGATCGCTTGCAACGACGGTGGCGCTGCGTCGCCACGCCTGGCTGAGAACCACTGGTTTTTCAGGGGATGTCCAGAATACTCTCATGGACATGCCCTTTGATGGAGTCGGTCTCTTTGGTTCAAAGGCGGACCATGCGCTGGAGCGTTTCAAGGATTCACGGGCTACTGCTAAGTCCCTGGGCCTTGCTGTTGTGCGCCCTCCGCATACGTCTGCTTTTCGCCCCTTTCGTGGCCACGGAAGGGGCGCCCAGTCACGTCCACAGCCCGGCCAACGGCCCGCGCAGCAAGCGCCTTCGCGTGGCCGAGGACGTGGATACCGCCGTGGCGGTTCGGGCAACCAGCGTGCGGGTCAGGCCACCACCTCCAACCCGTCCGCGGCCTCCAAGCCCTCCTAGTCCCTCCTTTCAGGTGCACAGCACGCCAGTCGAGGGCAGGGTCCGCCATCACCTTCACCACTGGCGTCCCATCACCTCGGACAAGTGGGTCTTGGACATTGTCCGAAGGGGCTACTCCCTCCCCTTCGAGACCACCCCCCAGCCATGCCACCTCAATTCCACCGCATGTCAGGGGATCACTTGGTGCTTCTACAGAAGGAAGTCACGGCCCTCTTGGCCAAGAGGGCCATCGAGCATGTTCCGACCCCAGAAGTAGGGCGTGGTTGCTACTCCCACTACTTTCTGGTGCCCAAAAAGGACAAGGAGGACATGCGTCCTATCTTGGACCTCCGGAACGTCAATCGCTTCCTCCGGAAGGAGAAGTTCAAGATGCTCACCCTAGCTCAGGTCTTGACTGCCCTCGACCCCGGAGACTGGTTGGTAGCGTTGGACTTGCAGGACGCCTATTTCCACATCCCCGTCCTGCCGGCCCACCGGCGTTACCTTCGGTTCACGGTAGGCCTCGAGCATTTTCAGTTCACCGTGCTCCCCTTTGGCCTTACCAGTGCCCCTCGGGTGTTCACGAAAGTGATGGCGGTGGTCGCAGCTCATCTGCGCCGGGCAGGGGTTTCAGTCTTCCCCTACCTCGACGACTGGCTGCTGAAGGCGGGCTCGTCCCAGGCAGTTGTCTCCCACCTCCAGACTACGGCCGAACTCCTGCACTCGCTGGGGTTCTCCATCAATGTGCCAAAGTCGCATCTGATTCCTTCTCCACAGCTCCTTTTCATCGGAGCAGTTCTGGACACGACGCAGTTTCGGGCCTATCCTCCCGAACGGCGAGTCCGGGATATTCAGGCTATGATTCCGATCTTTCAGCCCTTATCCTGGGTTTCGGTACGGATGACCCTGAGGCTGCTGGGCCTCATGGCCTCCTGCATCCTGCTGGTCACTCATGCCAGATGGCATATGCGGGCTCTGCAGTGGGACCTGAAGTTCCAGTGGGCGCAGCACCAGGGCGACCTGTCCGATCACGTCCAGATCTCGGAGGGGACTGCAAAACAGTTGCAGTGGTGGCTCTCGAACCGGCAATGGGTCATGGGCAGATCCCTCTCCCTTCCCCAGCCAGAGCACACAGTTGTGACGGACGCGTCCCTTCTGGGATGGGGCGGTCACATGGGAGAGGCGGAGATCAGAGGCCTCTGGTCTCCGGCGGAGTCCCGGCTCCATATCAACCTTCTGGAGCTCCGGGCGATCCGACTTGCACTCAAGGCATTCCTTCCCTCTGTCAAAGGGAAGGTAGTGCAGGTGTTCACAGACAACACCACCGCCATGTGGTACTGCAACAAACAAGGCGGGGTGGGGTCGTGGACCCTTTGTCAGGAGGCTCTGCGCCTCTGGACATGGCTGGAACACCAGGGCATGTTCCTGGTGGTTCAACACCTGGCAGGTTCCCTGAACGCCAGGGCGGACGAACTCAGCCGCAGGTGCATGATGGATCACGAATGGCGTCTTCACTCGGAAGTGGCGCAAGGACTCTTTCTACAGTGGGGAGAGCCTTGGTTAGATCTATTCGCCACCGAAGAGAACGCGCAATGTCATCAGTTCTGCGCGTTGGAATTTCCAAGGCGGCACTCGCTCGGCGGCGCTTTTCGTCACGAGTGGAGTTGCGGTCTATTGTACGCCTTTCCGCCTATACCACTTCTACCCAGAGTGTTGAAGAAGATTCGGCGCGACCGGGCCCAAGTCATTCTTGTGGCTCCGGACTGGGCTCGAAGAGTTTGGTATCCCGAGCTACTCAATATGAGCGTAGATCCCCCGATCCGTCTGCCTCTTCGGGAGGATCTTCTGTCGCAGCAGCAGGGGACGGTCCTCCACCCGAACCTGTCCAGTCTACACCTGCTTGCGTGGAGATTGAGCGGCGGCAGTTGATTCCTTTCGACTTGCCTCCCGAAGTTTGTGATGTGATTCTGGCAGCCAGGCGTCCCTCCACTAAGGTGGTATACGCCTGCAGGTGGAACAAATTTGTGGCATGGTGCACAGCAAAGGCTGTGGATCCCCTTTCTGCCCCTCTTTCTGAGGTCCTTCTGTTCCTTCTCTCTCTGGCCCAACAGGGTTCTGCCCTGGGTACCATCAAGGGTTATCTTTGTGCTATCTCGGCCTTCCTCAGGCTCCCTGATCAGCCCTCCCTTTTCAAGTCCCCTGTTGTTAACAGGTTCTTAAAAGCGTTACTCACCTCTTCCCTCCTGTTCCGTTTGTGATGCCTCAGTGGGACTTAAACTTGGTTCTTACCTTTTTAATGTGCGCTCCCTTTGAGCCTCTACATAACTGTCCTCTTCGTCTTCTGACTCTGAAGACAGCCTTTCTGGTGGCCATCACCTCCGCTCGGCGGGTGAGTGAGCTCAGGCTCTATCTTGCAAACCTCCCTTTCTGTCTGTTCATCCAGACAAGGTTGTTCTTCGGACGCGTCCGTCCTTCTTGCCAAAGGTGGTTACTGCTTTCCACATTGGGCAGACCATCACTTTGCCCACCTTCTTTCCGCCTCCGCATCCTTCCAGAGAGGAAGAGAGGCTCCACCGTCTGGACCCAAAACGTGCGCTCTCCTTCTATATTGACCGCACAAAACACTTCCGGGTGGATGACCAGCTCTTTATTGGCTACGTGGGCGCCAAAAAGGTCGGGCGGTGCACAAGAGGACCATCTCCCGCTGGGTTACCTTGTGCATCAAGACCTGCTATTCTTTGGCTAAAAAGGAGCCTCCTGTTGGGCTGCGTGCCCATTCCACCAGGGCAACGGCTGCTACCACGGCCTTGGGCCGCGGTGTTCCGCTGCCGGTTATCTGTCAGGCAGCTACGTGGGCCTCGCTGCACACGTTTACAAAGCATTACTGCCTTGACAGTCAGGTCCGGAGGGACGGCTTCTTTGGCCGTTCTGTCCTCCAGGACTTCCTTGTCTGATCTTTGTTCGCAGACCCACCACCGGGGTTGGTATTGCTGGGGTATCTATTCTAAGGTAAGGAATCTGTCACTAACGTGTCTCTTTCAGATGCACAAGTTACTAACTTGTGTAACGATATATCTGTAAGAGACAGTAGTTAGTGACAGATTCCTTACCGCCCACCCATCCTCCCCGTTCTGCGAACTGATTTCTAGGGTTAAGGACATCCCTTTCAGGGCCCTAGTATTTTTCAGACACCTATGTCAGCTTCTTGCATGGCTCTGCGTTCCTGGCGCGGAAAGTCGTGTACAGAACTGACGTCAGCGCGCAGGGGCGGCGCCTAAGTACTGCCCGCGACGTCATCCCGGCGATCACGACGCCGACGACGGACGCGGAGCCGCACGACGCCGCCTACCGACGCGCAAGGGTACTGCTACGCAAAAAACTTTCCGGATCCAGCCTGACGCCTGGGGATATTCTAAGGTAAGGAATCTGTCACTAACTACTGTCTCTTACAGATATATCGTTACACAAGTTAGTAACTTGTGCTTCAGAGATTGACTGCGTGATGGACATCGCTTCTACTGGTTTCCATCAGTTAGCTGGAGCTGCGGTCTTAAGGCGCCAGGGATGGCTAAAGGCTGCAACATTCAGGCCTGAAGTCCAGACCAAGATTCTAGATATGCCTTACATTGGACAAGAACTATTCGGTAAGCATATCGACGAAGCCCTTCAGGGAATCAAAAAAGACAGCGATACGGCCAAAGCTTTGGGCACCCTCCAGTACAAAAGAACCCCTTTTCGTGGTGCACGGGGATAAAAGCCAGTCATTTTACAGGGGAGGTTACCAGCAGTATAGGTATCCTTCCTATACCTCCTATAGCCAGCAATACAGGACACAGTTCGCTCAGAGACAACAGTCTGCGACTGCCTACAATAAATCTTCCTTTCGAGGGAAGTCTGGACGTCAAAAAGATTCTACAAGACGTCAATGACCTTTCACTTCTGCCGTTTGCAATTTCTTCACCTTCCCCCAAAGTAGGAGGCAAAATATCCCATTATCTCCAAAACTGGAAGCAAATTGCAACGGATCGCTGGGTCCTACAACTAGTACAATTCAGCCATTCCCTAGAATTTATAGAGCCACCTCCGCCAACAACTCCAACTTCTGGCTCACAAGCATTTGCGCCTGTTACAGTTGGAAAGAACATCGATGATCCAAAAAGGAGCAATAGAGCGTGTTCCCTTTCATCAAAGGGGAAAAGGCTTCTATTCCAGTTTCTTTTTAGTGCCCAAGAAGAAAAACAAGTGGAGGCCAATTTTAGATTTGCGAAATCTAAACCAATTCCTCAAACAGTCATTCCCCATGGTTACCATTCAGGAAGTCTTGCAGCTTCTCAATGGGATCGACTACATGGTATCCTTGGACCTCCAAGACGCCCCTTTCCATATACCTATTCACAAGAAGCACAAAAAATTCCTAAGGTTCGCTATTGCCGGCAGGTATTATCAATTCAGAGTTTTACCTTTCGGGCTCAAGTCGGCCCCACGCATTTTAACAAAGTGCCTTGCTCCAGTAGCTGCATATCTCGGACAACATAGTCACCAGGTTTTCCCGAATCTCGACGGCTGCCTCGTCAAATCTCCTTCTTTCAACGCCGCGAAGAAGTCTTCCAAAGCCTGTTTGTGGCTTTTCAACGAATTCGGTCTCACACTAAACCCAGAGAAATCAGGCCCACAGCCTTATTGACGTCTAACGTTCCTGGGAGCTATCCTAGATACGGTTCTTAAAAGGGCTCCAACAGATGAAAGACAACAAAAACTTTGATGTTGGCAAGCCGCATACAAAGAACAGTCTTTCGGTGCGCCTGTACAAATCTCTGCTAGGCATGATGTCCTCTTATATTCTTCTGATTCCCCTTGCCGTCTACACATGCGTCCTCTTCAGTAAGCCTTGACCACTCAGTGGGTTCAGGTAAACGGGACATTCGACGACCTAATCCAAGTGACTCCACAAATGGTCGCCTCTCTAAGTTGGTGGACCCATCCTCACCGTCTGTCTCGGGGCTTACCTTTCCTTCCACAAGCCTCTCCTCTGGTGACAACGACAGATGCTTCTCTGGAAGGTAGGGGAACCTTCCTACAGGAACTTCAGATCAGTGGCAAGTGGCCACCCTCTCAGCGGAATCTACACACAAATCTCTTGGAACTAAGAGCAGTCTGTCTAGCCCTTCAGGCTTTCCTACCCAGGATACAAAATTCTCTAGTGCTTGTCAGGACAGACAATACTACGACAATGCACTATCTAAACAAACAAGGAGGGCCTCAATCTCTCTCCCTCTCCCAAGAATCTCAGTGAATTTGGAACTGGGCAATTCAACACGGAATCTTGTTGAGAGCGGAGTACTTTCCAGGAAAGGAAAATATAGCGGATTCATTAAGCAGATTACAGAAACCTGCCACGAGTGGGAGCTAAACCAAGATCCTCTCAACAGAATCTTTTCTCAGTGGGGCAAACCAACGATCGACCTGTTTGCCTCAAACAGCAACGCCAAATGCCAACACTTCACAACGTGGCATCCCCAACAGGGATCTCTGGGGAATGCGTTTTCAATAGCATGGTAAGGCATATTTGCCTACGCTTTTCCTTCGATTACTCTCCTTCCCAGGGTTCTAAAAAAGATGAAAGCAGAACCTTGCAAACTAATTCTAATAGCCCCAGCGTGGCCTTGCCAACATTGGTTCACTGAACTTCATCTCCTGTCCTTACAGCCGCCGATTCCTCTGAAGCCGTTTCCCTCTCTTCTAACAATGAACCAGGGACAAGTACACCACCCGGATCCAGGCTCACTGAGATTATCGACTTGGCTCCTGAGTTCCAGGGATTTCGAGACCTGAACATTCCTCAAGAGTGCAGGGAGATTGTCTCGTGCTAGAGCGGACAGTACCAACAGAACTTATTCTTTAAAATGGAAAAGATTCTGCGTCTGGTGTGGGTCTGCTAAGGTGCATCCCCTCATATCATCTCCGGAGGAAGTCTTGCCATATCTCCTCCATCTAGCAAATTCAGGTCTGGCTCATACTTCGATCAAAGTTCACTTGGCTGCAATCTCCCGTTTTCGAAGAACTTCCAAAGGTTCTTCCTTGTGGTCCAACAGACTGATAAAACAGTTTCTTAAAGGTCTATTCAGAACTTTTCCTCCTGTAAAATCTGCACCTCCAACATGGCAACTCAACAAGGTACTTGCTCAACTTATGAAGCACCTGTTTGAGCCAATACATAGAGCTGACTTAAAATTCCTTTCATGGAAAGCTGCTCTTCTAGCTCTTGCGTCCGCAAGAAGAGTTGGTGAACTTCAAGCTTTCACAATACAAGAACCATTTATTCAATTTAAGAACGAGAGTGATCCTTCGTACCAACCCGAAATTTATACCTAAAGTCCCATCGGACTTTCATCCTAATGAGCAAATTGTCTTAAAATCCTTCTTTCCAAATCCACAAACGGCAGCTGAACGAGCCTTGCATTCTTTGGACTTGAAGCGCTGCCTTAAATTTTATCTAGACAGAACAAAATCCTTCCGCAAGTCTAATTAGCTTTTTGTAGCTTACAGCTTACCCAGAAAAGGTTTTCCCTTAACTAAACAGAGCATATCTAGATGGATCTCTAGTGCTATTCTCTTCTGTCACCAGCAAGCTGGTCAGCCTCTACAATCAAAAGTACGTGCCCATTCCCTAGGGCAAAGTCTACATCTATGGCGTTGTTTGCTTAGACATTTGTATGGCAGCAACCTGGAAAACGCTGCATACATTCACTAAGCAATACTGCTTGGATTCAGAATTGATGAAGGATGCTGTGGTTGGACAGGCGGTGCTAAGACATCTATTTCAATAAAGGTGAGCCTTTCTTCCATCCCACCAACCTTTCTAATGCACATTTCTCTGTTCTCTTCTATTCGTTATGCCAATATTGGAAACTGCATTTGCTTTTTCGTATTTATATGCATATTTCAATTCTGTATGCATGCTTTTATATTTCATTCTCAAGAAATAGTTGTTGACTATTAGTTTATGTACGGCTTATGTATGACCATGTGCTAATTTCTGCTTTTTATTCTGATTCAAGCATGTGAATCTATGAAAAAGAACCTAATTCTGGATAAGAAATGAGTTACTTACCTGTAACTGCAGTTATCCAGTATTGGTATCTTTTATAGATTCACATGCGATCCGCCCGCCTCCCTTGGAAGGGCTCACTTAATACACTCAGTTGTACCTCTGGATACGCACGGTGCTTATGAAAATCTGAGGGACTGGAGCTCCTTCCAGGAAGGTTCTAGAGCGTGGTGTCAGCTGATTGGTGGTTCTCTTAAGTTTGGTCCTTTTTAAATAAGGACTTAGATGTTACTAAATATAAGGCCTTAGGCCTGTTATCTTTTATGTCTAATGTGACATTACCCTTATAAATGTACTGGGGACTCCCATTTCGACGATGGGGAATTATTCAAGTATGTGAAACTATGAAAGATACCAATACTGGATAACTGCAGTTACAGGTAAGTAACTCATTTCTTATCGATGCGTCCGGCAAATGTGTAGCTGCGCAAGCTGCTAACCAATGGCGTATCGCTAATACGCAGGGCTTACTAGCAAGATACGATGGAGCCCACTGGGACCAAATGGAACAATTAAGTTTCTCCCAGAGGAGCATAAGGCAAAGGCTCAGGATTTAGTCCAAGAAGGCAAACTAATTTCTAATGCCTCTATCAGATGCGCTCTAGATGCAGCTGACGCCGCAGCTAGAAAGGTAAATACTAGCATCTTACTACGACGACTTGCATGGTTACGGATATCCGGATTCAAATCTGAAGTCCAACAA
The DNA here is from genome assembly GCA_963921515.1 of Calotriton arnoldi. Lineage (NCBI taxonomy): Eukaryota > Metazoa > Chordata > Amphibia > Caudata > Salamandridae > Calotriton > Calotriton arnoldi. The sequence goes on from CAWUFW010000098.1 coordinate 6,212,599, forward strand.
TTCATCCTGAATATCTTTTGATAAACATCTTTTTGGCCCTGAAGTCGATCTAGCGCTCGAAAAAATTAAAAATGACACTGATGAAGCAAAATCGATGGGAGCGCTTCAATCTCCCTCAAATAGAGGTTCCTTTCGGCGCTCTTTTTTTAGGGGAGGGTTAAAGTCCACAGGCACTGACCAGAACACTTCCTCCTACAAAGGCAATTCCCAATCATCTTTTACAAGAGGATTTTTCAGAGGAGGTTATAGGGGAAATAGTTTCTCTCACACAAGAAGGGGGGGAGAGGCACAACACAACTACTACTCCAGACTTCCCAATCACAACTGTAACACACACAGAGAGGAGTAGTGTGTATGAATCTCTTAAACAACCCGTAGTTCCATGAGGCCTCCCTCCCGCTAAAGTGCCCTTACGCGCAACTGCTCCATATTACAAGGCGGAGAGCTACTAAGGGGGATATGTATGTTTTTTAACATCGGCATGCGAATACCTAGCTCCGTAAACTTGCAATACCATGAACTATCAGGAACAGAAATACCTGGATCATTAACGTTCTTAGGTGGAGGGCCATATAGAGGTTCCTTTCCGATTCCCGAATAACACCTGGACATTACAGTGCACAGAACCCTAAATCGGTGCATAAGAAACACATATGGGTAGATGAAAGTGTGGACAGCTCTGACATAGTTTAAAGCGCACTGCAATCAATCTTTAAACTGTCTCCATGTTTTTATTCTCAACCCAAAGTGTGACTACAGAGGGTCTCCTCCTCTCACTCCCCAGTTTAAGCATGGCTAATGTAAAACTCTGTGAGTTGAGTCTTTCATTTCCTTGGATGGAGAAGGGGAGCGTGAGGGGCATTTGCCCCAGCAAAGTACGGTACCATATTATATGGATGAGCATGTGTGATAGGTCCGACTAGGGACACCATAAGATAAGGCATAATATGTTCGAGGCATATGAGCTGCAGAATACATACTTGTGCATAGATCGCCATCTGGTGTTGGGCTCGGATGTTTGCACTTTGTTGTTGTCTTGGAAGAAGTCTTTTGTAGTCACGAGATGGGTGACTCCTCCCTTGTACGATAGTGCGCATGGGCATCGACTCAATCCTTAGATTGTTTTTTCCGCCATCGGGTTTGGATTTGACTTGCTGCGCTCCGGTACCGTGTTTCCAACCCTTTTCGACGCGCAACCCATCACCACTCGACGGTATTGTTTCGTTTGTGTGCCCCTCCGCGCTAACCTCAATCCTCGATTCCGGTGGTCGACGCGGGCCGTTGGGCCTATCTGCGCCATTCGGCCCTACGGCTAATGGAAAGGACTCCATTTAAAAAATGCCCCCAGTGTGGAGCTAAATTTCCACACAGTGACCACCACAAGGTCTGCAACCTTTGCCTCTCACCAGAACACGAGGAAAGGGATTGCCAGGTCTGCGCCTCTTTTCGCTCCAAAAAGACTATCCGTGATCGACACGTTATGGCTCAACAGACTACACGGGTGCCACACAACATTTTCGACGAAGGCCCCGATGTTGCAGAGGATTCGGAGGAGCTCGACATCGTTTCCGAAGCTGATGACTCCGATGACCACATTACTCCAGGTCAACGAGTAAGTACAAACGTCCATGCCCCTGCCCCATCCGATAAACAGAAGCCTCCGGTCAAACCTTCGCCTGAAGGCCTAGGTCGAGACCGAGGAAAGACTTCAGAAGCCCCGCCTCCGGGCCCGGCTCCGAACACAAGGGAAAAGCCTTCCGGCAGCTCGGGACCGAGCAAGCCGCACGTTGGTACCCATAAAACACCTTCGGTACCGAAATCAGGGTCACACCATATTCCCATTACCCCCAAAAAAGGCCTCGGTATCGAACCCTTCGGCACCAAAAGAACACAAGGCCTTGGAACCGAAGAAACACCGAAAACCTTCGGATCCAAAGAAGATTTCGGACTCGACACAGTCATCGAAGCCAAAGGAGCACAAGACCACTCCTACGGCTTCAGAACCGAAATCAAAACCACGCTCTGAACCGAAAAAATCTGCACTGAAAGGACAACAAGCAGGAATAACTGTTTCGGCCAGACCCTACGGATCCGAAACAAGACATTACATATTGACCCTAAAACAGGCCATATTGGCAGTATCCCATCAAAGAAGAGGAAATTGGATACCTCACACACTCCTGAGGTACCTGTGAAGAAAAGAGACTTTGCAACTTCACCTCTAAGACCCTCTTCTCCTATTCTTCCTACCAAACCTTTGTCTCCCACAAACTCTCCTATACACTCTCCTAGATTCTCTCCAGTACTTCCATACTCGCCCTTACCACCACAGGATGAGGATGATCTAGGGGATGGGGATGGACACGATAAGGATCCTTTAGATGACCCTGATGATCACACTACTCCACCACAGGATACATGGGAAGATTACAACAATCCCCCAGACCTTCCTGAGCCGGATGTATACCCATCTAGTTCATCCCCTCCAGATGACAATATAGGTTTTAGCCAGCTCATTAATAGGGCTGCGCAATATCATGGGGTTGAGCTACATTCAGACCCCATGGACGAAGATTTCCTATTAGATACATTTGCTCCGTCACAAAAATCAATACATACATTACCCATGCTTAAAGGTGTCATTAAACATGCACCAGACATATTTAAAGACCCTGTCAGGACCAGGATTCTCAATCCTCGGATTGATAAAGTATAAACCTGCCCCCAACTATCCCATTTACATTAAAGGACAACTCCCTTTAGATTCTTTGGTAGTATCAAATGCAAGAAAACGCGCTAATTCCCAAACCTCTGGTGATGCTCCACCTCCAGACAAGGAGTCTAAACTGCTGGATGCATCCGGCAAACTAGTTGCCTCACAAGCAGCCAATCATTGGAGAATAGCTAATGCACAGGCATTGCTTGCCAGATATGACAGGGCTCACTACGATGAGCTTGAAGATCTTATTCAACATTTACCTGACCAATACAAAGCCAAGGCCAACGATCTGGTCCAAGAGGGCAAGTTAATTACAAATGCATCCATCAAATGTGCCCTCGATGCAGCAGACACTGCATCTAGATCTATCAACACCAGTGTCTTACTTCGCAGACATGCATGGTTGTCTATTTCTGGTTTTAAACAAGAAGTGCAAACTACTATCTTAAATCAGCCGTTCGATCAAGAACACCTCTTTGGCCCAGCTGTGGATACAGCTTTGGAGAAGATGAAAAAAGACACAGCAAAATCAATGGGAGCATTACAATCTCAAACACCACGAGGTTCCTTTCGTCGCTCCTTTTATAGGGGCGCATCCAAAAACAACACAGACACTACTTCCTCCTCCTTCAAGAGTCCCACACAAACATCCTCCAACAGGGCATATTTTAGAGGTGGGTACAGAGGAAATAGTAACACGGGTAGAGGCCGAGGTAACAACAACCGAACCTCCCCTACTACTAAACAGTGACTTCCCTCCTCTCCCTCCAGACCATTCCACTCCGGTCGGAGGAAGACTCTCACAGTTCCTACTTGTCTGGAACTCCCATCACTACAGACAGGTGGGTAAGACAAATTATCCAGTACGGTTACTGCCTGGAACTTACCTCAATTCCCCCAACCATACCCCCCAGACAACGTCCAAGGTCCACGGAACATCTAACACTCCTGAAACCGGAGGTTCTTTCACTTCTTCAAAAGCATGCAATAGAACCAGTTCCCCTTCAGCATCAAGGCACAGGGGTTTACTCCCTCTATTTTCTCATCCCCAAATATGACGGTACTCTCAGACCAATACTGGATCTCAGGCCTTTGAATATCTACATACAATCAGACCACTTTCACATGGTCACCCTTCAACAGGTCCTCCCACTGCTCCAACAAGGCGATTTCCTTGCCACTCTAGATCTCAAGGACGCCTACTTCCATATTCCTATTCACCCTGCTCACAGGAAATATCTAAGGTTTGTAGTGGATGGTCACCACTATCAGTTCAAGGTCCTCCCATTCGGAGTGACCACAGCACCCAGAGTCTTCACAAAGTGTCTGGCAGTAGTAGCCGCCCACTTGCGAAGACAACAAATTCATGTATTTCCATACCTGGACGACTGGCTCATAAAAGCCAAGTTACACAGCCAGTGTGTTCACCACACACACCAAACAATTCAGCTGCTCCACAACTTGGGGTTCACAATAAACCTCACCAAGTCGCATCTTCAACCGTCCCACATACATCAGTATCTAGGGGCCACAATAGACACTTCCAAAGCCCTTGCATACCCCAATCCAGTCCGAATAGCCAGTATGCAAACCCTCATAACAAAATTTCAGCCCCAACACTCACTACCGGCTCGAGTGTTTATGCAGCTAATAGGAATGATGGCCTCTTGCATTTTCATAGTACCTCACGCAAGACTCCAAATGCGCCCTTTACAAGAATGTTTAGCACGTCAGTGGAACCAGGCTCAAGGTCAACTTACAGATCTGGTGTTGGTGGACAGCCGCACACATCGCTCTCTGCAGTGGTGGAACACACACAACCTTTCCAAAGGGCGTCTGTTCCTAGACCCAGTTCCACAGATAGTGCTAACAGCGGACGCATTGCTCACCAGCTGGGGAGCCCATCTCTTAAACAATACAATACAATTCAGGGCAGGTGGACCCCCTCAACAAAAAGTTCTCCACATCAATCACCTGGAGTTACTGGCAATCTTTCTGGCATTAAAATCATTCCAAACACATCTCATCAACAAAACTGTCCTTGTCCGCACAGACAATATGACAGCAATGTATTATATACAAAAACAAGGAGGAACACATTCTTTGCAGCTTTCTCAACTAGCGCAAAGCATATGGAAATGGGCCATCCCACAAAAGATTTACCTTCTAGCAGAACATCTTCCAGGGGTACACAATCAGATTGCGGATCTGCTCAGTCGTCAGACACAACACATCCACGAATGGGAACTTCATTCGCAAGTTCTTCATCCGTTTTTTCAGATGTGGGGCCACCCAGACATAGATCTGTTCGCCACACATGCAAACGCAAAATGCCCAACCTTCGCCGCCAGGTATCCACACCCATTGTCCAAGGGCAATGCGATATGGATGAACTGGTCAGGCAGATTTGCGTACGCTTTTCCGCCACTCCCGATCATTCCATTAGTAGTGCGCAAGCTCAAACAACAGTCTGTCACGATAATCCTGGTTGCTCCAACATGGGCCCGGCAACCATGGTTCACAACACTACTAGAACTCTCAGTAGTTCCACACCAAAAACTACAACTCTCCCCAAAGCTTCTTACACAGAACCATGGAGAGATGAGGCATCCAGATCCAGCTCAACTAAACCCAGCGATCTGGCTCCTGAAGTCCTAGAGTTCGGTTACCTCAACCTCCCACCGGACTGTATGAACATTATTAGAGAAGCTAGACGCCCTACTACTAGAGCTTGCTATGCAGCCAAATGGAAAAGATTTGTCATTTACTGCAATAACAACCAAATTAACCCACTAGATGCTTCAATTCAAAACATTATTTGTTATTTACTGCACCTACAAAGATGTAATCTGGCATACACATCCATAAAATTACATCTTGCTGCCATTGCTGCTTACCTACAAAAGACATTTGTCATTGTTTAAGGTACCTGCCATCAAATCGTTTATGGACGGCCTTAAAAGGATAATTCCTCCCAGAATCCCACCCTCTCCAGTGTGGAATTTAAACATTGTCTTTACTAGGCTCATGGGTCCTCCATTTGAACCTGTACACAAATGCAAACTGCAGTTCCTTACATGGAAAGTAGCTTTCCTTGTCGCAATCACCTCTCAGAAGAGTAAGTGAGATCCCAGCTTTAACCATTCAAGAACCATTCTTACAAATACATCATAACAAAGTGGTTCTTAGAACAAATCCCAAATTCCTTCCCAAAGTAATCTCTGCTTTCCATCTTAATCAATCTGTGGAATTACCCGTTTTCTTCCCACAACCAGATTCTGTAGCAGAGAGAGCTCTTCACACACTTGATGTCAAAAAAGCTATACTTTATTACATTGACATAACTAAACCTTTTAGAAACACAAACCAACTGTTTGTAGCTTTCTCTCCACCTCATAAAGGAAACCCCATTTCCAAAGCTGGAATTGCCAGGTGGATAGTCAAATGTATTCAAATATGCTACCACAAACCAAAATGCACATTAACAATTCCCCATAGAGCGCACTCAACACGCAAACTAGGGGCTTCCATGGCATTCTTAGGAAACATTCCCTTGGATGACATTTGCAAAGCAGCAACATGGTCTACGCCACACACCTTCACCAAACACTATTGTGTAGATGTGCAGGCAAAACAAGCAGCTTCTGTGGGCCAGCCTGTTCTTAAAACACTTTTTCAGACCACTGCAACAGATACAGGTGGCCACCGCTAAGGGAGAGCACTGCTGTACAGTCTATGCACAAGTATGTATTCTGCAGCTCATATGCCTCGAACGGAAAATGCTACTTACCAGTATGCATCTGTTCTTGGCATGTAGAGCTGCAGAATCAGACGCCCACCCGCCTCCCCGGTACCTCTATCTGCTCCTGGGTTATCTTACTTAGATACATTACACATGGACATCTTTTCTGTTTCTTACAAACTCCATCATTTCCCTTCATGGCGAAAAACAATCTAAGGATGGAGTCGATGCCCATGCGCACTATCGTCCAAGGGAGGAGTCACCGATCTCGTGACTACAAAAGACTTCTTCCAAGACAACAACAAAGTGCAAACATCCGAGCCCAACACCAGATGGCGATCTATGCACAAGTATGTGATTCTGCAGCTCTACATGCCAAGAACAGATGCATACTAGTAAGTAGCATTTTCCTTGCATGCAGTTTTGTCTGCATACAGAGGTGGTACGTGCCTCTGTGGATGTATGAACCAGATACATTCAATAAAAGGAGTGCTGGTTGGTTGGATGAAGTGAAACAGGTTGTACTTTACAACCGTTACCCAGGTATGACTGACCTCACCCTTTTTCCATCTTTTCTCTACCCACAGATTAACTGGAGTGAGTTACTGAGTGGGTCCCTCTCTCTGCGAACAACTGGTACCGGGGACTCCAAACTCGGGGTATTGAGCGATTTTAAGATACTGGGATCTGAAAGGTCCTGATGAATGCTGTGGTGACCTGTAATTGTAGGCACGAGTCAAGCAGCTGAAACATGTCGACAACTTGGCAGTAAGGAGGGGTGAAGGAACTCCTAATTCTTTCCTGTCACCACCATCCTACACGTTTTTAATCCTAGTCAATGGATCTATGAATAAATTATTTGCAAAAGATACCACTGAACTAGTTTTAATCTTCACTGCACTTTTTCTTTCGATGATCCCAGGATCCATTACCTATATTATTTTTATATGTTTGTATTGTCTTCCCCTCCCTTTTGCTCCACCCCAGGCGTTGGTCTGCGCTCGGTTGTATTGAAGCAAGCCCGATGATTAAGCATGTCACAATTTTGTGAGTGAGGGCAGTATTTTTTCACTAAGTACGTGCCACCTCTCTAAGAGATTCATACACACTACTCCTCTCTGTGCGTTATAGGGGAAATAGTCCCAGGGGCAGAGGTAAAAACACCACACCTCGCACTTCCCCTTCCTCAAGTAAACAGTGACTTACCAACACTTCCCTCCGACAATTCCACACCTGTCGGAGGAAGACTTCAAGACTTTCTCCCCATTTGGAAATCAGTAACAACCAACAAATGGGTGCTTGGAATTATCCAACATGGTTATTGCCTGGAGGTTATCAACAATCCTCCAAACATTCCTCCCCGATCTCACAAAATGACACCAGACCACCAGCACTTGCTTCAACAAGAAGTGCAATCTTTATTACTCAAAGGGGCTATAGGACCAGTCCCACTTCAGTACCAAGGGTCGGGCGTTTATTCCCTTTACTATCTGATTCCCAAAAAGTATGGCTCCTTGACACCTATTCTAGATCTCAGTTAAACAAATACATATTGTCAGAGCACTTTCATATTGGACCTCTTCAACAAGTACTTCCTCTCTTGCAGCAGGGCGACTTTGTCTACTCTAGATCTAAAAGACGCCTACTTTCATATTCCAATTCATCCTGCTCATCGCTAATACCTCAGGTTTGTGATAGCAGGCAAACATTACCAGTTCAAGGTACTTCCATTTGACGTCACCACAGCCCCCAGAGTGTTCACCAAATGTCTCGCAGTAGTAGCCACTCATCTCAGAAGACAATGCATACATGTCTTACCTTACCTGGACGACTGGCTTATCAAAGCGGGTACTTACCAGAACTGTATACTACACACTCGTACAACAGTACACCTACTTCATCAGTTGGGTTTCATAATAAATGCACAAAAATATCACCTGTGTCCGGCACAAGTGCAATCTTACCTGAGCGCTTCCCTCAACACACTCAAAGCTCTAGCCACTCCCAATGTAGCCAGGATTCACAATATTCAGGCCACAATAGTACAATTTCAACCCAATCAATCATTACCAGCCAGAGTCTTCATGCAATTGCTGGGAATGATGGCATCCTGCATTGCAATCGTACCGCATACAAGGCTTCACATGCGTCCTCTGCAAGAATGTCTAGCGCGTCAGTGGAATCAATCACAGGGTCTATTAACCGCTCTAGTGTTGGTAGACAGCCGCACCCATCGTTCTCTGCAGTGGTGGAACCCTCAAAACGTAGCAAAAGGGTGGCCTTTCACAGACCCGATTCCACAGACTATACTGACAGCCTACGCATCGTTCACAGGTCGGGGTGCCCATCTTCAACATTACAGGGGCTGTAATCGGACAATCACAAACGTCTCCACATCAACTACCTAGCAGTGTTCCTAGCACTCAAAGCTTTACTCACCCAACTTGTAGGCAAGACTGTCTTAGTTCGCACGGACAACATGACAGCAATGTACTACCTACAGAAACTGGGAGGGGGACACACACACACACACACACACACACACACACTCACACTCACACTCACACTCACTCTTTGGAATTGGGCGATTCACCACAAAATATATCTCCTAGCAGAACACCTTCCGCGAGTAGACAATCGGATTGCAGACCTGCTCAGCAGACACAGGCAGAAAATCCACGAGTGGGAACTTCACCCCGAGTTCTTCTTCTTTACTTCCGAAAATGGGGATTCCCACAAATAGATCTGTTTGCCACAGTACACAATGCAAAATGCCCAAACTTCGCATCCAGGTTCCCACACTGAGCATCCAAAGGCAATGCTCTATGGATGAATTGGTCAGGGATATTTGCTTACGCTTTTCCGCTTCTCCCACTAATTTATTACTGGTTTGGAAGCTCAGACAAACATCCCTCACACTGATCTTAGTAGCCCCCACATGGGCTCGTAAACCTTGGTACACCACCCTGTTACAACTCTCGGTGGTTCCACATCAAAAGCTACATCTCACACCCTGTCTCCTCACTCAGAGCCATGGAGAAATCAGACCTCCAAATCCCACAGAACTCAACCTAGCGATTTGGCTCCTGAAGTCATAGTTTGGTTATTTACAACTACCACCAGACTGTATGAATATTCTCAGAGGCTAGAAAGCCTACTACTTATGCAGCAAAATGGAACCGGTTTGTTGTCTATTGTAACAACATCAATCCACTTGTTGCTTCTGTACACATCATTTATCCGTTGCATTTACAGCAATGTGGATTAGCTTACACATTAATTACACATCCATTTGTTTATATCTAACAGCGGTAGCTGCATAATTGCAAAATAGACAACACTTATCTCTATTCAGAGTACCAGTGATTAAAGCCTTCATGGAAAAATTAAAAAGGGTGATACCACCAAGAATTTCCACTGTTCCAGAGTGGAACTTAAACATAGTCCTTACAAGGCTAATGGGTCCACCTTTTGAACCAATGCACAAATGTCCGTTACAATTCTTATCTTGGAAAGTTGCTTTCCTCATAGCGTTAACCTCACTAAGGAGAGTTGGTTAACTTCAGGCATGAACTATACAAGAGCCTTTCTTTCAACTTCACAAAGATAGTGGTTCTTCGTACCAATCCTAAATTTCTCCCTAAAGTAGTTTCTTCGACATTAAGTGCAGTGCTGCCATTAAGAGTATATGGTGCTGGGAGTTTGTCATTACGAACTCCACAGCACCACAATGGCTACACTGAAAACTGAGAAGTTTGGTATCAAACTTCTGAGCACATTAAACCCACACTGATGCCAGTGTGGGATTTAATGGAAAAATGCACACAGAGGGCATCTTTGAGATGCCCCCTGGAAAACGACCAGCCTCTGGTGGGTTCCCTGACTGGTACACACCAGCCTGCCACCACGAGACATGTTTCTGGACCCCTAGGGTGGGAGCCTTCGCTCCCTGAGCCCAGAAAGAAAGCTTTTCCTGGGCGGAGGTGTTCACACCTCCCCCAGGCCAGGAAGAGCCATTTGTGGCAGGGGAGCTTCAAAGACCTGGCAGCCTTTGTAATGCGACCCCCCCAGCCTCTCCTGCTAGCAGGAGCAGGCCCCCTTCTTGTCTCCCCTCCTTTTCAGCGGGAAGACAGGTGGAAAAAATTAGCCAGCCCAGAAGGTTTGCCCACCTCTGCCAACCCCACCCCTCAGGTGGGGGAGGCGAGGTGAAGCCCACTCTTCAGTGCTCGCCATCTTGCAGATGACAGGCACTCCCCAATCAGGATTAGGGATTTTGCTCACTCCCCCTCGTGGGGTGAGCACACCAAGGGTTGTGGTCACCCTAAGGTCATTAGCCCATTGGCTACTGACCTCGGGACCCCTAAAACGCCCCCTAAATACAGTATTTAGGGGGCAGCCCTGACCAAGAACTCAGATTCCCTCAACCTAAGAAGAAAGGACGAGAGAAGACGCCCAGCAGAGGAGACTGCAGAGAACTGACTTGGCCCCAGCCCATCTGCAGTTTCCAGAGATCCTGTGCCTAAAATAGTCCTGCACCCAGCGACCTCCTGAACCCCTGGGAGGACTGAATGCCTTCAACAAAGACCGGATCACCTGTGAACAGCAGCTCTGACCAGAAGAAACTGCAAGAAAAGAAGGACCAAACAGCCGTGCCAAAGCTAACAAGAGGAAGACGCCCACTGACTTGGCCCCAGCCCTACCGACCTGTCTCCACCTCGAACCTGCTCCTGCAAAATCCTGGTGTGTCCTGCAGTCCACAACCTCAAAAACCCCGGAGGACCTGCCTGCCTTCAACCACAAAGACTGTGTCTCCCGTGTACACCGCATTTTTTCATCTCCAACCTCTGGCTCCGTCCGGACACTGGGAATCCGCACCACTCTGCACCCGCTGTCCACGGCCCGAGCTCGAGTGGGCAAACACCACGAGGAGGTCCCCCCGGCGATCCGGACCTGAGATCTGGCGACTCTTGATCTACCTCAAACCTCCAGCCGACGCCTGCTCCCTAAATCCAGAAGGTCCCCCCAACTGTGACCAGGAGCTGGTAAGAAGATCTGACCCTAAAAGGCACCCCTGCACCCAACGCACCACGGCCTTGGGTGGCCAAACCGGTGCCTAACCAACCCCCCAAGATCCCAACTTAGCTCTCGAAGTGGTGGTCGCACCCAGAAGACCTTCGTCCCCAAGCCTGCAGTGCCTTTGTAAACCGGAGGTTCCCCATTGCAAACAGGGAGCCTGATGTCGAAACAGCACCCTGCACCTGGCCGCCCTAGTGCCGCTGAGGGTGCACCTTTGGTGCTACTTTGTCTCCCCATTTGCCCTGAGCTAAAGTCCAGGAGCTTTGCTCCCACAACCAAGTGGCCTACTCGTCAGCAGCCACCAACCGGTGGCCCCCTATCCCCCATTGGATAACATTGGGCCTCCGCATTCTGCACCCGGCCGCCCTAGTGCCGCTGAGGGTGTAACGAGAGTGCATCCCTGACCCTGGGGGACCCCCGAGTCTACCCCCAGAACCTCAACTCCCACTACCGAATACTTAACCTAAAACCGATGACACTAATTTCCTCCATAGGATAACATTGACTGTTTTTCTTGGAAAGGTTTCTAAGTGTGGAGTTTGAAAACCTAAAGAAATTCTTTCAAATTGTACTATTTAACAAAAACGATTTTATTTTACTTAACTGTTTGCAGGAAATGTCCCAGAGTAGTATCCAGGTATACTACTGTGTAAGCAAAGTAATCTCAAAAGTAACTTACCTGTAATCTTACTGAAAATCCTATACAAAGTATATGTACTGTATTTACAAAGCATTTCATTTCTCAGGAACAATACTGTAAGTCAAAACAATGTGCAATTACAATTGCAATCCAAACTGTTACAAAATGAATATTTACTGCAAAGTACTGATCACTTACCTGTGCCAGACTTGCTTGGTTCTAGGAAATAAAATAACGAAAAGAATATTTTTATACAAAAACAATTGGTCTGAAGTTCAGTCTTTGAGTGTGTGAATTCATTTGCTGACTGAGTGGGTACAACAAATGCTTAACTCTGTCCTCTGATAAAGCCTTACTGCTCGACCACACTACCACAAATAGAGAGTGAGGTGCTATCTAACTTTACCTCTGCCTACCTTTGGGGTTCCACTGGACTCTGTGCAAACTATACCTCACTTTGGTATAGTATATACAGAGCCAGCTTCCTACACAGGGGACTTTGTTGGTAGGGACCCTGTGCACTACAATCAAAACCTCATCATATACCAGCCAAAAAGTGGGAGCTAACCTTGTCAAAAGGGGCACTTTCTCACAAATATTAGCACACCAAATAGATGTAGAAGTCAAGCTCCAAACTATTACTACGGATAAGTAAGGAGGTTTTCTTTTTCCCTGGTTAGCTGCTTTATCTCTGTGGGTGTATTGTAGTCCTACAAGTTGATGTAAGGAGATGAGCATCCACTTGCTGAGAAGACAGATAATCCTGAACCATTGTAGAAGCTAAAAATGAAAATGGAGGTTAAGTTAAGTCCTAAAAAAAATTGAAAGCTGCTGATCAGCCAGGTACCCAAACTTGATCTGCTCTTAATTTGGTTTGGGGACTGTCAGCAGAACACTCATGATTTTAGTTTTATTGATGGTGCCGTTTCTCATGCTATTTTTTTGTTACAGGACCTGGATGTAAAGTCCTTACTGCTTGAAGCCTACTTGAAGGGACAGCAAGAACTGCTGTATGTGGTGCCATTCATTGCAAAAGTTTTGGAATCCAGTGTCAGGAGTGTGGTGAGCGGTTTCTGTTTTAAAGCTGATCAGTTCTGCATGAGTATGGTATATACAGTCATGTATGTTCCTTGACATCTTAATTAGCAATCCCCACTAAGATAGGTCCATAAAAGTTATTCAACCAAAATAGTTTGGCAAATGATTGTTTATGGTATTGTGAGTGCAAAGATCCAGCTGTAGACTCAATACATTGTAGTTTTAAGTTCTACTGCCAGTGATGAGTGCTGTTTTGTGTATATGCTCTGTACTATGCCTTATAAGACAGTTTGACTCTGATATGGCTAAACTGTGCCCTCGAACCACAGCTTGCTAATTAGCATTTTTTTTTTCCAGTACGAACATTACTTTGCTCAACTCCCAGGCTGAAAGCTGATTTATTCAACCAGTAACATTGTGTAGTGCTGACTGTAGGCACTAGAACTGTGACCTAATCCTCCCCTCCGGTAGCATTGGTTAATTATGTTCATTTTAATTGTAGGTTTTCCGACCACCAAATCCATGGACAATGGCAATCATGAATGTGCTTGCTGAATTGCATCAGGAACATGACCTTAAAGTAGGTGTCTTCCTCTTGTTCATTTGTTTTCTCTGGTCTTTCTATAGATGTTAAAAGTAGAAATTGCCTGATGCTTTGCAAGTGTACGAGTCAAATATCACTTCTACAAACTGAGCAAGAACATTATGATTAACCTATTTTGTATAGGGTGTTGTACACCCAGTTGCTGATCAATAATATTTGGCCAATGATAGTCTCTGCTTTGGGGGTATGGGGGGGGGCGGTAGGTGATTGAGCTGTGACTTCTGCAGCACTATTATTGAAGTAGGATACTTGGCACAAAATGTAGAACTATACTATGTTAATTGCTTTAATTAATTGCATTAATTTCTTATCAATTAAGGTGGTGGATGATCTGGCACTTGTTCAGACCAAGCGTATTGAAAAAAATAGACACCAAAACAAATAGTTCTCAGACCATATAAGGAAAATGACAAAATCTTTACGCCACCTTGAAAGGTTATGGTGTCGAGTACTCCAAAGCTGCAAAATGAGTGTCTAGGCTTGAACAGTGATTCATAACAATGCCATATAAACTGCTAAAATCCTGCTACTTCTCTAGTAAGAGTTTTTGTGCACCTAATACCTCCAAGGTGGTTTTTGGTGTTCTAAACTAACAGATTTAGGAGTTCTACAATATTCCACCTTTTAAAGCCGAATACAACAACTTTGCTGAATTCTTTGACTTTAAGATTTGTAAAATTTGTCAGTCACTACAGGAAGCGTTGTTACAGACTCTTAAGGGCAGATGAGGGTGTACCATCTGCGCTTCCAGTTAGTCCATATATATTTTCTATTCTATCTGATGCTGACTGGATTATTTGGTTAAAAGGAGCAATGATTCTTGCTTGAGTACAAATCCATTGCCTGCAAACCTTTGTAAAGATTTGATGTAATCAAACACTTTTCAGGTTAAGAAAAATGTATTCTTTGCTGTTGCAGGGTATTATTCTAGATAGCTTAAAATCGGAGCACTTTTGAAAAAGCCTAGACTAGATGTATCCAGATTAGAATATTTCAGACTACTTTCCCAATTGCCTTTTGTGTTTTAAATCGATGTTCTGCACATGGTGAAGCAAACAACTTGTTACATTCACTGCAAGCTGGCTTCAGACATGGCTGCAGTACAGGGACTGTGATAATACCACCTCTTAATGACTTCGGTTATTGAGCTGATGGTGTTCCAGTGACGCTGGTGTTCCTGGACATACTGGCCGCCTTCAAAGCTGTTGATCATGCCATATTACTGAAATGGCTCGGAGCCAGGAATAAAATACATGGCGTCAAGAATCTGTTTCTTGACTGGTAGAATCTTCAGCTGAATTGTCTCTGATGCCAGAGTCCTCACTTGGGGTGCCACAGGGTTTCGTTGGGTCCCTTCTGCTTTATAGCCTTTACATGGCACCATTGGCATATCTAATCCAGTCATTTAACCTGGAATTCTTACATTAGACGGGGACGAAATCCATAGTGCAATGTTTTTCTGCTTCAATCAACTCGAACAAGTGGATGATATGTAATCGGCTGAAGTTGAATGGAGATGAGACTGAAAAACTAGTCTTAGTGACACTGATAGCTGTGGATACCCTACCATACTGGCCCTTTAGTCTTGGGGAGAAACCAGAAGTGGTGCAATCTGTGAAAGAAATGGGTGTAGAATTTGACACACAGCTAAAGGAGAGGGAGCCCATTAAAACAGTGGTTACAAAAATATTTTTTTCTAGGTGAGCATGTTGAGAAAATGTTTCTGTTTAAGAAATCACAAACTATTGTCCATGCTTTTATTCCTCAAGACTGGATTACTGTTAATCAGTTTTTTAGCTCTGCCAGAGAAAGACATTAAGATGCTCTCGTTGTTCCAAAACTCTCTACATGACCTTCACTGGCTACTGTAAAGCAGGGAGCGCTTTTTAAATCACCATTTGAGTTACAAAGCAGTACGCAAAAATCTGAATAATTTACTGTTCAGAAAATGTGTCTTTTGAGAAATGAACGTTCTTGCTTCTATCACGGAGGCAAGATGGCGGCTGTGTGAACGCTGCTGAAGCCACTCATCTAATGCTCCGTGGCATAAACACGGTTCGGATGCTCTAAAACCCCCGATTTCACAGATGATTATTCCCCTGATTGCAGAAGGCGGACGGCGAGGTGAAACAATCCGGCTTACTTATCTGCTGGTGCTGGCTCGAGCTCTCGTGAAGCCGCTTCTCCATTGGCGCGGCGCTTAGCACTTGGTCTTTTCAGCGTAAGATGCCTCCCAAGCCGTCGAGGCCCCCGCGGGAGCGAGTGGAGAGTTCCGCGGTGAGTGTGAGCGCGGCAGGAAAGCTCCGAGGTCCGCTGGCTCCACGGAAGACTCCGACCGGAAGAAAGGCTGGGGACGCTAGTCCCTCGGCTGGCAGCAAGGAGGTGGAGTCAGCCAAAACCAACAACAAGGAACAGCGTCCCGAGGCAGAACAACAGCGCAAGGTGATCCCTGATATGTTTGCCGGTCCTGGGAAACTGAAGGTGAAGACAAGTACTGCTGAAAAAGCGGAGACTTCTTGCCTGAATGTTGGAGCTTTGTCAGTACTGGCAGTGGTGAACTGTGACCCCACAGTGGATGTTGTGAGTACTAGTCCGGCTACACTGGGGGGGTCAGCTTCGGTGCAGGGGGACAGTGATGCACTTGAATTGATAACCTTTATAACTGGGGACAATCAATGCAGTGAGGATCTTCCGGCGGATAACTCAACAAGAGATCCTAAATATATGTCTACTGTGGGGAAGGTAGAGGGGACCCCGGAATGTGGAGAGAAATTCTTCTCCCTGAATGAAGATTCTGAGCTATCCAACCCCAGTGAGGGAGAGGCCTCTGATCTGGATAATACAGGCTTAGATACAGATAGCGCCCTTTCTAACCCTAGTACTCAAAAACGCCTGCCTTCCCTAACCAAAAGAAGGAGGAGAATCCATACAGGGGAGGGGGGGAAAAAAGGTGGAACTGGTCAATCTGGCTCTGACAATAGTCGCTCCAGCCAATTAAAATGGGACTACTCATCTACTCAGCTTTTGACGGAAGATGGGGGGTATGATGATGGAGGTGTGGCAGATGGCCCTAAAAAGCAGGGTGGAAACTCCTCGACGGAGGCAGAACCTTCCCCATCAATGAGTCTGATATACTCAACTCTCAAGCAAATGCAGGGGGAAGCCAGATAGGAACATAAACGGGCTCACCTAGCTACAAAGAAGCTTCAAGGTGCCATTAGGAAAGTAAATAAATCGTGCGCCGAGATTGCGGAGAGAACTACGGCTCTTGAAGAACGGGTGGTCGTTTTAGAGGCTGAAACTGAGAAGTCAACCCGTCAAGTTGTGTCAAATGAAACGCGGATGACGGACGTGATGTGGAAGCTAGAAGATTTTGAAAATCGCCAGCGGCGTAATAACTTAAGATTGCTTGGCATTCCGGAAAATGCAGAGGGTGGGGACATCAGAGGCTTTGTGCTCCGCTTGCTGAAGAGTGGTCTTCCCGAACTCTCACAATGGGACTGGGATACTGAGGTGCAACGAATACATCGCTTCCCACTTATGCTTAAGAAAAGGCAAGGGCAGAATGTGGAGACTGACAAACCCAGAGCCATACTGATATTTTTTGGGAATTTCCTCCTTCGGCAGGCAGTGTTTGACAAAGCCCGACCAGATTCAAGAAGCTGGGCTGAAGGTCATACCTTCTTTGTCAGGCCAGATTTCTGCCATATGACAGTAGAAAGAAGGTGGAGGCTTCGCCAGCTAATTTTGCCATTTCAAAAGAAGGGTTGCGAGGCCTACTTACTCAGTCCAGCACGACTTAAAATCATATGCAAAGGAATTACCAGAGTATTTTCCTCAAATACAGGCTCAAGACTTTTTGCGGGAAATATCTGAGAAATAGGGGCTTGAGTGGTCTTGAGGGATAAATGGGGTTGTCAGTAGGATGAATTTGGATTAAATTGATTTGGTTTTTTTTTTTTTTTTTTTTTTGCTCTATACAATCACTTGGGGGTTAATTTGGTTTTTTCGGGGAGCAGATGAGTGGCGAGGGATGGCAGCTTCTGCAGGAGGCGTCACAAGGGTCTATGGACCTTTTTTGCCTTGGGAAAGAGGGGTGGGGGGGTGGAGGGTGGGTGAAGGGGGGCGGGGCGCAGGGGGGGGGGGGTGAGGATCCAGCCAATAAAAGGTAATGAATTAGTATCAATAGGTAATATGATCTGGAACAGATTGGACTTGCTGTGGATTACTAATGGTATTGGGTAAATTGCGGATAGCCTCAGTTAATATTTGTGGCCTGAATAATCCCTTGAAAAAACGTAGGATTAATGAAGATATGAAATATTTACGGGCAGACATAGTTTGTCTTCAAGAGACCCATTTGGAAGCTGGCAGACAAAAGATAGCAGTGTTTGATGGATATCAACTGGTCTCTGCCACGACTCAGGGAACACGCACAAGAGGGGTAGCGATCCTGGCCCACAAAAAAGGTTTTAGGTTTCCACGAACGAAATCGGACCGCTATGGGAGATGGGCTATTACTCACTGCTGTTTGGATAACTATTCTTTTACGTTATGTTCTGTCTATGGATCAGTGCTGGATGAACCAGCTTTATTTGATTGGTTGAATGTGGAGCTGGTTGGGTGGCCGTTACCTATAATCTTGTGCGGGATGCTAACATCAATTTAAACAATGAGAATATGAAATTAGGTGTGCATTCATATCGGGGTCGCAAACCCAAAGTTTTTAATGCTTTGTTTAATTTATGTAACACACATGGATTATTTGATGCATGGGCTACACTTAAATCTCAAGATATGGGATATACATTTTTTTCTGCCCCTCATCAAACTCATGCAAGGTTAGATTATTTTTTTGTATCCCAGGAGGTGCTAATTGGGTCCGATATCATAAAATTCCCCCGGGTTATGTCGGATCATAACCCGCTTGTATTAGAGATCTCACTTCAAGCATTAAAACCTTCTATGTCTCATTGGACTTTTAATAGAGCACTTTTATATGAGGAAGAATATATCCAACATATGATGGATTGGATTCCGAGATTTATAGACGAGAATAGAGGTAGTGCAGAGATAGGGATAATCTGGGACACACTCAAAACCGGGATAAGAGGGGAAACACTGCGGTATGGCTGGGCCTCGCAAGCAAAAGAAAAAAGGCATCTTCAAGCACAATATCAGGCACTTAGTGAAGCAGAAACACAATTAATACAGGCTCTCATAAATAAAAGAGGTAGAGCAGGCACAAATTAAGGTGGCTTTAGTAAAATCTACAATTATGGATCTTTCGGCCAATAAGGCGGCAAGTAAGTACTGTGCTTGGCGATCCAAGATATATGAATGCAACGAGAGAGTCGGCCACCTCCTGGCAGTGCGGACCAGACAACGAATAACTCAGGAGGGGATATTAGAAATAGAAGATCCCGGGGTAGGGTTAGTTAATCAACCTCTAGAAATACGTGCTGCTTTTCAACGGTTTTATCAGAAACTGTATATGGATGATATCACCACCGAAGAGGAAACCATACAGAGTTATTTAACAGGGATTTCTTGTGAGAGTTTGTCAATAGAGGAGAGGGATGCACTTGATGCACCTATAACATTAGATGAAATTCAAGAAGCTATTAGGTCATTGGTAAATGGTAAGGCGGTGGGTACGGATGACATTCCTGGTGAGTTTTATAAAAATTTTACCGCCCCGTTACAGGAACTAATAAAGGAGGTGTTTCTGGACGTTCAGGCGGGGAGAGGAGCTCTTGGTTCTTGGAAATCAGCGAATATTATTATTTTCCCTAAGAAAGGGAAACCGGTGAGAGAGATGGGGTCTTATCGACCTATCACTTTAATAAACAGCGATGTCAAACTATTTGCCAAAATTCTGGCTAAACGATTGTCGGAGGTTATTAAAAAATTGGTTTCTCCAACCCAGCACGGATTTGTACCCGGACGAAGTACAATTGATCATATCCAGAGGGTAATTGCTCTTTTTGATGAAGCAGGAATCACCGGGGACCCTATCGGGCTTATCTTGCTTGATGCAGAGAAGGCCTTTGATAGGGTCTCCTGGCCGTTCCTGTGGGCAACTCTGAAGACCAGAGGGTTTGGGGATGGTTTTATCACCGCAATCGCGATGATGTATAGAGACCCTGTGGCAAGAATTTCAATAATGGGAGAGATGTCAGATCCCGTTTTCATTAGTAGGGGAACTCGCCAGGGATGCCCGTGTTCCCCCTTATTGTTCGCGTTGTATATCGATCCACTAGTTAGGAAGATCGAATACAATAACCGGATTCCAGGAATGCAGAGTATAGGGGGGAGCACTAAGATACTGGCTTATGCCGATCTAGCTATCATTACTTCTAATCCCATGACGGCAATGAGGGAGATTGAAAAAGAAGCGAATATTTTTGGGAAACTCTCTGGTTACCGCCTGAATTCAACTAAAACTCAGGTTGTGGTCGGCAAAGGTATTCAGATGAGCGACCCCTGTGTGGTACAGAGTGCTATTTATTTGGGAGTAGAAATCACGGCAGATGTTGCAAAGATTTCGGAAACAATTTGAATCCGCTGCTTGTTAAATTCAAAGCTGAATTTAATAGATTAGAAAGTCTCAAACTGACGATGGTTGGAAGATGCAATGCTATCAAAATGCTTTTTTTACCTAAGATTCTGTATTTCTTTAAGGCTATTCCTCTGATTATCTGTAATTCTTGGTTTGTCTCTATGAATCATTTATTCTCTAGGTTTATTTGGGCTAACTGTCGCCCTTGTAGAGCGCTTAAATTGTTAACACTACCAAGAGAGAGAGGGGGTGGGCAGTACCCAATCTTCAGCTCTATCATTGGGCATCAGTCTTACATATAGCAGGGACATTGCTTAACGAAAAGTTGAGACCACACAGATTGGGGTGTCTGCATCTGTTTTTGAGTTATTATTAGGGAGGAAGCTCCGGGGTGTCTTTTACGACATATCGAATTGAATTATTATAAAAGGGTTAAATTTAAAATTTTACTCTGTGCATTTAAGGTTTGGACTGCGGTCCGGAAAAATTTGGCCTTGGGCGTATTAATGCTTATACTCCAATATTTAAGAATGGCTGTCTTCCAAATATTTTTAATGATGGGCACATGCGGTACTGGTACAATAAAGGGGTCAGGGTGGTGGGCGATGTCACTAAAGGGACTGAAGTGTTTTTATTTGAAACTATTAGAGATAGATTCGGGTTAAATAATCGGCAGTTTTTTAAATATCTTCAAATAAGAGATTTTTTAGTTAAGAAAACTGGCGGTGCCTGTGGTTTCTCTGGGGTGAAACTGATTGATGGATTACTAAAGGGCTCTTACACATTAGGGGGATTTATAAAATGCTGAATGAACAAATAAGGGATGATTTAAATAAACACGTAGATCGATGGCAGGGTCTCTTACAGGTGGGATCAGGAGAAATAGAAGATTCATTACACCTGGCCCAGACAACATTTATTGCAGCTAATCTTCAGCTCCAGTGCTTTAAAACATGGTTTAATCTCTATATCACACCTGCTAAAATCGCTAAATGGGGTCGGGTAGCTGGATCAGCTTGCCCCCGGTGTAGTTATCATGCGGCTGATATTATTCACATGTTTGCTGATTGCCCCGTGCTAGACGCCTTGAAACAGGATGTAAGTAACATTCTGGGAACTATGCTGGACCGTGAAATTGATCTATCTTCTCATTTGATTGTTCTAGGGGTTGGACACCCTGCATTTTCAAATCATAATCAGTCCTTTCTTTTTATTGCTATGACAGTATTTAGATTATGCTTGGCTACACACTGGCTTGATCCCACCCCTCCGTCTGCCCAACAGTGGTTAGGAAGACTGCTTGCGGTACACAGGATGGAGAGAGCTGTATACTCCAGGAGAGGCCACAGAGTTAAAGCTAAAGGTCTAGCTATTTGGGCTCCCTTAATGAATTGGTCCCTGTCGTACAGTGAACAGGAATAGGATGGAAGCAATGGGATGGAGAGAGGGTTAATCTAACCGGTATACTATTTATTCGGATATGGAAAGAAAGATGAGCAAAGAAGGGAGAGCGGAGGGGAAGGGAAGGGAAGGAAGGCAGAGGAAGGAAGGGGAAGAAAAAGAATGGGAATGTAATTTATGCTGAAACGTTATGGGAAATGGTTATAGATATATTTTTTTATTTTTTATTTTTGGCTGGATCCGCTGTGGGGGGGGCAGGGGGTGGGAGGGTACGGTGAAGATTATTTATTTGAAATGTTGTTTTTATTTTGTTGTAAAAAGAAAATTGAATAAAGACCTATTTAAAAAAAATAAAAAATAAAAAATGTCTGTTTGCTGGCATGGAATTTAGGATCTAAATTTGCATTTCTGGTGATTGTACCAAGGTTTCAGAGTAGCACACTGGGTAGTCATACTTCAATGTTGGGTGTGAAACGCTGGAGCTCTTTACCCTTAGAGCTCTGAACTGAACCATCATTACTCAAATACAGGAAAATCCAGATTTTAACAAGTTAGCCCTGCTTAGTTTCTACGAGACAAGAAAAATTTATGTATGAGCCAATTTACCTTCATTGGTGGTTTCAGTATGTAAGTGCTATTAAATCATTATTTATCTTTAGACTGTTACAATTCCGTATCTTTTTCACTGTATCCAACACTACCTACTTTGCAATTGATTTTCTAGTGGTTTTCCCATTGTCCATCCTCTGGACGAGCTGTTAATTAGAGGTAGGTGCTGAACCTGTATGATATGAGGCTTTTGGTCTTGAGTATTGAAGTCTTACTGGTGACTTTCTAAAGCTGTTCCACATTGGTCAGTTCCTGTACTTTCAGGATGTCAATTTCTTTTTTCCATAACTGTAAAATGACTGGTTGTTTTTGTGGCAGAATGGTAGTTCAGGGGTGAAAGCCTAGAACATTGGCAGATGACGCAACTCACTGTGCAAATAAGGCTTCAATGTTTGAGCCACTTGGAGGCTTTTTCTCCTTTTATCAGGCTGTCCATTTTGCAGCGTGAATCTTTTCTGGATACTCATGCTATGCATTATTCCACCATCTAGGAGTTTGATCTGAATACTTTTCTTAGGCTTTTTTTTTTTGGCTGTTGTCAAACATCATCTGTTACCATTGGATGCTATGTTGAGCCCCTTGTGATGGCAGATGTGGGCCGTGAAAGCCACTGTGCGTGGTTGCCATCTTCAAGTTCTTTTTCCCGGTGCTGGGTCAGGAAGCAATAGCCGAAGCTCTGTGGATGCCGAAAGTGAATTATTTGGTTGGTCTGAGACCTCCCCATGTAACGTCACAATCTCTATCGGGTCCTGGTAGGTTCTTCAAAAAAGTCTTAGCTGTGTCCTTGGTAGCTGGTGCACAGAACAATTGGGCTTAATCTATAGAATACATATAAAGCATTTACAAGTACCAGTAAATATGAGACACAACATAAAAATATGCTCAAATTTTATAAATTGATGTTAGATTTTTATTATCTTAAAATAGGCACCAAAACAACCATCGAGGGGAAACCAGAGCTATGATTTTTAAGTTAGAATAAATCGCTGTATTACAATATTTGAAGTGAATATAACTTTGCAAGCAGCTTAGCAGTTTATAGCTAACCGGCTAGAACGGCTACCAATGCTCTCTTGAACGGTCCACAAAGGATTAAACTAGTCACAGGGACCAGTGAGGTCCAGGGAGACATTTACCAGTCAGGTCCAGTACTTTCATGGTCCTCACTGTATTTTTATCATTTGCCACAGTCCACCAGAGGGGGGGTACTGATGCAGGATGCTGAAGATCCTGAAAAGATGCCGTGAGTTTTCCCGGGGCCCTCCTTTGGTACACAAACATCAGGGGTCGTCTAGAGCCTCAAGGATGTATTTCCCATGTGGCACCAGTGGTGTTCAGTGCCGGACCAGTTGCTGCTGGTCTCCTGGTGACAGCAGTCTCAGTGGTTACTTGCATGAAAGTAAATCCTTCTTGTAGGGGAACCAGGGTCTACTTTGACTTCAGCCACTGTGTAGAGGGCACCTCGTGCAGGTCAGGACTCTGCCTCCGAGGTTGAACTTTGCTTGAAGGCAAGCATTCCTGGGCACCTGGGCTCACGAGGGTGCACATTTACCCTAACTAGAAGTCCCTAGTATATGGTACAAGCGGTACCTAAGGCTGGTAAGTTAAGTTACTAGTAAGCTTAAGCATTTAATTGCGCCACCACTTCAGTGACCTGGGATGGAGGCTTAAGGACTATATTTAGATCTCAGCCCTCTGATCGCCATTCTGCGGAAGGTCAGATTCAGGATGCTCACTGTCCCATGTTCTATCTGCCCTGGATTCTGGTGACTGCTCTTCAAGGATGCCTATTTTTACATAGCCATCCTGCAGTCCCACATGTGGCGTTTACGGTTCAGGGTGGGCCTTGACCATTTTCAGTTTGCTGTGTTCTCCTCTGCCTCCATCAGCGCAAAGTGATGGTGGTGGCCTTGTGTAAGGAAACACTCCATTAGTTGTGTGGCCTGCACAGGTAAGGGTTAACCTTCACCCTCCACTGGGATCAAAACACTCCATAGTAGCGCTTGACTCAATATGGTGGTGTCAGTTTACATTAGGTCAATGTCGCATATCTGTAAGAGACAGTTATAGATTCCTTACCTTAGATTTACCCTCAGACGTCGGACTGGATCCGGAGAATTGTTCTTAGCAGTACCCCTGCGCGTCAGTGGGTGACGTAAGTCGAGACTGCGTTCGGCGTCGTGGTCACTGGGATGACGTCACAGTGCCAACTTAGACGCTGCCCCTGCGTGCTGACGTGCAGATCCAGAGATATCTGAAAGAGACACGTTAGTGACAGATTCCTTACCTTAGAATATCCCCAGGCGTCAGGCTGGATCCGGAAAGTTTTTTGCGTAGCAGTACCCTTGCGCGTCGGTAGGCGGCGTCGTGCGGCTCCGCGTCCGTCGTCGGCGTCGTGATCGCCGGGATGACGTCGCGGGCAGTACTTAGGCGCCGCCCCTGCGCGCTGACGACAGTTCTTCTTTTTCCGCGCCAGTAAGCGCAGATCCGGGAAGAGCAGTGCCCTAGTCACTTTTTGACTATCTTTTTGTGAAATTTTTCACTGTTCTCTTCAACGAGTCTTCACGACTCCTAAGGTGTCGTAGGGATGCCCGGCTTTAAGCCCTGCGAGGAATGTGGTCGTATGATGTCCATCACGGACCCCCACCTCGAGTGTCTCTTCTGCCTCGGCCGAGGCCACGACACGAAGTCGTGCCCTGACTGCCGGAAACTTCATCCGAAGGCTTTGCGAGAGCGGTCTCGAAAGCTCCTTGAAGTCCGGCAGTCGGCTCCGCGCCGCAGCAAGCCCCGGTCCCGGGAGAGGTCGAGGGGCCGGACGCGGAGTCCCCGCCGTTCGTCGGAATCCAAGTCTTCGCGCTCCTCCGGTAAGTCGAAGCACAAGAAGTCTAAGCGGCGTCATCGCTCTAAGACTTCGCCTCGCCGGTCGCGCGACTCGGCTGAGGTCCCTGTCGGCACCGTCCCCGCCCCCGCGGCCCCGGACGTGCCTGTCGAGTTGCCCCCGCATTACCCGTCCTTCCCGGGTTCGGGGGCGACTCCGGCCGAAGTACAGAAATTCCTGTCGGCCATGGCCCGCCTCTTCGGGCCTCAAGGTCCCTCCGGTGCGCCTTCGGGCCCCGCGGGCCCAGATGGGGTTGCTCCGGCGTCGCCGTCGACTCCGGTCCCGGCGTCGCCTGTCCCACCAGCCTTCGTCCCGGCCTCGGCTCCGGCCCCGGCCTCGACCCCGGTTCCGGTGGTGCCGCAACCTCCATCGACGCCGGTTGACCTAACCACGCCTCCGCCGACGCCGATGTCCCCGGTGCCGTTTCCGACGCCGTCCGGGGCTCCGGGCGGCGTCGTTCCCCGGTTCTCCCCGGGTCCGGACATGGAGCCGGACCGGCGTCGCCCGACGCCGGTTCCGGCGCCGATGAGGCCTTGGGTCCCTTATGTCCCTCCTCCTCCATCTTTTCAACCTGAGGAGGACCAGGAGAGCTGGGAGGGGTCTGACGACCCTCTCACACAACAGTGCGAGTTTGACCCGGACTGGGTTGAGGAACTTGGGGATGCCAGTGGGCTGGATACCTCCCCGACTCTGGCATGCTGTCTCCTCCCGTGGCAACGGAGGAGGGGGCTAATTTTGCAACGGTGTTGCGTAGAGCTGCTGGAGCCTTAAATCTCCAGTTGCCTACAGTGGCCGTCAGGACTAACCTCCTGACTGAAGTGCTTCAGCCGGCGGCCTCCTCTTCGGAGCCTGTGCTGCCGTTCAACGATGCACTCACTGACGTTCTTTTGGGTGCCTGGTCCAAACCCACCACAGGGGCTCCTGTGGATAGGAACGTGGCCCGACGCCATCGCCCGGCTCCGGGCGACCCCTGTTTCTCTCCCAACACCCCACCCCTGAGAGCTTGGTTGTCCAAGCCTCTGCCTCCCAAACAGCCTTCCCTACCGCCCCTCCGGATAGGGAATCCAAGCGCCTGGATCACTTTGGGAAGAAGGCTTTCTCTTCCTCCAGTGCTGGCTTGCGGTCTGTTAATACCGCTTGCCTCTTGGGCCGATACACCCACTCCCTGTGGGATTCGGTGGCTGATGTTTTGCCGCAGTGTTCTGAGGAGGTCCAGACACTGCTTACCCGCGCTATTGCGGAAGGGCGTGATGCGGCTAAGTATACCATCCGCTGTGGCCTTGATACCGCCGACTCGCTGGGCAGATCGCTTGCAACGACGGTGGCGCTGCGTCGCCACGCCTGGCTGAGAACCACTGGTTTTTCAGGGGATGTCCAGAATACTCTCATGGACATGCCCTTTGATGGAGTCGGTCTCTTTGGTTCAAAGGCGGACCATGCGCTGGAGCGTTTCAAGGATTCACGGGCTACTGCTAAGTCCCTGGGCCTTGCTGTTGTGCGCCCTCCGCAAACGTCTGCATCTGAAAGAGACACGTTAGTGATAGATTCCTTACCTTAGAATATCCCCAGGCGTCAGGCTGGATCCGGAAAGTTTTGCGTAGCAGTACCCTTGCGCGTCGGTAGGTGGCGTCGTGCGGCTCCGCGTCCGTCGTCGGCGTCGTGATCGCCGGGATGACGTCGCGGGCAGTACTTAGACGCCGCCCCTGCGCGCTGACGTCAGTTCTTCTTTTTCCGCGCCAGTAAGCGCAGATCCGGGAAGAGCAGTGCCCTGGTCACTTTTTGACCATACTTTTTGGTGATTTTTTCACTGTCTTTTTCCACCATTCAGGTGTCGTAGGGATGCCCGGCTTCAAGCGATGCGGCGCCTGTGCGCGGATGATGTCCGTCACCGACCCGCATTGGGAGTGTCTCTTCTGCCTCGGCCGAGGCCACGACACCGAGTCTTGTCCCGAATGCCAGGCCCTCAACCCGAAGGCTTTGCGAGAGCGGTCTCGAAAGCTCCTCGAGGCCCGGCATTCGGCTCCGCGGAAGCCCCGGTCGCGTGAGAGGTCCAGGGGTCGCTCGCGGAGTGCACACCGGTCGCCGGCGTCGAAGTCTTCTTCGTCCGGTAAGTCTCGACACAAGAAGTCCAAGAAGCATCGTCGCTCTCGGACTTCGC
Source organism: Calotriton arnoldi (assembly GCA_963921515.1). Classification (NCBI taxonomy): domain Eukaryota; kingdom Metazoa; phylum Chordata; class Amphibia; order Caudata; family Salamandridae; genus Calotriton; species Calotriton arnoldi. The sequence continues at coordinate 6,240,026 of CAWUFW010000098.1, forward strand.
CTCGCCGGTCTCGCGACTCGGCTGAGGCCCCTCCCGGCACCGTCCCCGCCCCCGCGGCCCCGGACTTGCCTGTGGAGTCGCCCCGTCATACCCGCCCTTCCCGGGTTCGGGGGCGGATCCGGCCAAGGTACAGGAGTTCCTGTCGGCCATGGCCCGCCTCTTCGGGCCTTCAGGCCCCTCCGGTGCGCCTTCGGGCCCCGCGGGCCCTGATGGGGTTGATCCGGCGTCACCGGCGGCTCCGGCCCCGGCGTCGCCCGAGCCTCCAGCCTCGATCCCGGCTCCGGCTCCGGCCCCGGCCTCGATCCCGGCTCCACAACTCCCATCGACGCCGGTCGACCTCACGACCCCTCCGCCGGCGCCGATGTCTCCGGTGCCGCTCTCGACGCCGCCCTGGGCTCCGGGCGGCGTCGTCCCCCAGTTCCTTCCGGCTCCGGACATGGTCCCGGAGCGACGTCGCTCGACGCCGGCTCCGGCGCCGATGGGACCTTGGGTCCCAAATGTCCCTCCTCCTCCTTATTTTGAACCAGAGGAGGACCAGGAGGACTGGGAGGGGTCTGATGACCCTCTAACACGCAACTGTCAGTATGATGAGGACTGGACAGATAGTCTATGGGAGGCCAGTGGTCTGGATACTTCTCCTGACACTGGCATGCTGTCTCCTCCCGTGGCTACGGAGGAGGGGGCCAATTTTGGTACGGTGTTGCGTAGGGCTGCTGGGGCCTTACGTCTCCAGCTCCCTACTTTGACGGTCAAAACTAACATCTTGACAGAGGTGCTTCAGCCGGCAGCCTCCTCTGCGGAGACTGTGCTGCCGTTTAACGACGCCCTCACGGACGTTCTTTGGGCGCCTGGTCCAAGCCCAACACAGGGGCTCCTGTGGATCGGAACGTGTCACGACGCCATCGCCCCGCTCCGGGCGACCCCCTGTTTCTTTCTGTCCACCCCACTCCTGAGAGCTTGGTTGTCCAAGCCTCCGCTTCCCAAACCGCCTTCCCTACCGCTCCTCCGGATAGGGAATCCAAACGCCTGGATCAGTTTGGGAAGAAAGGTTTTTCTTCCTCCAGTGCTGGCTTGCGGTCCGTTAACACCGCTTGTCTTTTGGGCCGATATACCCACTCCCTGTGGGATTCGGTGGCGGATGTTTTGCCCCAGTGCCCTGAGGAGGTCCAGGCACTGCTTTCCCGCGCCATTGCGGAAGGAAGGGATGCGGCCAAATACACTATCCGTTGTGGCCTTGACACCGCCGACTCGCTGGGCAGGTCGATTGCAACGACGGTGGCGCTCCGGCGCCACGCCTGGCTGAGAACCACTGGTTTTTCAGGGGATGTCCAGAATACTCTCATGGACATGCCCTTTGATGGAGTCGGTCTTTTGGGTCCAAAGCAGACCATGCGTTGGAGCGCTTTAAGGACTCACGGGCTACTGCAAAGTCCCTGGGCCTTTCTGCTACACGCCCTCCGCTGCCTTCTGCTTTTCGCCCCTATCGTGGCCACGGTAGGGGCGCCCTTCACGTCAGCAGCCCAGCCACCGGCCCGCGCAGCAGGCGTCTTCGCGTGGCCGAGGACGTGGATTCCGCCGTGGCGGATCGGGCAACCAGCGTGCGGGTCAGGCCACCACCTCCAACCCGTCCGCGGCCTCCAAGCCCTCCTAGTCCCTCCTTTCAGGTGCACGGCACGCCAGTAGGGGGCAGGGTCCGCCATCACCTTCCCCACTGGCGCACCATCACCTCGGACAGGTGGGTCTTGGACATTGTCCGAAGGGGCTACTCCCTCCCCTTCGAGACCACCCCCCAGCCATGCCACCTCAATTCCACCGCATGTCAGGGGATCACTTGGTGCTTCTACGGAAGGAAGTCACGGCCCTCTTGGCCAAGAGGGCCATCGAGCATGTTCCGACCCCAGAAGTAGGGCGTGGTTGCTACTCCCACTACTTTCTGGTGCCCAAAAGGACAAGGAGGACATGCGTCCTATCTTGGACCTCCGGAACGTCAATCGCTTCCTCCGGAAGGAGAAGTTCAAGATGCTCACCCTAGCTCAGGTCTTGACTGCCCTCGACCCAGGAGACTGGTTGGTAGCGTTGGACTTGCAGGACGCGTATTTCCATATCCCCGTCCTGCCGGCCCACCGGCGTTACCTTCGGTTCACGGTAGGCCCCGAGCATTTTCAGTTCACCGTGCTCCCCTTTGGCCTTACAAGTGCCCCTCGGGTGTTCACGAAAGTGATGGCGGTGGTCGCAGCTCATCTGCGCCGGGCAGGGGTCTCAGTCTTCCCCTACCTCGACGACTGGCTGCTGAAGGCGGGCTCGTCCCAGGCAGTCGTCTCCCACCTCCAGACTACGGCCGAACTCCTGCACTCGCTGGGGTTCTCCATCAATGTGCCGAAGTCGCATCTGATTCCTTCTCCACAGCTCCTTTTCATCGGAGCAGTTCTGGACACGACGCAGTTTCGGGCCTATCCTCCCGAACGGCGAGTCCGGGATATTCAGGCTATGATTCCGATCTTTCGGCCTTTATCCTGGGTTTCGGTACGGATGACCCTGAGGCTGCTGGGCCTCCTGCATCCTGCTGGTCAATCATGCCAGATGGCATATGCGGGCTCTGCAGTGGGACCTGAAGTTCCAGTGGGCGCAGCACCAGGGCAACCTGTCCGATCACGTCCAGATCTCGGAGGGGACTGCAAAACAGTTGCAGTGGTGGCTCTCGAACCGGCAATGGGTCATGGGCAGATCCCTCTCCCTTCCCCAGCCAGAGCATACAGTTGTGACGGACGCGTCCCTTCTGGGATGGGGCGGTCACATGGGAGAGGCGGAGATCAGAGGCCTCTGGTCTCCGGCGGAGTCCCGGCTCCATATCAACTTTCTGGAGCTCCGGGCGATCCGGCTTGCACTCAAGGCATTCCTTCCCTCTGTCAAAGGGAAGGTAGTGCAGGTGTTCACAGACAACACCACCGCCATGTGGTACTGCAACAAACAGGGCGGGGTGGGGTCTTGGACCCTTTGTCAGGAGGCTCTGCGCCTCTGGACATGGCTGGAACATCAGGGCATGTTCCTGATGGTTCAACACCTGGCAGGTTCTCTGAACGCCAGGGCGGACGAACTCAGCCGCAGGTGCATAATGGATCACGAATGGCGTCTTCACTCGGAAGTGGCGCAAGGACTCTTTCTACAGTGGGGAGAGCCTTGGTTAGATCTATTCGCCACCGAAGAGAACGCGCAATGTCATCAGTTCTGCGCGTTGGAATTTCCAAGGCGGCACTCGCTCGGCGACGCTTTCGTCGCGAGTGGAGTTGCGGTCTGTTGTACGCCTTTCCGCCTATACCACTTCTACCCAGAGTGTTGAAGAAGATTCGGCACGACCGGGCCCAAGTCATTCTTGTGGCTCCGGACTGGGCTCGAAGAGTTTGGTATCCCGAGCTACTCAATATGAGCATAGATCCCCGATCCGTCTGCCTCTTCGGGAGGATCTTCTGTCGCAGCAGCAGGGGACGGTCCTCCACCCGAACCTGTCCAGTCTACACCTGCTTGCGTGGAGATTGAGCGGCGGCAGTTGATTCCTTTCGACTTGCCTCCCGAAGTTTGTGATGTGATTCTGGCAGCCAGGCGTCCCTCCACTAAGGTGGTATACGCCTGCAGGTGGAACAAATTTGTGGCATGGTGCACAGCAAAGGCTGTGGATCCCCTTTCTGCCCCTCTTTCTGAGGTCCTTCTGTTCCTTCTCTCTCTGGCCCAACAGGGTTCTGCCCTGGGTACCATCAAGGGTTATCTTTGTGCTATCTCGGCCTTCCTCAGGCTCCCTGATCAGCCCTCCCTGTTCAAGTCCCCTGTTGTTACAAGGTTCTTAAAAGGCATTACTCACCTCTTCCCTCCTGTTCCGTTTGTAATGCCTCAGTGGGACTTGAACTTGGTTCTTACCTTTTAATGTGCGCTCCCTTTGAGCCTCTGCATAACTGTCCTCTTCGTCTTCTGACTCTGAAGACAGCCTTTCTGGTGGCCATCACCTCCGCTCGGCGGGTGAGTGAGCTCCAGGCTCTATCTTGCAAGCCTCCCTTTCTGTCTGTTCATCCAGACAAGGTTGTTCTTCGGACGCGTCCGTCCTTCTTGCCAAAGGTGGTTACTGCTTTCCACATTGGGCAGACCATCACTTTGCTCCACCTTCTTTCCGCCTCCGCATCCTTCCAGAGAGGAAGAGAGGCTCCACCGTCTGGACCCAAAACGTGCGCTCTCCTTCTATATCGACCGCACAAAACACTTCCGGGTGGGTGACCAGCTCTTTGTTGGCTACGTGGGCGCCAAAAGGTCGGGCGGTGCACAAGAGGACCATCTCCCGCTGGGTTACCTTGTGCATCAAGACCTGCTATTCTTTGGCCAAGAAGGAGCCTCCTGTTGGGCTGCGTGCCCATTCCACCAGGGCAACGGCTGCTACCACGGCCTTGGGCCGCGGTGTTCCGCTGCCGGTTATCTGTCAGGCAGCTACGTGGGCCTCGCTGCACACGTTTACTAAGCATTACTGCCTTGACAGTCAGGTCCGGAGGGACGGCTTCTTTGGCCGTTCTGTCCTCCAGGACTTCCTTGTCTGATCTTTGTTCGCAGACCCACCACCGGGGTTGGTATTGCTGGGGTATCTATTCTAAGGTAAGGAATCTATCACTAACGTGTCTCTTTCAGATGCACAAGTTACTAACTTGTGTAACGATATATCTGTAAGAGACAGTAGTTAGTGATAGATTCCTTACCGCCCCACCCATCCTCCCCGTTCTGCGAACTGATTTCTAGGGTTAAGGACATCCCTTTCAGGGCCCTAGTATTTTTCAGACACCTGTGTCAGCTTCTTGCATGGCTCTGCGTTCCTGGCGCGGAAAGTCGTGTACAGAACTGACGTCAGCGCGCAGGGGCGGCGTCTAAGTACTGCCCGCGACGTCATCCCGGCGATCACGACGCCGACGACGGACGCGGAGCCGCACGACGCCACCTACCGACGCGCAAGGGTACTGCTACGCAAAACTTTCCGGATCCAGCCTGACGCCTGGGGATATTCTAAGGTAAGGAATCTATCACTAACTACTGTCTCTTACAGATATATCGTTACACAAGTTAGTAACTTGTGCTTTTCGCCCCTTTCGTGGCCACGGAAGGGGCGCCCAGTCACGTCCACAGCCCGGCCAACGGCCCGCGCAGCAAGCGCCTTCGCGTGGCCGAGGACGTGGATACCGCCGTGGCGGTTCGGGCAACCAGCGTGCGGGTCAGGCCACCACCTCCAACCCGTCCGCGGCCTCCAAGCCCTCCTAGTCCCTCCTTTCAGGTGCACAGCACGCCAGTCGGGGGCAGGGTCCGCCATCACCTTCACCACTGGCGTCCCATCACCTCGGACAAGTGGGTCTTGGACATTGTCCGAAGGGGCTACTCCCTCCCCTTCGAGACCACCCCCCAGCCATGCCACCTCAATTCCACCGCATGTCAGGGGATCACTTGGTGCTTCTACAGAAGGAAGTCACGGCCCTCTTGGCCAAGAGGGCCATCGAGCATGTTCCGACCCCAGAAGTAGGGCGTGGTTGCTACTCCCACTACTTTCTGGTGCCCAAAAAGGACAAGGAGGACATGCGTCCTATCTTGGACCTCCGGAACGTCAATCGCTTCCTCCGGAAGGAGAAGTTCAAGATGCTCACCCTAGCTCAGGTCTTGACTGCCCTCGACCCCGGAGACTGGTTGGTAGCGTTGGACTTGCAGGACGCCTATTTCCACATCCTCGTCCTGCCGGCCCACCGGCGTTACCTTCGGTTCACGGTAGGCCTCGAGCATTTTCAGTTCACCGTGCTCCCCTTTGGCCTTACCAGTGCCCCTCGGGTGTTCACGAAAGTGATGGCGGTGGTCGCAGCTCATCTGCGCCGGGCAGGGGTTTCAGTCTTCCCCTACCTCGACGACTGGCTGCTGAAGGCGGGCTCGCCCCAGGCAGTTGTCTCCCACCTCCAGACTACGGCCGAACTCCTGCACTCGCTGGGGTTCTCCATCAATGTGCCAAAGTCGCATCTGATTCCTTCTCCACAGCTCCTTTTCATCGGAGCAGTTCTGGACACGACGCAGTTTCGGGCCTATCCTCCCGAACGGCGAGTCCGGGATATTCAGGCTATGATTCCGATCTTTCAGCCCTTATCCTGGGTTTCGGTACGGATGACCCTGAGGCTGCTGGGCCTCATGGCCTCCTGCATCCTGCTGGTCACTCATGCCAGATGGCATATGCGGGCTCTGCAGTGGGACCTGAAGTTCCAGTGGGCGCAGCACCAGGGCGACCTGTCCGATCACGTCCAGATCTCGGAGGGGACTGCAAAACAGTTGCAGTGGTAGCTCTCGAACCGGCAATGGGTCATGGGCAGATCCCTCTCCCTTCCCCAGCCAGAGCACACAGTTGTGACGGACGCGTCCCTTCTGGGATGGGGCGGTCACATGGGAGAGGCGGAGATCAGAGGCCTCTGGTCTCCGGCGGAGTCCCGGCTCCATATCAACCTTCTGGAGCTCCGGGCGATCCGACTTGCACTCAGGGCATTCCTTCCCTCTGTCAAAGGGAAGGTAGTGCAGGTGTTCACAGACAACACCACCGCCATGTGGTACTGCAACAAACAAGGCGGGGTGGGGTCGTGGACCCTTTGTCAGGAGGCTCTACGCCTCTGGACATGGCTGGAACATCAGGGCATGTTCCTGGTGGTTCAACACCTGGCAGGTTCCCTGAACGCCAGGGCGGACGAACTCAGCCGCAGGTGCATAATGGATCACGAATGGCGCCTTCACTCGGAAGTGGCGCAAGGACTCTTTCTACAGTGGGGAGAGCCTTGGTTAGATCTATTCGCCACCGAAGAGAACGCGCAATGTCATCAGTTCTGCGCGTTGGAATTTCCAAGGCGGCACTCGCTCGGCAACGCTTTTCGTCACGAGTGGAGTTGCGGTCTCTTGTACGCCTTTCCGCCTATACCACTTCTACCCAGAGTGTTGAAGAAGATTCGGCACGACCGGGCCCAAGTCATTCTTGTGGCTCCGGACTGGGCTCGAAGAGTTTGGTATCCCGAGCTACTCAATATGAGCGTAGATCCCCCGATCCGTCTGCCTCTTCGGGAGGATCTTCTGTCGCAGCAGCAGGGGACGGTCCTCCACCCGAACCTGTCCAGTCTACACCTGCTTGCGTGGAGATTGAGCGGCGGCAGTTGATTCCTTTCGACTTGCCTCCCGAAGTTTGTGATGTGATTCTGGCAGCCAGGCGTCCCTCCACTAAGGTGGTATACGCCTGCAGGTGGAACAAATTTGTGGCATGGTGCACAGCAAAGGCTGTGAATCCCCTTTCTGCCCCTCTTTCTGAGGTCCTTCTGTTCCTTCTCTCTTTGGCCCAACAGGGTTCTGCCCTGGGTACCATCAAGGGTTATCTTTGTGCTATCTCGGCCTTCCTCAGGCTCCCTGATCAGCCCTCCCTTTTCAAGTCCCCTGTTGTTAACAGGTTCTTAAAAGGCATTACTCACCTCTTCCCTCCTGTTCCGTTTGTGATGCCTCAGTGGGACTTGAACTTGGTTCTTACCTTTTTAATGTGCGCTCCCTTTGAGCTCTCTACATAACTGTCCTCTTCGTCTTCTGACTCTGAAGACAGCCTTTCTGGTGGCCATCACCTCCGCTCGGCGGGTGAGTGAGCTCCAGGCTCTATCTTGCAAACCTCCCTTTCTGTCTGTTCATCCAGACAAGGTTGTTCTTCGGACGCGTCCGTCCTTCTTGCCAAAGGTGGTTACTGCTTTCCACATTGGGCAGACCATCACTTTGCCCACCTTCTTTCCGCCTCCGCATCCTTCCAGAGAGGAAGAGAGGCTCCACCGTCTGGACCCAAAACGTGCGCTCTCTTTCTATATTGACCGCACAAAACACTTCCGGGTGGATGACCAGCTCTTTGTTGGCTACGTGGGCGCCAAAAAGGTCGGGCGGTGCACAAGAGGACCATCTCCCGCTGGGTTACCTTGTGCATCAAGACCTGCTATTCTTTCGCTAAAAAGGAACCTCCTGTTGGGCTGCGTGCCCATTCCACCAGGGCAACGGCTGCTACCACGGCCTTGGGCCGCGGTGTTCCGCTGCCGGTTATCTGTCAGGCAGCTACGTGGGCCTCGCTGCACACGTTTACAAAGCATTACTGCCTTGACAGTCAGGTCCGGAGGGACGGCTTCTTTGGCCGTTCTGTCCTCCAGGACTTCCTTGTCTGATCTTTGTTCGCAGACCCACCACCGGGGTTGGTATTGCTGGGGTATCTATTCTAAGGTAAGGAATCTGTCACTAACGTGTCTCTTTCAGATGCACAAGTTACTAACTTGTGTAACGATATATCTGTAAGAGACAGTAGTTAGTGACAGATTCCTACCGCCCCACCCATCCTCCCCGTTCTGCGAACTGATTTCTAGGGTTAAGGACATCCCTTTCAGGGCCCTAGTATTTTTCAGACACCTATGTCAGCTTCTTGCATGGCTCTGCGTTCCTGGCGCGGAAAGTCGTGTACAGAACTGACGTCAGCGCGCAGGGGCGGCGCCTAAGTACTGCCCGCGACGTCATCCCGGCGATCACGACGCCGACGACGGACGCGGAGCCGCACGACGCCGCCTACCGACGCGCAAGGGTACTGCTACGCAAAAAACTTTCCGGATCCAGCCTGACGCCTGGGGATATTCTAAGGTAAGGAATCTGTCACTAACTACTGTCTCTTACAGATATATCGTTACACAAGTTAGTAACTTGTGCAACTACCCCTTAGTCACTGTTTGACTAATCTTTTTTCAACGTTTTGTAGACTTTTTCGAGTCCAACTCCTGGTGCGCGAGGGATGTCCCAATGCCGGACCAGGTTCAAGCCTTTCGTCTCCTGGCACAAACTGTCTGACAGATCCGCACCTCGTGTCTTTGATGTCTGGAGCGCGACCACGACCCAAATTTGTACTCTGACTGCCAGGCCATGAATCCAAAGTCTTTGCAGGAGCGGTGCCGAAAGCTATTGGAGGCCCAGCGGTCGGCTCTCGAGACGGCTCACAGAACCACTGTGAGAAAGTGCCCTCTTTCTGCATGGTTGCCTCCACTTTTTGCTGAACTGCTGATGTTCTTTGACTGAGTGTGCCCTGGGCTCCTGCTAATCAGTTACCCAGGGCCTATGTTCCTTACCTAAAATTGCATTGAAGCCTACACCCAATTGGCATCCCTGGCCACAGGTAGGCCCCTGGTAAATGGTACCACAGATACCCAGGGCCCTGTGACCAGCGAAGGCCCCTGAGGGCTGCAGCACTTATTGTGCCACCCTTGGAGGCCCTGCACCTTTTCACACACACACACACACACTGCCTTTGCAGGCTGCGTGTCTTGGTGCAGAACAAAGTGAAGAGTCGACATGGCACACATCCCTGTGTGCCATGCCTACAAACCACTGCCCTGGCCTAGATCAGTCACTCCTCTAGCTGGGTGCACTATGCCAGTGGTGAGGGTACAGGTGCATGAGCCCTGTACCCCTACAGTGCTTAAATCCATTCCTGGGCATTGTAAGTGCAGTGCTGCCATTAAGAGTATATGGTGCTGGGAGTTTGTCATTACGAACTCCACAGCACCATAATGGCTACACTAAAAACTGGGAAGTTTGGTATCAAACTTCTCAGCACATTAAACCCACACTGATGCCAGTGTGGGATTTAATGTAAAATGCACGACAGAGGGAATCTTAGAGATGCCCCCTGAAACTAGACCAACATCTAGTGTCCCGACTGAGTGGCTTCTTAGGCTGCCACCAACCGACATGTTTCTGGACCCCTGGGTCGAGAGGCTGCTGCTCTCGGGGGCCTGAAAAATGCACATCCTGGGACGAGGTGCCAAGCCTCCTCCCCCAGGATGGGCAGGGTTCACGAAAGGGGAAGCTTCAAAGGCATGCCGCCTTTGTGAGCCTCCCCAGACCATTTGCTGCTTTCAGCAACTGGTCCCCACTGCTTCTACCCCCCACTTTGGGCGGGAGAACCGGCGGGAAAAACAAGTGAGGGAAAGAGGTGTGCCCACCTCTGCCAACTCCATCCCTCAGGTGGGGGAGGCGAGGTGAAGCACAACTCCCAGTCACCGCCATCTTGCAGATGATGGGACCCAACCAACCAGGGACAGGCTCCTGCCCCCCCTCCCACTGGAGGGTGGCACGATAGGGGGTGTACCCACCCCAGGGAAGGGACCCCTTGGTCCCTGCCCTTTACCTACCTGTAAAGCCCCTAAATCTAGTATTTAGGGGGCACCCTGAACCTTGCTTCCTCAGATCCAGAAACGACAAGAAGAAAAGAAGGACCGAACAGCCGTGCAGCCAGCTAACAAGAGGAAGACGCCCACTGACCTGGCCCCAGCCCTACAGGCCTGTCTCCCCTCGAACCTGCTCCTGCGAGATCCCGGTGTGTCCTGCAGCCAGCAACCTCAAAAACCCCGAAGGACCTGCCTGCCTTCACTTCCAAAGACTGCTTCTCTCGTGAACACCGGATTTGTTCAACTGCAACCTCTGGCAGCAGCCTGAGACCGCGAATCCAGCCCACTCTGCACCCGACGAACCCGGCCCGAGCTCGAGTGGAAAAACACCACGAGGAGGTCACCCCGACGATCCTGACCCGAGATCCGGCGCCCCCCGACCTGCCTCAAGCCTCCAGCCGACGCTTGCAGCCTAAATCCAGAAGGCCCCCCTGACTGTGACCCGGAGCTGGTAAGAAGATCCGACCCCAAAAGGCACCCCTGCACCAGACGCCCCACGGCCTTGTGTGCCCAAACCGACGGTGCCTAACCAACCCCCAACTTACCTCTCGAAGTGGTGGTCGCGCCCAGAAGCCCTCCGTCTCCCTGCCTGCAGTGCTTTTGCAAACCGGAGGTTCTCCATTGGAAACAGGGCGCCCGACGTCGAAACAGCACTCTGCATCCGGCCGCCTCAGTGCCGCTGAGGGTGCACCTTTTGTGCTATTTTGTTTCCCCATTTGCCCTGACCTAAACCCTAGGAGCTTTGCTCCCACAACCCAGTGGCCTGCTTGCCAGCAGCCACCAACCGGAGGCCCCATATCCCCCATTGGATAACATTGGGCCTCAACACTCTGCACCCGGCCGCCCTAGTGCCGCTGAGGGTGTAACAAGAGTGCATCACTGACCCTGTTGGACCCCTGAGTCTTACCCCAGAACCTTAACTTCCACAGTCGATAACTTACCTGTTAACCAAATAACCTGTTTTTCCTCCATAGGATAACATAGAAACTTTTTGGAAGAAAAATTGTCAAAGTGTGGAGTTTTGAAATCTAAAAACATTCTTTAAAATTCGCACGAATAACCAAAACGTATTTACTTACCTGTTTGCAGGAAATGTCCCAGTGCTGAATCTAGGTATCCAGCACTGAGTTAGAAAAGTAACGTAAAAAGTAACTTACCTGTAATTTACTGAAAAAGCCTATTCATTTCATGTACTGTATTTGCTAAGTATTGCAACCTACTGCATCCCCTGTAAATCAAACAAAGTACAATTCCTATTGCATTTTCAAACTGTTCTACAATCAGCAACTTATTACTGTAAAGTATTTAATGCTTAACTGTGCCAGGCTTGCTTGGTTCTTAAATAAAACGGTATTTTTTTTATACAAAAACAATTGGTCGAGTTCAGTCCTTGAGTGTGTGAATTCATTTGCTGACTGAGTGGGTACATCAAATGCTTAACACTGCCCTCTGATACTGCCTTACTGCTCGACCACTTTACCACAAATAGTAAGGTTCTATCTAACTTTTAACCTCTGCCTACCTCTGGGGTCACCTGGACTCTATACACACTATACCTCACTTTGGTGTAGTATATATAGAGCCAGTTTTGCAGCGTGAATCTTTCTGGATTCACTATGCTGTGCATTATTCCGCCATACATCGACATACCACCATTTGGTGTCCCTTCGTGACGTCGACGCGCTTCCTGTGGAAGCTCCCCCCTGTGGCCGCCATTTTCGGATTCTTTTTTCCTTCGTTGGGTCTGGGTCGTCAACGAAGGAGCTCCAGAATTTTGGAGAGAGAATCACCGGAAAATCACAGAGAAGTCTACAATCTTTTACCGGACTGCGAAGCAACTAACCGGGGCGACGAGGAAGGAGGAGAAGATCCGAAGCTTCGACGTTCCACGGAGGATGCGCATACAGGGGGCTCCCTGAGCGCGGTAATGAACAAAACTCCGTTCAAATTTTGCGAAAATTGCCGACATAAATACGCGCAGAAGGACCAGCATCCAGTCTGCAACCTCTGCCTGCCGCTCACCACCCAAGCGAGGACTGCAACGCCTGCTCGGCGTTCACACCGAAAACACTCAGAGTAAGAGAGAGACAACGAAGGGCTAACTACGCCATGCAGTGGCAAGGGGCACCTCCATCGCTCCGAGACTTGGGACTCTCCAGTGGAGAAGAGGACAACATCGCCAAAGGCCCAGAAGACGCGAAAGACGTCAAGGCCGAAAACATGAGGAAGGAGGTAAGACTCGTCGAATCCCAGACCATCGACAGACACTCGAAGGAGTGAGTCCAAATCCTCCCACAAAGGAACATTGCCGTCAAAGTCCTCGACGCTAGCAACTGCTTCCAAGGGAAAACAGCCCAGCGGATCCTTGGCTAAGGACTCCCAGTCGGCAAAAGGCCAAGGCAAGGCCGTCGAAGGCCGGTCTCGAAGATGACCACTCTACGCCCAGAAAAGAAGGCCCTAAACAAATTACATCTTCGTCGACTACCTCGAAGCAAAAGACTGAAAATCTCGACGCCGAACAAGCGGCCGAGATGGACAAAAAGAGGAAGAGGCTCGAAGCCGAAATGGCGAGCATCCTACAGAAAGAGGGACTTCGAGGACGTAATGAGGCAGTTCATAATCTCAAAGAAGCCTGCGGTCAAAGCCGAAAAAGACGCCGAAGACCTTCAGGCGCCTAACACGCCAGAACCAGCCGAAGAACAGGAAGAAGAGGACCTGTATTACTTCGGCGCTGAAGGCGAGGAAGAACAACACTCATACCAGGGCTCGACACCATTGGAGGCACAAGACTTGCAGTGGCAAGATCTCGACACCGATTCGCCAGAAGAGGGGGTAGATTCCTACCCTTCGAGGCCTTCACCGCCGGATGACATGGGGATCTACAACCAGGTCATCAAAAGGGCTGCAGACACCTATGGAGTGCAGCTGGAGGAGGAAAGACCTCAATCTAGTTTTCTGCTGGAGACTCTGTTGCCAACACAAACAAAGAGTCAGTTCTTACCCATGCTCCCAAGTGTGCTGGACCAGGGCAAGGAGGCTTTCAAGGAGCCAGCAATATGTAAATCAGTTACTCCAAGAGCTGAGAAAAACTATAAGCACTCCTCAAAGGACCCCATGTACATTAGGGGATCAGTACCACCAAATTCCATCATTGCATCCACGGCTAGGAAAAGGGCCAACATCCCCACAAATACAGGACCACCTCCTGACAAGGAGAGCAAGAGGATGGACCTCACGGGGAGGAAAGTGGAAAGGAGTGCGGCAATACAGTGGCGTATCGCAAACTCAAACGCCCTCATCAACAGACAGGCATACCAGCACTGGGAGGAAGTTGGAGAACTCCTCAAACACCTGCCGGATCTGAAAGAGACACGTTAGTGACAGATTCCTTACCTTAGAATATCCCCAGGCGTCAGGCTGGATCGGGAACGTTTTTGCGTAGCAGTACCCTTGCGCGTCGGTAGGCGGCGTCGTGCGGCTCCGCGTCCGTCGTCGGCGTCGGGACCGCCGGGATGACGTCGCGGGCAGTACTTAGACGCCGCCCCTGCACGTTGACGTCAGTTCTTCTTTTTTCCACGCCAGTAAGCGCAGATCCGGGAAGAGCAGTGCCCTAGTCATTTTTTGACTAACTTTTGGGTGATTTTTCACTGTTTTCTTCGAGTCATCTCGGCTCCACAGTGTCGGTAGGGATGCCCGGCTTCAAGCCATGCGACGCCTGTGGTCGAATGATGTCGATCACAGACCCGCACTTAGTGTCTCTACTGTCTCGGCCGCGACCACGACACGAAGTCGTGCTCCGACTGCCGGGCCTTGCACCCGAAGGCTTTGCGAGAGCGGTCTCGAAAGCTCCTCGAGGTCCGGCAGTCGGCTCCGCGCCGCACCAAGCCCCGGTCACGCGAGAGGCCGGTCGCGGAGTCCTCGCCGGTCATCGGAGTCCAAGTCTTCGCACTCTTCGGGTAAGTCGAAGCACAAGTCTAAGAAGCACCATCGCGCTAAGACTTCGCCTCGCCGGTCTCGCGACTCGGCTGAGGCCCCTGTCTGCACCGTCCCCGTGGCTCCGGATGTGCCTGTGGCGCCGCCCCCGCATTACCCGTCCTTCCCGGGTTCGGGGGCGACTCCGGCCGAGATACAGGAATTCCTGTCGGCCATGGCCCGCCTCTTCGGGCCTCAAGGCCCCTCCGGTGCGCCTTCGGGGCCCGAGGGCCCTAATGGGATTGCCCCGGCGCCGCCGACGACTCCGGTCCCGGCGCCGCCTGTCCCACCAGCCTCGCTCCCGGCCCCGGCTTCGGCCCCGGTGGTACCGCAACCCCCATCGACGCCGGTTGACCTAACCACGCCTCCGCCGACGTCCCCGGTGCCGTTCCTGACGCCGCCCGGGGCTCCGGGCGGCGTCGTTCCCCGGTTCTCTCCGGATCCGGACGCGGCGTCGGACCGACGTCGCCAGACGCCGGCTCCGGTGCCCATGAGACCTTGGGTCCCGGACGTCCCTCCTCCTCCTTATTTTCAACCGGAGGAGGACCAGGAGAGCTGGGAGGGGTCGGATGACCCTCTCACACAGCAGTGTGACTATGATCAGGACTGGGCAGAGGAACTTGGGGATGCCAGTGGTCTGGACACTTCCCCTGACACTGGCATGCTGTCTCCTCCTTCCGTGGCTAAGGAGGAGGGAGGAAATTTCGCAACGGTGTTGAGTAGAGCAGCTGGAGCCTTACACCTCCAATTGCCTACAGTGGCTGTCAGGACTAACCTCCTGACGGAAGTGCTTCAGCCGGCAGCTACCTCCTCGGAGACTCCGGCAATCTCTTGTGTGGGGTGCCACAGGGTTCAGCGTTGTCTCCTCTTTTATTCAACACCTACCTCCAACCTCTGATAGCCGCACTGAATCTCATGGAGTGCCAGATCTACAACTATGCGGATGACACTCAAATTATCATCCAGATAGAAAACGCCCCGGCTGCCCACTCTCGAATGCAAAACATTCTGAAATATACAGTTAACTGGATGACGGCCAATTCCCTCAAAATTAACCCTGATAAGACTGAGGTACTGGCCATCACCACAGACTCCAGTCCTTGGAGTGACCTTTTCTGGCCACATGAGTTGGGCGCAAATCCTGAGCCAGCCTCGGCCGTAAAAAGCCTCGGCATTAAAATTGATGCCAAGCTGTCCATGACGCAACAGGTATCTGCCGTAGCAGGTACATGTGTTGGCTTGCTTAGACAGTTACGGAAGCTGGCCCCCCTTCTCACCTTTGCAACTCTTAGAACGGCAGTTTCAGCCTTGATAGTGTTGCGTTTGGATTACGGGAACTCCCTGTATATCGGCCTCCCAGGAAAGTTGCTTGCTAGATTACAGGTCATTATGAATGACGCAGCCAGATTGATTTTCAAACTGCCTAGGAGGGCTCATGCCACCCCCCTCCTACGCCAGCTTTACTGGCTTCCGATCAGGCAAAGAATTAGATTTAAGGGGCTTTGCATTGCGCACAAAGCCATTTATGGCCAAGCCCCAACCTACATTAAGGATCGCCTGGCTACCTATACCCCTGGTAGGCCACTACGATCCTCCGAGGCCGGCCTGCTGGCCTGCCCTCGTTTTAGTATGACCTCAAAAGGTGGCAGAGCCTTTTCAACTTTAATTCCTGTACTATGGAATCAGCTACCGGAGAATCTGCGGAAGGAACAAGCCCTTCTTCCCTTTAGAAAGAAGTTAAAAACGCTTCTCTTTGTGGAAGCTTGGGGCACAACCTAATCATTTACATCTCCTTCACGTGCTAGGGCAGGGCTCTCTCTCATAGCGCTTAGAGACCGGTCGGTGATAACGCGCTTTATAAATGACAATAACATTAACATTAACATTGCTGCCGTTTAATGATGCACTTTCTGACATTCTTTTGGGCACCTGGTCCAAGCCCGCCACAGGGGCTCCTGTGGATAGGAACGTGGCCCGACGCCATCGCCCTGCTCCGGGCGACCCCTTGTTTCTCTCTCAACATCCCACCCCCGAGAGCTTGGTTGTCCAAGCCACTGCCTCCCAAACCGCCTTCCCTACCGCCCCTCCGGATAGGGAATCCAAACGCCTGGATCAATTTGGGAAGAAGGCCTTTTCTTCCTCCAGTGCTGGCTTGCGGTCCGTCAACACCGCTTGCCTTTTGGGCCGATACTCCCACTCTCTGTGGGATTCGGTGGCGCTCGATTTGCCCCAGTGTCCTGAGGAGGTCCATACACTGCTTTCCCGCGCCATTGCGGAAGGAAGGGATGCGGCAAAGTACACCATCCGTTGTGGCCTTGATACCGCCGACTCGCTGGGCAGATCGCTTGCAACGACAGTGGCGCTGCGTCACCACGCCTGGCTGAGGACAACTGGTTTCTCGGGTGATGTCCAAAACACACTCCTAAACATGCCCTTTGATGGAGTCGGTCTTTTTGGTACCAAAGCAGACCATGCGCTGGAGCGTTTTAAGGACTCACGGGCTACTGCCAAGTCCCTGGGCCTTTCTGCTGTGCGCCCTCCGCTAACCTCTGCTTTTCGCCCCTTTCGTGGCCACGGAAGGGGGCGCCCAGTCACGTCCGCTGCCCAGCCACCGGCCCGCGCAGCAAGCGTCTTCGCGTGGCCGAGGACGTGGCTCCCGCTGTGGCGGGTCAGGCAACCAGCGTGCGGGTCAGGCCACCAACCCCGCCCCGTCCGCGGCCTCCAAGCCCTCCTAGTCCTTCCTTTCAGGTGCACAGCACGCCAGTAGGGGGCAGGGTCCGCCATCACCTTCACCACTGGCGTGCCATCACCTCGGACAGGTGGGTTTTGGACATTGTCCGAAGGGGCTACTCCCTCCCCTTCGAGACCAACCCCCCAGCCATGCCACCTCAATTCCACCGCATGTCAGGGGATCACTTGGTGCTTCTGCAGAAGGAAGTCACGGCGCTCTTGGCCAAGAGGGCCATCGAGCATGTTCCGACCCCAGTAGTAGGACGTGGTTGCTACTCCCACTACTTTCTGGTGCCCAAGAAGGACAAGGAGGACATGCGTCCTATCTTGGACCTCCGGAACGTCAATCGCTTCCTCTGGAAGGAGAAGTTCAAGATGCTCACCCTAGCTCAGGTCTTGACTGCCCTCGACCCTGGAGACTGGTTGGTAGAGTTGGACTTACAGGACGCTTATTTCCACATCCCCGTCCTGCCGGCCCACCGGCGTTACCTGCGGTTCACGGTAGGCCTCGAGCATTTTCAGTTCACTGAGCTCCCCTTTGGCCTTACAAGTGCCCCTCGGGTGTTCACGAAAGTGATGGCGGTGGTCGCAGCTCATCTGCGCCGGGCAGGGGTTCCAGTCTTCCCCTACCTCGACGACTGGCTGCTGAAGGCGGGCTCGTCCCAGGCAGTCGTCTCCCACCTCCAGACTACGGCCGAACTCCTGCACTCGCTGGGGTTCTCCATCAATGTGCCGAAGTCGCATCTGATTCCTTCTCCACAGCTCCTTTTCATCGGGGCAGTTCTGGACACGACGCAGTTTCGGGCCTATCCTCCCGAACGGCGAGTCCGGGATATTCAGGCTATGATTCCGATCTTTCAGCCTCTATCCTGGGTTTCGTGCACGGATGACCCTGAGGCTGCTGGGCCTCATGGCCTCCTGCATCCTGCTGGTCGATCATGCCAGATGGCATATGCGGGCTCTGCAGTGGGACCTGAAGTTCCAGTGGGCGCAGCACCAGGGCAACCTGTCCGATCACCTCCAGATCTCGGAGGGGACTGCAAAACAGTTGCAGTGGTGGCTCTCGAACCGGCAATGGGTCATGGGCAGATCCCTCTCCCTTCCCCAGCCAGAGCACACAGTTGTGACGGACGCGTCCCTTCTGGGATGGGGCGGTCACATGGGAGAGGCGGAGATCAGAGGCCTCTGGTCTCCGGCGGAGTCCCGGCTCCATATCAACCTTCTGGAGCTCCGGGCGATCCGACTTGCACTCAAGGCATTCCTTCCCTCTGTCAAAGGGACGGTAGTGCAGGTGTTCACAGACAACACCACCGCCATGTGGTATTGCAACAAACAGGGCAGGGTGGGGTCGTGGACCCTATGTCAGGAGGCTCTGCGCCTCTGGACATGGCTGGAACATCAGGGCATATTCCTGATGGTTCAACACCTGGCAGGTTCCCTGAACGCCAGGGCGGACGAACTCAGCAGCAGGTGCATGATGGATCACGAATGGCGTCTTCACTCGGAGGTGGCGCAAGGTCTCTTTCAGCAGTGGGGAGAGCCTTGGTTAGATCTGTTCGCCACCGAAGAGAACGCGCAATGTCAGCAGTTCTGCACGTTGGAATTTCCAAGGTGGCACTCGCTCGGCGACGCTTTTCGTCGCAAGTGGAGTTGCGGTCTGTTGTACGCCTTTCCGCCTATACCACTTCTACCCAGAGTGTTGAAGAAGATTCGGCGCGACCAGGCCCAAGTCATCCTTGTGGCTCCGGACTGGGCTCGAAGAGTTTGGTATCCCGAGCTACTCAGTATGAGTGTCGATCCCTCGATCCGTCTGCCTCTTCGGGAGGATCTTCTGTCGCAGCAGCAGGGGACGGTCCTCCACCCGAACCTGTCCAGTCTCCACCTGCTTGCGTGGAGATTGAGCTGCGGCAGTTGATTCCTTTCGACTTGCCTCCCGAAGTTTGTGATGTTATTCTGGCAGCCAGGCGTCCCTCCACTAAGGTGGTATACGACTGCAGGTGGAACAAGTTTGTGGCATGGTGCACAGCAAAGGCTGTGAATCCCCTCTCTGCCCCTCTTTTTGAGGTTCTTCTGTTCCTTCTTTCTCTGGCCCAACAGGGTTCTGCCCTGGGTACCATCAAGGGCTATCTTTGTGCTATCTCGGCCTTCCGCAGGCTTCCTGATCAGCCCTCCCTTTTCAAGTCCCCTGTTGTTAACAGGTTCCTAAAAGGCATTACACACCTCTTTCCTCCTGTTCCGTTTATAATGCCTCAGTGGGACTTGAACTTGGTTCTTACCTTTCTCATGTGCGCTCCCTTTGAGCCTCTACATAACTGTCCTCTTCGTCTTCTGACTCTGAAGACAGCCTTTCTGGTGGCCATCACCTCCGCTCGGCGGGTGAGTGAGCTCCAGGCTCTATCATGCAAACCTCCCTTTCTGTCTGTCCATCCAGACAAGGTTGTTCTTCGGACGCGTCTGTCCTTCTTGCCAAAGGTGGTTACTGCCTTCCACATTGGGCAGACCATCACTTTGCCCACCTTCTTTCCGCCTCCGCATTCTTCCAGGGAGGAAGAGAGGCTCCACCGTCTGGACCCAAAACGTGCGCTTTCCTTTTATATCAACCGCACACAACACTTCCGGGTGGATGACCAGCTCTTTGTTGGCTACGTGGGCGCCAAAAAAGGTCGGGCGGTGCACAAGAGAACCATTTCCCGCTGGGTAACCTTGTGTATCAAAGCCTGCTATTCTTTGGCTAAGAAGGAGCCTCCTGTTGGGCTGCGTGCCCATTCCACCAGGGCAACGGCTGCTACCACGGCCTTAGGCCGCGGTGTTCCGCTGCAGGATATCTGTCAGGCAGCTACGTGGGCCTCGCTGCACACGTTTACCAAGCATTACTGCCTTGACAGTCGGGTCCGGAGGGACGGCTTCTTTGGCCGTTCTGTCCTCCGGGACTTCCTTGTCTGATCTTTGTTCGCAGACCCACCACCGGGTTGGTATTGCTGGGGTATCTATTCTAAGGTAAGGAATCTGTCACTAACGTGTCTCTTTCAGATGCACAAGTTACTAACTTGTGTAACGATATATCTGTAAGAGACAGTAGTTAGTGACAGATTCCTTACCGCCCCACCCATCCTCCCCGTTCTGCTAACTGATTTCTAGGGTTAAGGACATCCCTTTCAGGGCCCTAGTATTTTCCAGACACCTATGTCAGCTTCTTGCATGGCTCTGCGTTCCTGGCGCGGAAAGTCGTGTACAGAACTGACGTCAGCACGCAGGGGCGGCGTCTAAGTACTGCCCACGACGTCATCCCGGCGGTGCCGACGACTGACGCGGAGCCGCACGACGCCGCCTACCGACGCGCAAGGGTACTGCTACGCAAAAACTTTCCGGATCCAGCCTGACGCCTGGGGATATTCTAAGGTAAGGAATCTGTCACTAACTACTGTCTCTTACAGATATATCGTTACACAAGTTAGTAACTTGTGCAACAGTACCAAAGGAGGGCGAGCCACCTGGTAGAGGAAGGAAAAAACATGGCCAACACATGTTTGAAATCGGCCCGCAACTGAGACTTCCAGCCGACAAATGATGATTGGGGTGACGGAAAGAAGGAATGCCTGGCTCAGAATTTCAGGCTTCAAGCCCAAAACAACATTCTCAACACAATTTTTAATGGGGAACAACTTTTCACCCCACAGTGGACGAAAAACTTAACCAGCTCAAGAAGGAAAATGAGACGGCAAGGTCCATGGGGGCGTTGCAGTTCAGAGGAATGAGAAGGGGAACACATTCAAGAAGACCAGCAGGTAGGGGGAATCACCAACCAGCTACAACACATCAATCATTCCAGCAAGGCTACCAGGGGGGACCCAAGATCACCCACAGGGAGAGCAGCAGCAAACATGGCAGTATCAGCCCCGGGGCCAGTCCTTTCGCGTGCGCGCAAGAGGACGAGGAAATACTCCAAGAGGGGGCCAACAGCCCACCTCCAAGTGACTTCACTACAGAACCGGTACACAACCAGTTAACATCTCCAGGGTGGTGCCAAGCATCAAGACAAACAATACCAACAGAAAACATACAGTTCCTCCAACACACAACACCAGTAGGAGGCAGAATAAAGGACTTCTTCCAGGACTGGGTGAAGATCACAACAGACAGATGGATACTAAACATCATAAAACACGGCTATTGCATAGAGCTGCAAACAGTCTCCAAACAGAAAACCAAGGAAAAAAGTTCACTCAGCAAAAGAGCTTTCTCATTTGTTGCAAGAAGCACAGGAGCTTCTAAACAAACAGGCCATAGAAGTAGTACCATACCGGGAAAGAAGCAAAGGGGTCTACTCCACTTACTTCCTCGTACCAAAGGTGGACGAAACACCACGTCTGGGCATACCCTGCCAACTTAGGGCGAACAAAGCAATGATGATGGATTAAACCCAGATCAGTTGACTGGGGGTGAGTGTTTGATTAGCTCAAACGCTCCGTCCATCATCCCCTTTGGTATCATCTAAGAGTGGACTTAGGCACTGTAGGGGTACAGGGCTCATGCACCTGTACCCTCACCACTGGTATAGTGCACCCAGCTAGAGGGGTGACTGATCTATGCCAGAGCAGGGGGTTGTAGGCATGGCACACAGGGATGTGTGCCATGTCGACTCTTCACTTTCTTCTGCACCAAAACACGTAGCCTGCAAAGGTAGTGTGTGAGTGTAAAGGTACAGGGCCTCTAAAGGTGGCACAATAAGTGCTGTAACCCTTAGAGGCCTTACCTGGTAACAGTGCCCTGGGTACCTGTGGTACCATTTACCAGGGACTGACCTGTGGCCAGAGCGCTAATTGGGTTTGGTCTCCAATGCAGTTTTAGGGAAAGAACATAGGCCCTGGGTACCTGATTGGCAGGAGCCCAGGGCACACTCAGTCAAAGCACATCAGCAGTTCAGCAGAAAGTTGGGGCAACCATGCAGAAAGAGGGCACTTTCTCACACTCTGCTGGCAATCCATATCGTCTGACAGTTGGTACTGCAAATTTTCCAAAGGGGCTACTCCTGTCCCTTTGAGACTACTCCTCCCTCCATGCCACCTTCTTACGATATCATGTCGGAGGATCATTTGGCACTTCTCCGCAAGGAAGTTTCAGCTCTCTTGACCAAGGGAGCTATAGAGGGTTCCTCTGCCAGAAGTAAGGGGTGGTTGCTATTCCCGCTACTTTCTGGTGCCCAAAAATGACAAAGGCACTTCCTAGACCTCCGGGCCCTCAACTTATTCCTCCAGAATAAGTTCAAAATGCTCACCCTCGCCCAAGTTCTATCTGCACTTATCCCAGGAGACTGGATGGTGGCGTTGGACTTGCAGGACGCTTATTTCCACATTCCCGCCTTGCCAGCCCACAGACGCTATCTACGGTTCACGGTGGGCCATGAGCATTTTCAGTTCACTGTGCTCCCCTTTGGCCTTACCAGTGCCCCTCGGGTGTTCACAATGTTGATGGCGGTGGTCGCAGCTCATCTATGCAGATCAGGGTTTTCAGTCTTCCCCTATTTCGACGACTGGCTGTTGAAGGCAAGCTCGCTCCAGTCTGTAGTCTCCCACCTTCAGACTACGGCTGACCTCTTTCACTTGCTGGGGTTCACTATCTACGTGTCGAAGTCACACATGACTCCCTCTTAGACGCTCCCTTTCTTCGGGGTGGTTCTGAACAGTGGAGTTTCGAGCCTAGCCTCCCGAGCAACGAATCTGAAAGAAACCGTTATAGATTCCTTACCTTAGAATTACCCCCAGGCGTCAGACTGAGTCCGGAAAGTTTTTCGTCTGCAGTACCCCTGCGCTTCAGAAGGTGTCGTCAGTCGACTCCCCGTTAGTCGTTGGCGTCGTGGTCGCCGGGATGACGCTGCGGTAGCTACATAGATGTCGCCCTCGCACGCTGACGTCAATTCTTTTTTTTCCGCGCCAGCAAGCGCAGATCCGGAGAGAGCAGTACCCCCACTCACGTTTTGACTGACTTTTTGTCGACTTTTGTCGACATCGTTTGAGTCCATCGACTCCTGGTGCACGAGGGATGGCCCGGCTTAAAGGCTTGCGGTTCCTGTAGCCAACTGATGTTGGTGACGGATCCGCACCGCGTGTTCCTCTTCTGCCTGGAGCGCGACCACGACCCCAAGTCATGCTCCGACTGCCGGACCATGAACCCGAAGTCTTTGCGGGAGCGGTCCTGTAAGAAACTGGCTCTATATATACTACACCAAAATGAGGTATAGTGTGTATAGAGTCCAAGTTACCCCAGAGGTAGGCAGAGGTTAAAGTTGGATATAACCTTACTTTCTAATTGTGGTAGAGTGGTCGAGCAGTAAGGCAGTATCAGAGGACAGTGTTAAGCTTTTGATGTACACACTGTCAGCAAATGAATTCACACAATCGAGAACTGAACTCTAGGCCAATTGTTTTTCTATAACCATATACTGTTTTATTTTAGAACCAAGCAAGCCTGGCACAGGTAAGCATAAAATACTGTACAGTACTAAGTTACTGAATGTCGAACAGTTTGGAAATGCAATAGAAATTGTACTTTGTTTGATTTACAGGGGAGCAGTAGTATGCAACACTTGGCAAATACAGTACATTGAAATGATTAGGCTTTTTCAGTAAATTACAGGTAAGTTACTTTTCTCGTTACTTTTCTAACTCTGTGCTGGATTCCTAGATTCAGCACTGGGACATTTCCTGCGAACAGGTAAGTAAATACGTTTTGGTTATTTGTGCGATTTTTAGAGAATATTTTCAGATTTTAAAACTCCACACTTAGAAACTTTTTGGAGAAAAAGTGTCAATGTTATCCTATGGAGGAAAAACAGGTTATCGGTTTGTAGGTAAGTAATCGACTGTGGGAGTTAAGGTTCTGGGGTTAGACTCGGGGGTCCCCCAGGGTCAGTGATGCACTTTTGTTTCACCCTCAGCGGCACTAGGGCGGCCGGGTAAAGAGTGTTGAGGCCCAATGTTATCCTATGGAGGATAGGGGGTCTCCGGTTGGTGGCTGCTGGCGAGCAGGCCACTGGGTTGTGGGAGCAAAGCTCCTAGGGTTTAGGTCAGGGCAAATAGGGAACCAAATTAGCACCAAAGGTGCACCATCAGCGGCACTAGGGCGGCAGGGTGCTGTTTTGAGGTCGGGTGCCCTGTTTTCAATGGAGCACCTCCGGTTAGAAGAAACGCTGCAGGCTCTGGGACGAGGATCTTCTGGGTGCGACCACCACTTCGAGGGGTAAGTTGGGATGTCTTGGGTTGGTTAGGCACCGTTGGTTTGGGCACACAAGGCCGTGGGGCGTCGGGTGCAGGGGTGCCTTGGGAGGTCGGAAAGTCTTAGCCGCTCTGGTCGCGGTAGAGGGGATCCTCTGGATTGAGGCTGCAGGCGTCGACTGGAGGCTTGAGGCAGGTCAGGAGTCGCCGGATCTCTGGTCAGGATCGCCGGGGTGACCACCTCGTGGTGTTTTTCCACTCGAGCTCGGGCCGGGTTCGGCGGGTGCAGAGTGGGCTGGATTCGCGGTGTCCGGCCGGAGTCAGAAGCTGCGGTTTTAACAAGCCCGGTGTTCACGGGAGAAGCAGGCTTGGAAGTAAAGGCAGGCAGGCCCTCCGGGGTTTTTGAGGTTGCTGGCTGCAGGACACACCGGGATTTCGCAGGAGCAGGTTCGAGGGAAGACAGGCCTGTAGGCCTGGGGCCAAGTCAGTGGGCGTCGTCCTCTTGTTAGCTCTGCACGGCTCTTCGTCCTTCTTCTTTTCTTCTTGTTTCTTGTCTGGATCTGAGGAAGCAAGGTTCAGGGTGCCCCCTAAATACTAGATTTAGGGGCGTTACAGGTAGTAAAGGGCAGGGACCAATGGGTCCCTTCCCAGGGGTGGGTACACCCCCTATCGTGCCACCCTCCAGTGGGAGGGGGGCAGGAGCCTGTCCCTGGTTGGATAGGTCCCCCCATCCTCAAGATGGCGGGTACTCCGAGTTGTGCTTCACCTCGCCTCCCTCACCTGAGGGGTGGAGTTGGCAGAGGTGGGCACACCTCCTTCCCTCACTTGTTTTTCCCGCCGGTTCTCCCGCCCAAAGTGGGGGGTAGAACCAGTGGGGACCAGTTGATGGAAGCAGCAAATGGTCTGGGGAGGCTCACAAAGGCGGCATGCCTTTGAAGCTTTCCCCTCATGACCCTGCCCATCCAGGATGTGCATGGTTTCAGGCCCCAGAGAGCAGCAGGCTCTCGACCCAGGGGTCCAGAAACATGTCTGTTGGTGGCAGCCTAAGCAGCCACTCAGGTCACTAGAAGTTGGTTGAGTTTCAGGGGGCATCTCTAAGATGCCCTCTGTTGTGCATTTTACATTAAATCCCACACTGGCATCAGTGTGGGTTTAATGTGCTCAGAATTTGATACCAAACTTCCCAGTCTTCAGTGTAGCCATTATGGTGTTGTGGAGTTCGTAATGACAAACTCCCAGCACCATACACTCTTAATGGCAGCAGTGCACTTAGTGCCCAGGAATGGTCTTGGGCACTGTAGGGGTACAGGGCACATGCACCTGTACCCTCACCACTGGCATAGGGCACCCAGCTAGAGGGGTGACTGATGTATGCCAGGGCAGTGGGTTGTAGGCATGGCCCACAGAGGTGTGTGCCATGTCGACACTTCACTTTGTTCTGCACCAAGACACGCAAACCTGCAAAGGCAGTGTGTGTAAAGGTGCAGGGCCTCTAAGGGTGGCACAATAAGTGCTGCAGCCCTTAGAGGTCTTCCCTGGTCACAGTGCCCTGGGTACCTTTGGTACCATTTACCAGGGGCTGACCTGTGGCCAGAGATGCCAATTGGGTACAGTTTTGGGGAAAGGACACAGGCCCTGGGAACCTGATTGGCAGGGACCCAGGGCACATCAAGTCAAAGTGCCTCGGTCGTCTAGCAAAAAAGTGGGGGGGGTTACTGCAACAGAAACCCACTTCCTTACAGGTCCCGAAAGCTGCTCGAAGCCTGGCAGTTGACTCTGCCGCTCGAGGTCCCGGTCGGTTAGGAGGTCAAGGGACCGGTCGCACTCGTGGTCAGGTAAGCCGAAGCACAAGAAGTCGAAGAAGCATCGTCGCTCTTCGACTTCTCCCCGCCTGGCGGCCGATGAAACGAGGGATGCGGGTGGTGCCTCTCCCGCAGCTCCACGAAGGGTCGGCACCGTGTCCCAGCCCCCCCCCCCCTCCCCCCCCAATTCCCGGGACCTGGAGCGACCCCTGCCCAGTTTCATCAGTTTTACGAAGCGATTCATGCCATCTTTGGGCAGCCCGTCTCCGCCGGTGCGCCTTGGTGCCCCACGGACTTGGATGGGGGCCCTGGGCCTTCGACGGCATCGGCCTCGGCGCTGTAGGACCACCTTGGATCCAGGCCTGCATCCGGATCGGCGCCGGTTGACATTGTTACACCTCCCCCGGCGCCGGTTCCACCGGCACTACGTTCGCAGCCGGCATCAGCTGTGTCCCCAGCCGACGTCGACCCCGGCCTTCACCTTGAGGTAGACATGGAGCTGGACCGGCGCCAGATATGGCGCCGACTGGTACTTTTGTGCTCCTGTTCTACCCTGGCACTCTGAGACCAGATTGGCAGCCAGAGGAGGGTGAGGATGACTGGGAGGGGTCTGGGGACACTTTAACCGACCAGTTAGGTTATGAACCGGACGGAGAGAGGAACTGGGGGAAGCCAGTGGTCTGGATACCTTCCCAGACCATGGCATGTTGTCTCCTCCTACTGTGACTACGGAGGAGGGAGCGTCATACGCAGTGCTGTTGCGTAGGGCGGCCAAGGCTCTCCACCTCGAGCTACCTACAGTGGCAGTGACAGTGGCAGAACTAACATCCTGACTGAAGTGCTTCAACCGGCAGCGAGCTCTTCGGAGCCCCTGCTGCCATTTAATGAAGCCCTAACGGACATCCTTTTGGGCACGTGGTCCGGGCCCAACTCAGGGGCTCCTGTGGACAGGATGATTGCCTGACGCCACCGCCCGACCCCGGGCGACCCCACTTTCCTCTCCCACCCCTGAGAGCTTGGTGGTCCAATCCTCAACCTCCAAGGGCGCATTCCCTACGGCTCCACCTGATGGGGAATCCAAAAAGCTGGACCATCTTGGGAAGATGTTTTCTTCCTCCAGCTTGGGACTGCGGTCGGTAAACACTGCATGTCTATTGGGCCGTTACACCCACTTCGTGTTTGATACGGTTGCGCAAGTGCTGCCTCAGTGCCCGGAGGATGTCCGGGCCGTGCTCTCTCGGGCAGTTGCCGAAGGGAGAGACGCAGCGAAGTTTACCATCTGCTGTGGACTAGATACCCCTGACTCACTAGGCAGGATGCTATCCACGTCTGTAGCCCTTCAACGCTACGCCTGGTTGAGGTCGACTGGTTTTTCAGGGGATGTCCAATCCACTCTTATGGACATGCCCTTTGATGGCCGTCGCCTATTCGGCGACAAGGCGCTGGAGCACTTTCAGGGCTCTTGGGCTACGGCCAGGTCCTTGGGCCTCTCCACCACCCGCCCTGCACAGTCTGCCTTTCGTGGCTACGGAAGGTGTGGCCCGCCACAGGCCGGCACAAGCTGTTCAGCCTCTGCGCGGCCGGGGACGTGAGAACCAGCGCCGTATTTCTGAGTGCCAGCGGGCGGGCCAGTCCACCACAGCCCCCTCTGCAGCAGCCTCCAAACCCTCCTAGTCCAACCTTTCAGGGCCACCAAACGCCAGTGGGCGGCAGGATGAATCATCACCTCCCCCACTGGCGCACCATCACGTCGGACAGGTGGGTTTTGCAAATAGTCCGAAGGGGCTACTCCCTCCCCTTCGAGCCTACTCCTCCATCCATGCCACCTCCGTACCATCGCATGTCGGAGGATCATCTGGCCCTTCTCCAACAGGAAGTTTCGGCACTCCTGGCCAAGGGAGCCATGGAGCGCGTTCCTATCCCAGAAGTAGGTCGTGGTTGCTATTCCCACTACTTTCTGGTGCCGAAGAAGGACAAAGGCCTGCGTCCTATCTTGGATCGCAGGAACGTCAACCGTTTCCTCCGGAAGGAGAAGTTCAAAATGTTGACGCTCGCTCAGGTCCTGTCTGCCCTCGACCCTGGAAACTGGATGGTAGGGTTGGACTTGCAGGACGCTTACTTTCACATCCCGTGCTGCTGGCCCACCGGCGTTACCTGCAGTTCACGGTAGGCCACGAACACTTTCAGTTTACTGTGCTCCCCTTTGGCCTTACCAGCTCCCCTTGGGTGTTCATGAAAGTGATTGCGGTGGTCGCAGCTTATCTGCGCAGATCAGGGGTTCCAGTCTTCTCCTATCTCGACGACTGGCTGAACCAAAGTAAGGTTCAGTGTGCACAGAGTCCACAGTCCCCAGAGGTTTGGCAGAGGCTAAAGTTAGATATAACCTTACTCTCTAAAGTGGTAGCTTGGTCAAGCAGTAAGGCAGTATCAGAGGACAGTGTAAAGCATTTGGTGTACACACTCAGTCAGCAAATGGTCTCACACACTCAAGAACTGAACTCTAGGCCAATGGTTTGTATATAAAAATATATGCTTGTTTTATTTTCGAACCAACAATAGGTATCGAAATATACTTTCTCAGAATGAGATGCTTTAGATCAATACTTTCAATAGGCAATAGACTTTTGAATGCAATGGTTACAGTTATTGCAATAGGCAACACAATTTCAAACACAATATAACATGGAGCTCAATGGGAATTTCTAGTTAAATGCAATAGATTACTTTTCTTACCACAGGACTGGATCCTAGATTCAGTCCTGGGACATCTCCTGTAAACAGTTGAGTAAAACGTTTTGGTTACAGTTGTGATTTTTAAGGAATATTATTGTATTTTAAAAGTTGACACTTAGAAACTTTTTCACATAGAATCACCAATGTTATCCTATGGGAGGAAATTCACTTAGCAGGTAAGTAGTGTTATCGTTATTTTTTCTTACTCAGTGTTGGATCCTGGATCCAGCACTGGTGCATCTCCTGTAAACAGTTGAAAGAATGTGTTTTTGTTATACAGGCGATTTTTAACGAATATTTGTAAGTTTGCAAAATCGACACTTGGAAACTTTTTCAGCAAAAACCAGGCAATGTTATCCTATGGAAGGAAATTCAAGTTACAGGTAAGTACAGTTATGATTACTTTTCAGGGTCAGTGCTGGGCACCAAGATCCAGCACTGGGAGCTCTCCTGATAACAGGTGAGTATTTTCGTTTTCGTGATTCGGCTGATTTTAGATGAATATTTTAAAGTTTCAAAACTCCACACTTAGAAGAATTTCCAAGTGAAACCAGCCAATGTTACCCTATGGAAGAAAAGTGAGTTATCGGCTTTTGGGTAAGTACTCGACTGGCAGAGTTAAGGTTCTGGGCATGGACTCGGGGGTCTCCCAGGGTCAGGTAGGTACAGTTGTTACACCCTCAGCGGCACAGGGGCGGCCGGGTGCAGAGTGAGTAGGCCCAATGTTATTCTATGGAAGGCAGGGGGCCTTTGGTTGGTGGCTGCTGGCAAGCAGGCCACGCGGCTGTGGGAGCTGGGCTCCTGGTCACTTGCTCAGGGCAAATGGGGAAGTAGATTAGAGTAGAGGTTGCACTGCCAGGGGCACTCGGGCGGCTGGGTGCAGGGTGCTTTTGAGCCGTCGGGCGCTCAATGTTATTCAATGGGAGACTTGGAAGTTGAACAAAGGCTGCAGGCTCGGGGACGGAGATTCTTCAGGTGCGACCACCACTTAGAGAGGTAAGTTGGGATCTTGGAGGATAAGTAGGCACCCAGGAGTTGGGCACAGGGGGCCGTGGGGCGCCGGGTGCAGGGCCGTCTTTTGGCTTCGGGAAATCTTACCCTCTGCTGGTCGCGGTTGGGGGGAATGTTGTGAGGCTGCAGGCGTCGTCGGGGTCGTCGAGGAGGGTCCTTGGGCACTGGATTCCTGGTCCCAATCGCCGGGGGGACGTCCTCGTGGTCTTGGTTCACTCAGGCACAGACCGGGCTCGACCGGTGCAGAGCGCGCTGGATTCGCGGTTCCTGGCTGGCACCAGGGGTGTTGCTTGTTTGAGCAGAACCACTGCTCGTGGGAGTCCCAGTCTTTAGATGAGCAAAGCAGGCAGGTCCTCCGGGGTTTTCGAGGTTGCTGTCTGCTGGAGACGCCGGGGTTTAGCAGGAGCAGGTTCAAGGATCAACAGGCCTGTAGAGCTGGGGCCAAGTCAGTTGGTGTCGTCCTTTTGTTAGCAGCTGCACTGCAGGTCTTCTTTCTTGCTGCAGAATCGGGATCTGAGGAAGGAAGGTTCAGGGTGCCCCTAAATACGAAATTTAGGGGCGTTATAGGTAGGTAAAGGGCAGGGACCAATGGGTCCCTTCGCTGGGGTGGGTACACCCCCTATCCTGCCCCTCTCCTGTGGGAGGGGGGCAGTAGCCTAGTCCTGAATGGGCAGGGCTCCCCATCTTCAAGATGGCTAGAGCCCGGAGTTGTGCTTCACCTCGCCTCCCCCACCTGAGGGGTGGGGTTGGCAGAGGCTGGCACATCCCCTTTCCTCCCTTGGCGTTTCCCGCCAGTCTTCCCGCCAGAGAGGGTGTCAGAACCGTGAGGGCCAGTTGCTGAGTACAGCAAGTGGCCTGGAGAAGCTCACAAAGGCGGCATGCCTTTGAAGCTTCCCTGCCCATCCTGGGGAGGAGACCCAGCACCTCGCCCAGGATGTGCATTGTTGCAGGCCCAGGAGAGAGGATGGCTCTCCACCCAGGGGTCCAGCAACATGTCTGCTGTGTGGCAGCTGGGG
This sequence comes from Calotriton arnoldi, assembly GCA_963921515.1. NCBI lineage: Eukaryota > Metazoa > Chordata > Amphibia > Caudata > Salamandridae > Calotriton > Calotriton arnoldi. The sequence continues at coordinate 6,270,763 of CAWUFW010000098.1, forward strand.
CAGCCCCTCAGACAAGACGTGGATTGTAGGTTAGGTTCAGGGGGCAACTCTTCTAAGTTGCCCTCTGTCGTGCATTTTACATTAAATCCCACACTGGCATCAGTGTGGGTTTAATGTGCTGAGAAGTTTGATACCAAACTTCTCAGTCTTCAGTTTTAGCCATTATGGTGCTGTGGAGTTCGTAATGACAACCTCCCAGCACCATATACTCTTAATGGCATCACTGCACTTACAGTGCCCAGGAATGGCCCTGGGTACTGTAGGGGCACAGGGCTCATGCACCTGTGCCCACACCACTGGCATAGAGCACCCAGCTAGAGGGGTGACTGAGGTATGCCAGGGCAGTGTGTTTGTGGGCATGGCACACAGGGATGTGTGCCATGTCGACTCTGTTTAGTTCTGCACCAAGACACTCAGACTGCAAAGGCAGGGTGTGTGTGTGTGTGTGTCAGGGTACAGGGCCTCTAAGGGTGGCACAATAAGTGCTGCAGCCCTTAGGGGCCTTCTCTGGTCACAATGCCCTGGGTACCTAGGGTACTATTTACCAGGGGCTGACGTGGCCAGAGGTGCCAATTGGGTCTAGGCTGTAATGCAGTTTTAGGGAAGGAACACAGGCCCTGGGCACCTGATTGGCAGGAGCCCAGGGGACACTCAGTCAAAGTACATCAGCAATTCAGCAAAAAAGTGGGGGGCATACCATGAAAGAAAGATGGCACTTTCTCACAAGGCGGGCTCGCCCCAGGCTGTCGTACCTGATTGGCAGGGACCCAGGGCACACCAAGGAAAAGTGCATCAGTTATCAGTCAAAAAGTGGGGGGGTTTCTGCAACAGAAACCCACTTTTCTACATGGAGACAATACAAACGTGCTGTTCCAGGGCGGGAAAAACAATACCCATGCACTCCACGGCGCACTTAAAGGAAAAAAGGTGCAACATTGGGTTTCTTATCTAACGTTCCTATTAATGAAATTTGTGCTGCTGCTACATGAGCTTCACCACACACTGCTGCAAAACATTGTGTGGACATTCAAATGAACAAGGAAGCACAGGTGGGACAAAAAGTACTACAGCACCTGTCTGCTAACACTTCGTCATTTCAGCCCAGCTACCCCATGGAAGGAGATACTGGTATATAATCTAATGCACAGCATGTGAATCCAGAAATGGATTCATGCTGCAAAACGAAATGGTATCAGTATTGTTGCATCTTGAAGAATTTTCTGGCTTAAAATTCGGCCCACCCACCTCCCCAGAAATTGGGGTGCAAGCAACTAAGTTGGAAAGAAAAAGAAAAGATTATAAAGGAAAAAGAATCCCAAGATGGCGACTACGTACCGGTATTTCCAGGGCGCACTCTTATGTCACCCAGGGGATTGGCATACCACCAAATTGTGGTAGACACCCACAAAAAAGCCAAAGAATGGTTCCGGACCGAACCGCTAAATGGCGTAATAATGCACAGCATGTAAATCCAGAAAAGTCAAGCTACTACTGCTGGTAAGTAACCATTTTGTTTAAATCTTCCATATCTAGTCTGGCACTTGTTGATTTTCTAAGGATAGGTAATATACGATTAGGGTATCAACCAGAAAGAGTATTTCAGAAAGTAAGTAACTTGTTATGTTTATCAATCAACACAGCATGTACAACTCTCCTCTATATTGCATACATTATTGCTTGGGGAATTCCATTTTCAACTGTATTTATTGCTCATTACCTTGTGTTCTATGTGTTCTGTGACTTTACTGTGTAGATTGTCCTGCATATATGTTTCATTAGAGGCTGTAATCTCATCTTTAGCAGGGTGCTAGTGTAATGCAGCTTTGCTTCAGGTTATTCAAAGTATTGTAATCTAGTATTGGTCTATAGTGTGTTTCTGCCTACTGAGTACTGCTGGAAGTTATTGTTTGACTTATTTGTATAGCTTAAAGGGAGTTTGCTTAGTTTAATCTTTTTATTTCTACCTGTGACTAGCTTTGAACTGTACATTAAATGCCCCATTGTGATTACCATGTCCCGTTTACAGCTCAATCTAAAGTTCGAGATAGAGGTTCTCTGTAAGAACCTCTCTTTGGATATCAATGACTTGAAACCAGGCAATCTGTTGAAGGACAAAGACCGTCTCAAGAGCTTGGATGAACAGCTTTCTGTCCCCAAAAAGGATGTAAAGCTCCTTGAGGACGTTCCGCCGATTACCTCTGCCAATGAGTATGCTATCCGTACTGCCGGGAAGTTGTGGGCCTCTGTGGAGAAGCAAGAGTCTGATGCAGTATTTACAGGTAACTTTTTTCTGGACTATATTTGGTTTTGCATGAGATTACTCTTGCAGCATTCTAGTCATTATATTCTTCCACTAGTCATTCATTTAAGCCTTGCTTATTATCAAGCCTGCAGTCTATTATGCATTTTGATTTGTGACCGTTTTGCATATTCAGACAATGTATGCACTGGACTGGAACATATTTGTTTACTCTTCATGTTAATGTTCACAATTTTCAGGAAACCCCTGTAATCCAAGTGAACCTAATGTTCATAGCATGTGTGGCAGTATTTACTCATGCTCTACATACTCCTGCCATCTAGTGTTGGGCTCAGACATTGCAAGTCTTTCTTCTAAGAAGTCTTGGTGACTCCTCCTCTGGCTCGTCTATGCGCATGGTCACAGACTCCATTGTTACTTTTCTTCGACATTGGGTTTAGACTTGATCCAGTGTGCTTCTGGTTTCAATTAGTCTGTTTCTGTTGCATCCTCAAGTCCACTGTCTTTCACCCAGTCACAAGAAAACTTGTGCTTTTGAATGTATGGCACTCGTTCCCTACTTATATTGCATCGACAATGTGCGACCAGGCCTCTGGGCCCTTCCGGCTACTGCATGCTCCGGCCCACCATTGAAGAATTAAGATGTGCTCCTAAGTGATGGAACAGACAACCTTCGAGATGTCCCCAGTGCCAATCTAAATATTCGTGGCCCATCCCACACTCAGTCTTCAACTTTTCTCTTGCGGAGCACAGCAAGAGCTGCTGTGGCTGCTGGTCAAGGTTTTGCAGTAAAAAGACCATACGTCCGTGCAATACATACTGTGGGCACGCAGCAAGATGGCCCAGTCATCTTCGGACACACCAGATATTTTTGGCAAAGCTAATCCTCTGGGCACCGAAGAAGAGGTGGTGGCGTTAGGCAAGTCTCCGAAAATTCCCTGACCACCAGCCCAGCCCAAAATACATCTGTTCCAACGTGTTTGGAGAGTTTCCTGGAGGAAGAAGAGGCTCCCGATGATGCTGTATCTACCTCGATTGGCTCCAGACTATGCCATGTCGGAGTACTCTCAATGCCCCTAACATCAGAATTTCTCATAAGCAGCTGCATGTCAGAGCCTCACTCTAATACTGGTGACTTCAAAACATGGGTTAGACAACCTTGGTCCTCAATCCTGATCAAAATATCCCGTATCCCTCATCAGAACCTCCCCCAAATGACTGACCTTCTGAAGATCAGACAACGAAACCCCAGGCAGCTTAACTTAGCGATTTGGCTGCTGAAGAGTTAAAGGTCATATTCTGAGAAGACTGTAGCCCCCCCTCCCCCCACACACACACACTTGGGACACTGCAAAGTGGAAACGCTTTGTTCACTACTGTACCCCAAACAACAATCTGCTAACCCCTACAGTGCAAGATATTATTTGTTACCTCTTACATCTTCAAAGATCAGGGTTGACTTGCACATGAATCAGGCTACATCTAGCTGCCATTGCTGCATATGCGCATAACTGGGAACATTCTTTCCTCTTCAAAATCCCTGTTATAAAAGCAGTCATGGACGGCTCCAAGCATGTAATTCTACCAAGGGTGCTCCCTGTTCCAGTTTGGAACCTTAATATTGTCCTCACTAGACTGATGGGGCCCCCCCTCTGAAAGAAACATTAGTTAGTTATAGATTCCTTACCTTAGAATTACCCCCAGGCGTCAGACTGCATCCGGAAAGTTTTTCGTCAGCAGTACCTCTGCGCGTCAGACGGTGGCGTCGGCCGGCTCCGCTTCCGTTGTTTGCGTCGTGGTCGCCGGGATAACATCGCGGTAGCTACTTAGACGCCGCCCTTGCGCGCTGACGTCAGTTCTTTCTTTTTCCACGCCAGCCAGCGCAGTTCCGGAGAGAGCAGTACCTCCTGTCACTTTTTGTTCGATTTTTGTCGACGTCTTTTGAGTCTAAGCTTCTACTTCCAAGAGCGCATTCCCTAACGCACCTCCAGATAGGGAATCCAAGAAGCTCGATCATCTTGGGAAGAAGGTTTTTTCTCTGCCATCTTGGGACTGCGGTCGGTAAACGCCGCATGTCTATTGGGCCGTTATTACCACTCTGTGTGGGACACTGTTGCGCAAGTGCTGGTGCACGTAGGGATGCCCGGCTTCAAGGCCTGCAGTTCCTGTTCCCGAATGGTGACGGATCCGCATCGCGTGGGCCTCTTTTGCTTGCAGCGCGACCATGACCCCAAGTCGTGCTCCGACTGCCGGACCATGGCGCCGAAGTCTGTGCGGGAGCGGTCCCGAAATCTTCTTGAGCGCTGGCAGTCGGCTCCGCGCTGTTGGAGGTCCCAGTCGCGAGGGATGTGAGGGTCCGGTCGCGGAGCCATCACCACTCGTCATCCAAGTCTTCGCACTCGGAGTCAGGTAAGTCGAAGCACAAGAAGAAGACGAAGAAGTATCGTCGCTCTTTGACTTCTCCCCGTCTGTCGGCTGACGAGACGAGGGATGCGGGCGGTGCCACTCCCGCGGCTCTGCGGGCGGAGCCTGAAGGGCCGACTCAGAGTTTCCCTCCCTTTCCGGGATCCGGAGCGACCCCTGCCCAGCTTCGTCAGTTTTACGAAGCCATGCATGCCATCTTTGGGCAGCCTGACTCCGGCGCGCCTTCGGGCCCCGCAGACTCGGTTGGGGGCCCTAGGCCTTCTCTGCCAGCTTCTCTGGCGCCGCAGGGCCCCCGTGGATCCAGGCCTGGATCCGGATCGGCACCAACTCCACCGGCTCCGCTGCCGACGCCGCCTGGCCCCCCCAGCCGGCGTCGACCCCGGCTTCCAACCAGACGTGGAGCCGGATCCGGCGCCAATGGGTACTTTTGTTTGCCCCTGTGTTCCACCCTGGCCATTTTCAGCCAACCTGGCAGCCAGCGGAGGGTGAGGAAGACTGGGAGGGGTCTGGGGACCCTTTATCAGACCAGTTGAAGTACGATCCGTACTGGAGAGAGGACCTGGGGGATATCAGTGGTCTGGATACCTCCCCAGACCTTGGCATGTTGTCTCCTCCTACCGTGGCGACGGAGGAGGGAGCGTCTTTCGCAGTGGTGTTGCGTAGGGCGGCCGAGGCTCTCAACCTCGAGCTTCCTACGGTGGCAGTCAGGACTGACCTCCTGACAGAGGTGCTTCAGCCGGCAGCGAGCTCTTCGGAGCCCCTGCTGCCGTTCAATGAAGCCCTGACCGACATCCTTTTGGGCACTTGGTCCAGGCCCAACACGAGGGCTCCCGTTGATAGGATGATTGCCCGACCCCACCGCCCAGCCCCGGGCGACCCCACTTTCCTCTCCCAGCATCCCACCCCGGAGAGCTTGGTAGTCCAAGCTTCTACTTCCAAGAGCGCATTCCCGAACGCACCTCCAGATGGGGAATCCAAGCAGCTGGATCATCTTGGGAAGGTTTTTTCTTCCGCCAGCTTGGGACTGCGGTCGGTAAACACTGCATGTCTATTGGGCCGCTATTCCCACTCTGTGTGGGACACGGTTGCGCAAGTGCTGCCTCAGTGTCCGGAGGAGGCCCGGGCCGTACTCTCCCAGACCGTTGCCGCAGGGAGAGATGCAGCAAAGTTTACCATCCGCTGTGAGCTGGATACCGCCGATTTCCACGTTGGTAGCCCTTCGTCGCTACGCCTGAATGAGATCGACTGGCTTTTCTGGGGATGTCCAAAGCGCTCTTCTGGACATGCCGTTTGATGGCCGTCGCCTTTTTGGCGACAAAGCAGACCACACTCTAGAGCGTTTCAAGGACTCGCGGGCTACGGCCAAGATCTTGGGCCTCTCCACTCGCCCTGCACAGTCTGCTTTTCGCCCCTTTTGTGGCTACGGAAGGGGTGCCCCACTACGTCCCGCCCAGAGCCACAGGCCGGCGCAAGCTGCACAAACTTCGCCCGGCCGGGGACGTGGGAACCACCGCTGTGGTTCTGGGTGCTAGCCGGCCAGTCCACCAACCCCCCCCCTCTGTTTCTGCCTCCAAACCTTCCTAGTCCGACCTTTCAGGCCCATCAATCGCCAGTGGGCGGCAGGATCCGCCATCACCTCCCCCACTGGAGCACCGTCACGTCGGACAGGTGGGTTTTGCAGATAGTCCGAAGGGGCCACTCCCTCCCCTTCAAGACTACCCCTCCAGCCATGCCACCTGAGTACCATCTTATGTCAGAGGATCATCTGGGCCTTCTCCAACAGGAAGTCACGGCTCTCCTGGCCAAGTGTGCCATCGAGCGCGTTCCTGCCCCAGAAGTAGGTCGTGGTTGCTATTCCCACTACTTTCTGGTACCCAAGAAGGACAAGAGCCTGCGTCCTATCTTGGATCTCAGGAAATTCAACCGCTTCCTCCGGAAGGAGAAGTTCAAGATGTTGACGCTCGCTCAGGTCTTGTCTGCCCTCGACCCTGGAGACTGGATGGTAGCATTGGACTTGCAGGACTCTTACTTTCACATCCCCGTCCTGCCTGCCCACCGGCGTTACCTACGGTTCACGGTAGGCCACGAGCATTTTCAATTTACCATGCTCCCCTTTGGCCTTACCAGCGCCCCTCGGGTGTTCACGAAAGTGATGGCGGTGGTCGCAGCTCATCTGCGCAGATCAGGGGTTCCAGTCTTCCCCTGTCTCGACGACTGGCTGTTGAAGGCGGGCTTGCCCCAGGCTGTCGTCTCCCTCCTCCAGACTATGGCCGACCTCCTGCATTTGCTGGGGTTCTCCATCAATGTGCCGAAGTCACACCTGACCCCCTCTCAGAAGCTCCTCTTCATCGGAGCGGTTCTGGACACGACGCAGTTTCGGGTTTATCCTCCCGAGCAGCGAGTCCGGGATATACGAGCTATGATTCCGATCTTTCAGCCTCTATCCCGGGTTTCGGTCAGGATGACCCTGAGACTGCTGGGCCTCATGGCCTCCTGCATCCTGCTGGTCGATCATGCCAGGTGGCATATGCGGGCTCTGCAGTGGGACCTGAAGTTCCAGTGGGCGCAGCATCAGGGGAATCTGCCCGATTGCGTACATATCTCGCAGTGCACTGCACGACAATTGCAGTGGTGGCTTACGAACCAGGATTGGGTCAACGGCTGATCCCTCTTCCTTCCCCAACCAGAACACACAGTGGTGACAGACGCATGCCTTCTGGAATGGGGCGGCCACATGGGAGAGGCTGAGATCAGAGGCCTCTGGTCTCCGGCGGAGTCCGGGCTCCACATCAACATCTGGAGCTTCGGGCGATCCGTCTTGCACTCAAAGCCTTCTTTCCCTCTGTCCGGGGAAGAGTAGTGCAGGTGTTCACGGGCAGCACCACCGCCATGTGGTACTGCAACAAACAAGGCGGGGTGGGGTCGTGGACCCTATGTCAGGAGACCCTCCGCCTCTTTACATGGCTGGAACATCAGGGCATATCCCTGGTGGTTCAACACCTGGTAGGTTCTCTGAACGCCAGGGCGGACGAACTCAGCCGCAGGTGCATGATGGATCACGAATGGCATCTTCAGTTGACGTCATTTGACTTGCCTCCCCAAGTCTGTGATGTAATCTTGGCAGCCAGGCATCCCTCCACTAAGACAGTATACGCCTGCCGATGGAACAAATTTGTGGCATGGTGCACAGCTAAGGCTGTGGATCCCCTTTCTGCCCCTCTTTCTGAGGTTCTCTTGTTCCTCCTTTCTTTGGCCCAGCAGGGCTCTGCACTGGGCACTATCAAGGGCTATCTTTCGGCCATTTCTGCCTTTCTAAGGCTTCCTGATCAGCCTTCTCTCCAAGTCCCCGGTTGTAAATCGTTTCTTAAAAGGCATTACTCATCTCTTTCCTCCTATTCCCTTCATAATGCCTCTGTGGGACTTGAATTTGGTCTTGACCTATTTGATGTGCGCTCCCTTTGAGCCATTTCACAACTGTCCTCTACGACTCTTAACTTTTAAGACTGCATTCCTGGTAGCCATCACATCTGCCAGAAGTGTGAGTGAGTGAGCTTCAGGCTCTTTCATCCAAGCCTCCTTTTCTGGCTGTACATCCGGACAAGGTTGTCCTAAGAACTCGTCCATCCTTTCTTCCCAAGGTGGTTACCTCCTTTCACATCGGGCAAACCATCACTTTGCCCACCTTCTTTCCACCTCCGCGTCCTTCTAAAGAGGAAGAGAGGCTCCACCGTCTGGACCCAAAACGTGCGCTTTCCTTCCATCTGGATAGCACCAAACCGTTCCGTGTGGATGACCAGCTCTTTGTTGGCTACGTGGGCGCCAAGAAAGGTCGGGCCGTACACAAGCGGACCATCTCTAGATGGGTCGTTTTGTGTATTAAAGCCTGCTATTCTTTAGCAAAAAAGGAGCCTCCAGTGGGGCTACGCGCCCATTCCACCAAGGTGACGGCAGCCACTACTGCTTTGGGACGAGGAGTCCCTCTGAATGACATCTGTCGGGCAGCTACGTGGGCATCGCTGCACAAGTTTACAAAACACTACTGCCTGGACAGCCAAGTCCGGAGAGACGGCTTCTTTGGCTGTTCTGTTCTCCAGGACTTTCTGGTGTGAACTTGGTTCGCAGACCCACCTCTGGGGTTGGTATTGCTGGGGTATCTATTCTGAGGTAAGGAATCTATAACTAACTGTTTCTTTCAGATGAACAAGTTCCTTACCTTCGGTAACAATATATCTGTAAGAAACATAGATCTGAAAGAGACACGTTAGTGATAGATTCCTTACCTTAGAATATCCCCAGGCGTCAGGCTGGATCCGGAAAGTTTTGCGTAGCAGTACCCTTGCGCGTCGGTAGGCGGCGTCGTGCGGCTCCGCGTCCGTCGTCGGCGTCGTGATCGCCGGGATGACGTCGCGGGCAGTACTTAGACGCCGCCCCTGCGCGCTGACGTCAGTTCTTCTTTTCCGCGCCAGTAAGCGCAGATCCGGGAAGAGCAGTGCCCTGGTCAATTTTTGACCATACTTTTTGGTGATTTTTCACTGTCTTTTTCCACCATTCAGGTGTCGTAGGGATGCCCGGCTTCAAGCGATGCGGCTCCTGTGCGCGGATGATGTCCGTCACCGACCCGCATTGGGAGTGTCTCTTCTGCCTCGGCCGAGGCCACGACACCGAGTCTTGTCCCGAATGCCAGGCCCTCAACCCGAAGGCTTTGCGAGAGCGGTCTCGAAAGCTCCTCGAGGCCCGGCATTCGGCTCCGCGGAAGCCCCGGTCGCGTGAGAGGTCCAGGGGTCGCTCGCGGAGTGCACACCGGTCGTCGGCGTCAAAGTCTTCTTCGTCCGGTAAGTCTCGACACAAGAAGTCCAAGAAGCATCGTCGCTCTCGGACTTCGCCTCGCCGGTCTCGCGACTCGGCTGAGGCCCCTCCCGGCACCGTCCCCGCCCCGCGGCCCCGGACTTGCCTGTGGAGTCGCCCCCGTCATACCCGCCCTTCCCGGGTTCGGGGGCGGATCCGGCCAAGGTACAGGAGTTCCTGTCGGCCATGGCCCGCCTCTTCGGGCCTTCAGGCCCCTCCGGTGCGCCTTCGGGCCCCGCGGGCCCTGATGGGGTTCATCCGGCGTCGCCGGCGGCTCCGGCCCCGGCGTCGCCCGAGCCTCCAGCCTCGATCCCGGCTCCGGCTCCGGCCCCGGCCTCGATCCCGGCTCCACAACTCCCATCGACGCCGGTCGACCTCACGACACCTCCGCCGGCGCCGATGTCTCCGGTGCCGTTCTCGACGCCGCCCTGGGCTCCGGGCGGCGTCGTCCCCAGTTCCTTCCGGCTCCGGACATGGACCCGGAGCGACGTCGCTCGACCGCCGGCTCCGGCGCCGATGGGACCTTGGGTCCCAAATGTCCCTCCTCCTCCTTATTTTGAACCAGAGGAGGACCAGGAGGACTGGGAGGGGTCTGATGACCCTCTGACACGCAACTGTCAGTATGATGAGGACTGGACAGAGAGTCTAGGGGAGGCCAGTGGTCTGGATACTTCTCCTGACACTGGCATGCTGTCTCCTCCCGTGGCTACGGAGGAGGGGGCCAATTTTGGTACGGTGTTGCGTAGGGCTGCTGGGGCCTTACGTCTCCAGCTCCCTACTTTGACGGTCAAGACTAACATCTTGACAGAGGTGCTTCAGCCGGCAGCCTCCTCTGCGGAGACTGTGCTGCCGTTTAACGACGCCCTCACGGACGTTCTTTTGGGCGCCTGGTCCAAGCCCAACACAGGGGCTCCTGTGGATCGGAACGTGTCACGACGCCATCGCCCGCCTCCGGGCGACCCCTGTTTCTTTCTGTCCACCCCACTCCTGAGAGCTTGGTTGTCCAAGCCTCCGCTTCCCAAACCGCCTTCCCTACCGCTCCTCCGGATAGGGAATCCAAACGCCTGGATCAGTTTGGGAAGAAAGGTTTTTCTTCCTCCAGTGCTGGCTTGCGGTCCGTTAACACCGCTTGTCTTTTGGGCCGATATACCCACTCTCTGTGGGATTCGGTGGCGGATGTTTTGCCCCAGTGCCCTGAGGAGGTCCAGGCACTGCTTTCCGCGCCATTGCGGAAGGAAGGGATGCGGCCAAATACACTATCCGTTGTGGCCTTGACACCGCCGACTCGCTGGGCAGGTCGATTGCAACGACGGTGGCGCTCCGACGCCACGCCTGGCTGAGAACCACTGGTTTTCAGGGGATGTCCAGAATACTCTCATGGACATGCCCTTTGATGGAGTCGGTCTTTTTGGGTCCAAAGCAGACCATGCGTTGGAGCGCTTTGAGGACTCACGGGCTACTGCCAAGTCCCTGGGCCTTTCTGCTACACGCCCTCCGCTGCCTTCTGCTTTTCGCCCCTATCGTGGCCACGGTAGGGGCGCCCTTCACGTCAGCAGCCCAGCCACCGGCCCGCGCAGCAGGCGTCTTCGCGTGGCCGAGGACGTGGATTCCGCCGTGGCGGATCGGGCAACCAGCGTGCGGGTCAGGCCACCACCTCCAACCCGTCCGCGGCCTCCAAGCCCTCCTAGTCCCTCCTTTCAGGTGCACGGCACGCCAGTAGGGGCAGGGTCCGCCATCACCTTCCCCACTGGCGCACCATCACCTCGGACAGGTGGGTCTTGGACATTGTCCGAAGGGGCTACTCCCTCCCCTTCGAGACCACCCCCCAGCCATGCCACCTCAATTCCACCGCATGTCAGGGGATCACTTGGTGCTTCTACAGAAGGAAGTCACGGCCCTCTTGACCAAGAGGGCCATCGAGCATGTTCCGACCCCAGAAGTAGGGCGTGGTTGCTACTCCCACTACTTTCTGGTGCCCAAAAGGACAAGGAGGACATGCGTCCTATCTTGGACCTCCGGAACGTCAATCGCTTCCTCCGGAAGGAGAAGTTCAAGATGCTCACCCTAGCTCAGGTCTTGACTGCCCTCGACCCTGGAGACTGGCTGGTAGCGTTGGACTTGCAGGACGCATATTTCCACATCCCCGTCCTGCCGGCCCACCGGCGTTACCTTCGGTTCACGGTAGGCCCCGAGCATTTTCAGTTCACCGTGCTCCCCTTTGGCCTTACAAGTGCCCCTCGGGTGTTCACGAAAGTGATGGCGGTGGTCGCAGCTCATCTGCGCCGGGCCGGGGTTTCAGTCTTCCCCTACCTCGACGACTGGCTGCTGAAGGCGGGCTCGTCCCAGGCAGTCGTCTCCCACCTCCAGACTACGGCCGAACTCCTGCACTCGCTGGGGTTCTCCATCAATGTGCCGAGTCGCATCTAATTCCTTCTCCACAGCTCCTTTTCATCGGAGCAGTTCTGGACACGACGCAGTTTCGGGCCTATCCTCCCGAACGGCGAGTCCGGGATATTCAGGCTATGATTCCAATCTTTCAGCCTTTATCCTGGGTTTCGGTACGGATGACCCTGAGGCTGCTGGGCCTCATGGCCTCCTGCATCCTGCTGGTCACTCATGCCAGATGGCATATGCGGGCTCTGCAGTGGGACCTGAAGTTCCAGTGGACGCAGCACCGGGGGCAACCTGTCCGATCACGTCCAGATCTCGGAGGGGACTGCAAAACAGTTGCAGTGGTGGCTCTCGAACCGGCAATGGGTCATGGGCAGATCCCTCTCCCTTCCCCAGCCAGAGCATACAGTTGTGACGGACGCGTCCCTTCTGGGATGGGGCGGTCACATGGGAGAGGCGGAGATCAGAGGCCTCTGGTCTCCGGCGGAGTCCCGGCTCCATATCAACCTTCTGGAGCTCCGGGCGATCCGGCTTGCACTCAAGGCATTCCTTCCCTCTGTCAAAGGGAAGGTAGTGCAGGTGTTCACAGACAACACCACCGCCATGTGGTACTGCAACAAACAGGGCGGGGTGGGGTCTTGGACCCTTTGTCAGGAGGCTCTGCGCCTCTGGACATGGCTGGAACATCAGGGCATGTTCCTGATGGTTCAACACCTGGCAGGTTCTCTGAACGCCAGGGCGGACGAACCTGCAGCCGCAGGTGCATGATGGATCACGAATGGCGTCTTCACTCGGAAGTGGCGCAAGGACTCTTTCTACAGTGGGGAGAGCCTTGGTTAGATCTATTCGCCACCGAAGAGAACGCGCAATGTCATCAGTTCTGCGCGTTGGAATTTCCAAGGCGGCACTCGCTCGGCGACGCTTTCGTCGCGAGTGGAGTTGCGGTCTGTTGTACGCCTTTCCGCCTATACCACTTCTACCCAGAGTGTTGAAGAAGATTCGGCACACCGGGCCCAAGTCATTCTTGTGGCTCCGGACTGGGCTCGAAGAGTTTGGTATCCCGAGCTACTCAATATGAGCATAGATCCCCCGATCCGTCTGCCTCTTCGGGAGGATCTTCTGTCGCAGCAGCAGGGGACGGTCCTCCACCCGAACCTGTCCAGTCTACACCTGCTTGCGTGGAGATTGAGCGGCGGCAGTTGATTCCTTTCGACTTGCCTCCCGAAGTTTGTGATGTGATTCTGGCAGCCAGGCGTCCCTCCACTAAGGTGGTATACGCCTGCAGGTGGAACAAATTTGTGGCATGGTGCACCGCAAAGGCTGTGGATCCCCTTTCTGCCCCTCTTTCGGAGGTCCTTCTGTTCCTTCTCTCTCTGGCCCAACAGGGTTCTGCCCTGGGTACCATCAAGGGTTATCTTTGTGCTATCTCGGCCTTCCTCAGGCTCCCTGATCAGCCCTCCCTGTTCAAGTCCCCTGTTGTTAACAGGTTCTTAAAAGGCATTACTCACCTCTTCCCTCCTGTTCCGTTTGTAATGCCTCAGTGGGACTTGAACTTGGTTCTTACCTTTTTAATGTGCGCTCCCTTTGAGCCTCTGCATAACTGTCCTCTTCGTCTTCTGACTCTGAAGACAGCCTTTCTGGTGGCCATCACCTCCGCTCGGCGGGTGAGTGAGCTCCAGGCTCTATCTTGCAAGCCTCCCTTTCTGTCTGTTCATCCAGACAAGGTTGTTCTTCGGACGCGTCCGTCCTTCTTGCCAAAGGTGGTTACTGCTTTCCACATTGGGCAGACCATCACTTTGCCCACCTTCTTTCCGCCTCCGCATCCTTCCAGAGAGGAAGAGAGGCTCCACCGTCTGGAGCCCAAAACGTGCGCTCTCCTTCTATATCGACCGCACAAAACACTTCCGGGTGGATGACCAGCTCTTTGTTGGCTACGTGGCGCCAAAAAGGTCGGGCGGTGCACAAGAGGACCATCTCCCGCTGGGTTACCTTGTGCATCAAGACCTGCTATTCTTTGGCCAAGAAGGAGCCTCCTGTTGGGCTGCGTGCCCATTCCACCAGGGCAACGGCTGCTACCACGGCCTTGGGCCGCG